>JASAOG010000106.1:600000-1115000 GCA_030265305.1 Biomphalaria pfeifferi | reverse complement strand
AGCATACTCAGTGCGCTATGGTCCAATCTCATTTGTTGACCAGTTGGGGGAGGGGGGTAACTGGGGGAAAGTTTCCGTGCTGTCTTTAGAGCAGCCCTTCTGTTCGGTGGCCAAGCCGAAGCCAAGCTTTTCTAGTCTGTTAGCGACACATCCCGGAACAAAACAGTTTCTAATATAGTCCATATTTTAGATTTATAAAAAAAAAAAAAAAAAAAGCAAGAGTGGTTACCTGTTATAAACCTTCAATTTCTTAGAGTTTCACTGGCGATAAACCAAACCCTACGTATTCGATAGTTACATAATGCTAAATAAAAGTGTGATCATCATATTTCTATGTAACGTGAAGTATTTGATGAAACATTGTATTTATATTTATATCGTATTGATGGAAATTGGGTGAAGCTTCATAAGAATGAGTAGATTTTTATTTCTGATCTATTAGTTTTATTCAGTGTATTGTCAGTGTATTGTATCTACCAAAACCAAAGTCTCTCTATCTCGGCTTTACCCTGCCCCTAAATTACTGTGCAAATGAATAGAGACAAAGACTGCTCTGTAATCTAGACAGTCATTAAATAATAATGAACTCTGATCGATAGTGTGAGCACACATACTGCGTGGATAAAGCTGCCAAGATTATTCCGACGAGGCGATCCAATGCACTCGCTAATAGCGCTCGTAATCTCTGGGTGATCATTTTGCTGGAGAGTTGCCCTAAAAATTATCATCTGTTAGGAGCAAGTCAGCCATTACAAAGCATGTTTTTTCTGGCATCTCCATCTCAGCTCAACGCCCCTGTGGCGTCAATATGTTACTTTTTAAGCTACTTTGTAACCCTTTCCCTATTTGTATCACTGCACCATAGTTCTAAGTTCTATATAGTATAGTAAGCTCTATTACCCTTGCGGTGTCTATAAATAAACTAGGATTTGTGTGAATAAACCAAAAGCAATAAAGAGTCTTTTGTGTTACATCCCCAACCAGAACAAGAAACAAAATTATAAACGTTTAGGGCAATTTGTTGGAACTGTAAAGGGGAGAGAGATATATAAGAATAATATTAAGCTTTGGGTAGGAGGGGTTTGTTAGTCTTGTTGGCCACCCGCCTAAGGGATGGAAAACTCTGAATTTAAAACTCTGCCGCAATGCTGACATACCCAAACAAGGGTTAGGCTTCTGTAGTCAATCCTGAATTAGGAGCCAGTGACGATTACGCAACTTGCAGCTCACAGAGCTACACCATGACAGAGCTTAGGACGCTGCTGATTTCAAACTGAATCGGGTATTAGAAACATCAACTTCAAAGAGAGGGAGTGGACCAGAGCGGACTAAATGTCAAAATCGGCCCGGGCTTTTCTAAATAATGCGGCCCATAAATTCTATGTCATATGATGGACATCCATTTCTATGTCTACCTGTCCTCAAAATAAGTATTTTACGTATGATATTGTATTGATAGGAATGCATACAGTGAACTCTATATGTTTATATGAAATATAGGCCTTATGTTGCTTTTTAATCGTTAAGTATGTAGGCCATAAAAGGGCGAACCCAACTAGTAGTACTGTCTACCGATGAAAATGTTAACTTAAAATAGTATTACACTGTAGAGTCTGTGTAAGATTTGTTTTTAAACACAACGCTCAGATGGCCTTTTTATAAGAGAATATTATAAAACCTTAAACAATTTGATGTGTGCCATAGTGGCATAGTGGCCCTACCGGCCCATTGGGGTATCGGCCCACCAGGCATTTGCCCAAAGGCCCATATAGCCAGTCCGCCCATGGAAGGGGGACCGTGGTGTGGGTTCTAAGTTCTAAGTTCCGATAATACGAAATGCCCATGCCCTAATCTCGTTTTGATCTACGAGATTAATCATAATCGTGCTGCAATTGAAGGCCACTATAATACGTTAAGCATCCAGGGTGCGGGGTTTGTCTTGCACTATTTAGAGGCTCTTCATTAAACGGTTTTATGCAATTAAAAACAATGTGAGAGATAGGTATTCATGTGGATTTTAATACTAAATGTTTAGCCCTGCACTGTTTATAGTTCTATTATTTTATTTTTATTTTTTTGAGATCCGGACTACGCTCGTTAAGCAATAAAATTCGATAAGAAAAAAAACAACAACAAAAAAACAAGAAAAAGCAGTATGGAGAAATGCGGTAGCAACATAAGTAGACGTTAAAGGCTAACGTAAGAAATGTAAAGAGTTAGACTAGGGGCAATAACTTTAAAAAATGTCAAAGACACCATATTGAAAGAGCACAATTGCCAACTACTAGTAAAAGAGTTTAGAAATTTTAATTCCCAGACAGCAGAAACCCTAAAAATTTAATCTATGATAATATTAAAATAATTCAAAGACTAACACCTAAACTAAGACTGCTTTGTTGATCTATAAGGAAATTTGTTGTAATTACAAGGACTCTCTTCACATCTAAAGACAACACACAACAGAAACATTCCACATCACTAGAAAGGACACAACTTCAAGAGTTCGCATATCTACAGTCAATCTTTCTACTCGTCCAATGCACTTCATATTTGAAAATCTCCAACATTTATAGTATTTATATAGTATAGTGGGAAGCGTGGTCGAGATGCTAAGTACTCTTGAACTTGGCTTGGTTGGCTATCTAGGAAGGGGGTTCGAGGTTCGACACCCGACTCGGGCAGAGTTGTGTTAACTGTGCGCCTAAAAGCAGCATACAGCAGCTCTGAGCATGCTATAAGCATGAAAGTTGCCTAACCTAACCCTATATAAAAGCTATTATTTATTTATTTATTTAATTTTTATCTGTTGGTGAGCCCAGAGGTTTCTCCTAAGACAACCATTGGCCCTTCGATACAAGGATGTGCATGTTCCCTCTTCGTGATCCCTCTCTCGGCCTTGCTGGTGTGATCCAATACAAAACTTTTGGCGGCTACTCGGTTGCAAAAATTGTCGAAGAGAATGAAAAAAAAAAAAGGATTTTCTAATATACCTAGATCTGGGTATATAAACTTATTGCTAGAAATGCAGACATGGATTAAATTAATTAATCATGTCTTGTAATTAATGAGATCAGTCTTGTGGTCAAAATTCTGTTCGTCGTTGGGTCAAACACTCATTAACACAAGAGTCCATATAATTTGTTCTGAACGCCAGAGCTAGCTAGTATCTTATCTTATATATTACAGACGTTACTTAAAAAAGATAATTACGTCCTACGCATTTCATGTGTCAATCTAGTCATGCATGTTAATCAATATCAATGACTTTAACTCTTCTAAGTCGTAGGTTTTCCTGGCTGTTTCAGACAACCCATTCCATTCTCTAATGGCACTAGGGATGAGAGAGTACCAATGTGATACCTCCCTCTCCCTCAATCTTTATGTATTTAAGTATGTTAATAGGTTTTGTTAAAATGCATAAGTACATGGGCATTACTTAAAGTACAAGAACAAATGTGTTCACAATGAAAGACTGAAGAAAAAAACAGTGATCGTAATAAATATCAAGCAATTGCTAATTGTAAACGTTTAAAGATTAAACCATTGTATTCAATAAGTTTGTAATATAATCTTTATATGAGGCGACTATAACCCTATTGTATCATTTCGATTCCATGACTAGAATCTTCCTCTCTAATTTTGCAGTGAGTCCGGAATTCGCACGCGTATTGATCAAGGCGCGCATCAGATCAAAGTGCGCATCAGACCAAGCTGCGATTCAGATCAAGGCGCCCATCAGATCAAAGTGCGCATCAGACCAAGCTGCGAATCAGATCAAGGCGCACATCAGATCAAAGTGCGCATCAGACCAAGCTGCGATTCAGATCAAGGCGCCCATCAGATCAAAGTGCGCATCAGACCAAGCTGCGATTCAGATCAAGGCGCACATCAGATCAAAGTGCGCATCAGACCAAGCTGCAATTCAGATCAAGGCGCGCATTAGTTGATTTTTTTTTTACAGCTATCTGTCTATATTGTTATAAAAGTTCTATTTTATTTTGTTCTCAAAGAAGTTATCCAAGTTATTTCAAGTTTTACAACTTTAAATATAATACGCTTACAGGGGTTTAGTTGTCTACCAGCAGTTTGGTGCTACAAGTCAACAATCCCTCCTCCTAATTGTGTTTTCACTTGCGTCACATTAGCGCTTAACAAGGGAATGAATTGGAAACACTACACAATTTGCTAGTCTAGAATGCCTCAATGCCCGCAGGGACTATGTACGTCGAGAGCCCAGATTCAGTCACCACACATCTTCAACATTGCAATGCGAGGCCTAGACCATTTCCAGGATGATGGAGCAAAAATCTATGAACTTCCGAGAAGACAAATAGTACGTTCAACAACTAAAATGTATCTTATGTAAACAAAATAAATATTTGTTGTTTTAAGCTCAGAAATATGCTCGACATATCAGTGGTATAGCTAGATTGGGGGAGGGGGAGGGAGGGTAGAAAATGTGAAAATTCCCCCGGGCTCCCACTTAAGGGGCCCCAAATTAGTGATTTTTTTACATTAAAAATTAAATATTATGTAAAATGCAGTGGCCCCCAACGATGAAAAATTCCTAACGACGCCCCTGCTAAATATTTCTTATATATATATTTCTTATATAAGACAACAACATCAAGATAAAAATGCCCTTTACGCTTGAGATATCTTACAGTACACACGTGTCATACATCGAGCAGACATGTTTAAATGCTAGTTTGACTAAATGGTAAACACATTGACAAAGTAAACACGCATGTACCTCGATTTTTATGCAGATCTTTTGAGACGAGCAAGACGTGAACTGAACATACGTAGTTCGGCACATTCTGTAATCAGTTGTCTAGAGAGAGAGAGAGAGAGGTCGAACACGTAATTACACACAAGTTCATTAGTCAAAGGTAATTAAAAGTGTTATGAAAAATGTGAAATTTGGCGTGTCTTAAGTGAA
The DNA here is from genome assembly GCA_030265305.1 of Biomphalaria pfeifferi. Classification (NCBI taxonomy): domain Eukaryota; kingdom Metazoa; phylum Mollusca; class Gastropoda; family Planorbidae; genus Biomphalaria; species Biomphalaria pfeifferi. The sequence goes on along the minus strand of JASAOG010000106.1, from coordinate 1,110,058 downwards.
AAACCTGGCCATTAAAAATATAATTTATTATTGAATAATACAGTTATTATTTATCATTGACATGCTTTGTACAGTTTTCAGATCCAGTCTCTTTTGTGGAGTTTTGAAGATGTGGGTATTAGGGGGAAGGTTTCCGTGCTGCTTTTAGGCGCTTAAACATATCTTAGCTCGGGTTTCGAACTCAAGCCCTCTTGATAGGTAGCAAAGTGTTTATTCCTCGCCCACACATCTCAACCTTTTTTTTTAATAAAATTAAAAAAAAAATGAGTATAAAATATAAATTAATTAGCTCAATTTATGTATTCCTTACCAACGTAATTAAAGCGGTTTCTATATTTTCATGTATTCTACATTTTGATCTTCATAATGCTTTCCTTGTTAAATTTTAAATTGGTATTAGGACTTATAGTAGAAGGAAAATCTTTTTCAATTTGGCACTAATGTTGACGCACAGGGGGAGGCGCAGTAGCTGAGAGGTAAAGTGCTTGGCTTCCAAACCGGTGGTCCCGGGTTCGAATCCTGGTGAAGACTGGAATTTTTAATTTAGGAATCATTGGGCGCCTCTGAGTCCACCCAGCTCTAATGGGTACCTGACATTACTTGGGGAAAAAGTAAAGGCGGTTGGTCGTTGTGCGGGCCACAGGAAACCCTCGTTAACCGTAGGCCACAGAAACAGATGACCTTTACATCATCCGCCCTATAGACCACAAGGTCTAAAAGTGAACCGTATGTTGCCGCAGAGAAAGTAAAATAGGACTATGAAGAAACCACAGATTGTCTTCAAAAACATTTTGGCACTTTGCCTAACCATAAAAGTCTATGTATCTATGTATAATAATAATTTTTATCTATACTAATAAAAGGCAAAGCCCTGACTCACTGACTCATCACTAATTCTGCAACTTCCCGTGTAGGTACAAGGGTGAAATTTGGCAGGCGCATTCCCTACAGCTTACTTACAAAAGTGCAGCAGGTTTCGTATCCCAATCGTACGCGTAACGGTCGTAACGGTCGACAACGTCCGCCATGTTGAACGTTCGTATTTATGGAGCCATCTAACAGAGGGCAATGTTGCAGAAAAAGTACACAATCCACCACAGACGACTCTGTTAGCCTTCTTTGATCTTTGCAACCATGATGACTTTGCAAAGGAGCTTTATTATCACGAAGTTCCATTTTATTATGTGTGGACAAGAAACATGTTTCGTCGGAGGAAGCAGGGGAAGGCTGTGCCAGGACATTCGGGGGTGAAGAAAGATAATGTGCTTGGAAGGGTCTTCACTGTGCACCCGAACAACTCTGAATGTTACCACCTTCGATTGCTGCTCTACAAAATCATAGGTCCCACCTCTTTCGAATCTCTCAGAACAGTTGACGGTGTTGTCTATCCAACCTACAAGTCGGCCTGCATGGCACTTGGTTTGTTACAGGACGATGTCAACTGGGACGAGACTCTTCAGGAAGCTGCTCTGTCTCGCTCACCTCAAAAGATCCGTGAACTGTTCGCTGTAATGCTGGTCTTCTGCCAAATGGAGAACCCCTTAAATCTCTGGGAAAAACATAGAGACAGCATGGCAGAAGATGTTAGGAGACAGACTGAAAGAGATCATGGAGGAACAGAAGTGCAACAGTGGTTGCCTATGATCTACAACAAGTGTCTTCAGTTGCTTGATACTACGTCATTGCTATCGGAGGTCTCTCTGTCGATCATTACGGGCTGCCTTCACCTTCGAGAGAACTGGCAGAGGTTACGTCGAATCCCGAGTACTTGAGGGAAACCTCTTACGACACCTCGGAGTTGGCCAATGTAGTCTCAAACAACGAGCCTTTGCTGAATGGTGACCAAAAGAGAGTTTACGAGCAAGTCATGAGGAGCGTTGTCTCGGGCACTGGCACGGTGTTTTTTCTTGATGCTCCAGGAGGAACTGGCAAGACATTCCTCATAAACCTTCTGCTTGCGAAAGTCCGAGCGGAAGGTGACATTGCTGTAGCTGTGGCTTCTTCTGGCATTGCAGCAACTCTTCTTCAGGGTGGGAGAACTGCTCATTCAGCTTTCAAGCTACCTCTCAACCTCAGCCACACCACTGATTCGCCCTCCACGTGCAACATATCAAAGCAGAGCAACATGGCTGAAGTGCTAAGACAGTGCAAGCTGATTGTCTGGGATGAGTCCACCATGACAGACAGAGGGGGTGTCGAGGCTTTGGACAGGACCCTCCAAGACATCCGAAACACCACCACACGTATGGGAGGCTTGACAGTGTTGCTGGCTGGAGACTTTCGGCAAACCCTACCAGTCGTGCCCAGAGGAACACGCGCCGACGAAGTGAAAGCCTGTCTGAAGTCTTCGTACCTGTGGCGTCAAATCACTGTCGTCACTTTAAGAATAAACATGAGGGTTCATCTGAATGGCGACACAAGAGCCGGAGAGTTCTCTGATCTTCTGATGAGTATTGGTGATGGCAGCTTCAGTCAAGAAAATTCTAAAATAGCAATTCCCTCAAATCTCTGTCTCCTGGTGAAGACCTTGCAAAACCTTCGTTACAATGTTTATCCCAATCTAAGAACTCTCCAGCATATAGACGTGTCATGGTTGAGGGAGAGAGCTATCCTAACACCACGAAACGACATGACCACGGCCATAAACCACGTTTTACTCCAAGAACTCCCCTCACAATCTAAAACATACCAGTCTGTGGATTCAGTTGAGGAAATGGAAGACGCGGTGCACTATCCGGTAGAGTTTCTCAACTCTCTGAATCCTCCAGGCACTCCTGAGCATCGTCTCATTTTGAAGGTTGGGGCACCGATAATGTTGCTGAGGAACTTGCAGCCACCTAAACTGTGCAACGGCACCAGACTTCAAGTCACGTCTCTGCAGAAGAACCTCATTGAGGCAACTATTTTCACTGGCAGTGGCTCAGGAGAGACAGTTTTGATTCCTCGCATCCCCGTCATCCCCTCTGACCTCCCATTTCAATTCAAACGCCTCCAATTCCCAGTAAGGCTCTGCTTCGCCATGACAATCAACAAGTCTCAGGGACAGACACTACAAAAGGTTGGCATTGACTTGAGACAGGACTGCTTCTCACATGGGCAACTGTACGTCGCATGCTCAAGAGTCGGCGCAGGGATTGGTCATACTGCAGCCGGAGGGCCGAACTGACAACGTGGTGTACAAAGAGATCCTCAACAAATAACTGTGTATTGGTACATGTATGTTTCTTCTCTATTTCAAAAGGTTTACTTTTCTTCTTAGTAATGAAATATTTAAGGCAGTACATATGACACATTATTTTTACTTATCGGACTAACATTGCAAAAAGCCACACAAAAACTGCGTTGTTCCGGTTATTCCAAAAATACATGCGCTACATTCCCTGCGGTAACACTCCTGGCACAAATGAGAATGTTTTGTTGTTACATGTAAGCCTATTAATTAAAGCAAATTTGAAATGCTAATGCAATAATCCTCCCGCTGCAAAGCGCGGGTATTTTGCTAGTTTATTTATAAATGTAGGCTCAAGGCTCCATGATAATATTACAGACATAAACATGATAGCTAAAAAATGACAAACTAATCTATACAAGTCTCCAACAGAATGTTCTTCTTGAATGTAGTGTAGCATGTTGTCTGTCTTAGATCAATGGGAGTGAGTTCCAAACCTTTGGTCCGTGCAAAGAAAAAGCCCGCAGACCGTAGCTTTTGAAAGAGAAACGTGGCACCACTAGAAGCGTAGAGTCCATTGAGCACAGGTCTCTCTGAGGGACATATGGAGTGATCAGTTCGCTAAGGTACAAGGGCGTTTCTTTATTATAGATACACTGATGACAAAGTGTGGCCACCTTGTAGTCGATTCTCGCTTTCACAGGAAGCCAATGAATGGAGCGAGCGTATCTATATATCCGTCCATCCGTTTAGTATTTTAACTTCAGAAATTAGGCAGGCTAAATGTACAGACATTATTTAAAATCGTATTTTCAAGAAAATAGCTCGCAGCTATAATAAGTATCGTGTCAAGGCTAAATAGCATAGATTACCTTCAAACATTGGGGGATGAAACATTGATCAATCTATTCTGGGGTTATAATATCAACTTAGGCAGGGGACCAACAAAAATAGTCAAGTCAATCCTAACGTTAGTTCTTTCTTCGCCCCTCCCCCCCCCCCCCCCCACCTTTTCAAAGTACTAATTACCATGACTGAATTACGTCGCTACGTCTGCTCACTGTTGACTTAAACTACGTGAATCTATTTCAGTATAGATTGAACCGCCACATCAGAAGTACACTCTTGAAACTGAGGTCGTCAATACAGCGAGGAGAAAATACAGAAATAATAAAAAAGAGAAAACCATATGGCTGAAATCAATGATGAGATTTTCTATTTTCTATCTGGCTTCAGGGAAGAAAAAAAAACTAGAAAGAAATTGCTTGGTTATATTTGAACTAGTGCGGATCAAAAAAAAAAAAGGGGGTGAGATGTAACGGGAAATTTTTCAAAGTGTTACACCGTGCGCAATCAATGAGGAGCGAGTACTTAGTGAGCACCGTACTGCTTGTTGCACCTTCGAGCTGCTTCGTCTGCTTCCGTAAGCCTCCATCCCCCCTTCCCTTTCCTGCTAGAGCAAGCGGGTTAATAAACAGACTAAGTATGGCGTTTTCTTTCCTCTTTTCAAGACGACTACTTGTTGAAAGATCAGGGAAATAGAAAGAGGAACAAAAGCTTAAAAACATTCCATCTTTACCAAAAACAAAATAAATAATAACTTCTTTTTCTTTACTTGTAATGAGATTGTGAAATATTTATAAGTGCATTTAGGTACTTTTAATTAAATAAAAAATTCCCGTTGATACATTACGATCTATAGGGCATATGATGTTAAGGGTCATCTGTTTCTGTGGTCCACAGTTCACGAGGGTGTCATGTGGCCAGCACAACGACCAACCGCCTTTACTTTCCCAACCTATGTCAGGTACCCATTAGAGCTGGATGGAATCATAGGCGCCCAAAGATCCCGTAATAAAAAACCCCAGTGTTCACCGGGATTCGAACCTGGGACCTCGGTTCAGAAGCCAAATGCTTTACCGCGCCTTCAGTATGGAAACATAAGTAAAAGTAAACCTCCCTTTCAGACCTTGCGATCTTCAGGGCAGATGATTTTAAAGCCTTCTGTTTCTTTGGCCAACGGTTAACGAGCAGGGTGTCATGTGACGACCAACCGCCTTAACTTTCCGCAACTACAGTCGGGTACCCATTAGAGTTGGTTGGAATAAGGGGCCCCCCAAGGATCCCGAAATTCAAAATCCCGTCTTCACTGAGATTCGAACCCAGGACCCTAGGCTCGAAAGCCAAGCTTATACACTCAGCCACCGCTTAAAGGCATGCGTCTCTGTATAATTGTTAAGGGGGGGGGGGGAGGGGCAAAAGGAAGTAATTTTTATGTTTGCTAATTTGTTATTGATAGTTTTAACAGATGCTGAAAATATTTCCATCTATTTTCAATATTATAGCGCGTATCCTAGTGCCAATCTGTGTCGACGTTGTTAACAATTTTTATATTATTTTTAAATGATTAAAACAGATAATGATTAATTGAATCGTTTGTTTAATATAATTAATTTAATTAGATTTTTTTTCTTCTGGATTTTTTATTTAAATGGGAAATTAGAAAAGGGAAAGGCAGGGGAGGCAGATGGGCGTGCTAAAAGTAGGGGTTAGTGGGAAAAACTAGCTTTATAACAATGTTTTGTTTTTATCAGAGGCGTAGCTAAGGAGGGTGTCCCTAGACTTCCATGTTACCCACAGTAATAAAACACTCAAACATGTTTCTAATTATCTTATCTTATATAATACTGGCGTTACTTCAAAAGATAAATAAGCGATTTTCCAGTTTGCTATATCATAGTATAGACAGCATCCGTTGGTGCGGTCCACACCCCACGCTAGCTCTAAGCAACGCCAGTTCTAGAGGGTGTGGCTTGGCGGGGCATGTGACCGTTGACCTCTGGGTAACAAGTGCATGCTGACGAAATACCAGCGATCAAAAAGAATATTTTTTGAGGGGAATCTGGATGGTCGAGCGGCTTGTTCGCTTGCTAATGTCGTACTGTTAGGTGGAGTCGTCGAATCAAAGGGTTCATGGTTCAGCGCTGTCCCCTTTCCCCTCCCCCCCCCCCTTATATTTAATTTACCAGTTCTCTCATTCCTTGTGCTGACTTCATATATATATATATATACTAGCTGAATATGGCCTTCAGTTTGGGTACTACTGATCTACTGCATTGGATTTAGATCTATGTTAAGCATGGAGAATTTCCCTTCACCTTTTTTGTATTTGAGTGTGAAAATGGGTTTAGCCGACATATTCATCTACTGTTCAAAATCTTGTTACCCGATTTGTTACTATGTTTTATTCTTTAATTACAATAAAATTTGGTCTTTTTAAGTGATGCAATATAGATATGTAGTTGTGAAAGGTACACAAACTTTCCTCTTTGATTCTTTATGATTTAATGTTTGTGAAATGTGGAACTTACAAATAAAAATTTAAAAAAAATAAAAATAAATAAAAAGCCCACAAAAGAGGCTTAAGGCCCAATGAAAAACGAATAGCGCAATTTCTGAGATTTTCTTTTTTAAAAAAAGAACAAATATATATACACTACGGTCTCCGCCATGATATACGGAACATTATGCCAAGTTTTATGAAAATTGGTCAAACAGTGTTGATTTTAATTCGGACATTCATACATACATACTCCTTACAATTTACCTTCATTGGCCTCCTTCAGTCGTGAAACGACTAAGGCTCATCTTGAACACTTTTTCATATGGCTGTGGAGCCCATTTTGGAGAGACACTCTCGTCCACATATATTGCATGTGAAGGTGGAGTTCGCTTTGGTGGTAGAGGAGCTGGCCATTTTCTGTGTGGCACGCTTTTCTTCAAGAGCCGAGGCCCATGTTTTCTCGCTGTCCATAGCTTTCTTGGTCACCGTCTCTCTCCAACTAGTGCGGTCTAGGGCCATGTCTTCCCAATGGTCAGTATCAATGTTTACTGATTTTAAATCCCTTTTTATCACATCAACGTAACGGAGGTGGGGGCGACCAGTTTTTCTTGAGCCAGACGCAAGCTGTCCGTATAGAATGATTTTTGGGATGCGATTGTTCTTCATCCGGCGAACATGTCCGAACCAGCGCAGGCGGCGTTGCCTGAGAACCGTAAGGGAAGGCCCGTTCTCGCGAGAATCTCAGAATTTCACACTTTTTCTTTCCATGTTATTTTTAAGATCCTTCAAAGATAGACTTTAGTTTTCTTTCTTTTTTTTTGTAAGTTGTTCACGACTCACTGCTGTACAGTAGCATGCTAAGAACGCATGTCGTGTAGACCTCCATTTTGGTCGCTGTGGTGAGCTTCTGGTTTTCCCAAACTCTTGGTCGGAGTCTAGAGAAGGTTGATGCGGCCTTCCCTAAGCGTTTTTTGATCTTATTTATTAGATAATATGCTTGCATCTTTCATTCCTTCAGCAATTAGCTAAATATTTATATTTGTAACATAATTACTTTTTGTCTTTCTGACGATATGTTATTATTTTTTTACTACAGTTTTTACTAAATTGGGTTGAAAGAGTCACTGAACTTAAATAGTTCCTTACTTTAAATTGATGGATTAAAAAAAAAAGTAATAAGTACTAAAGTTCAAAGACGACATACAATCCTCAGCTAATTAGCACTAATCCCAAAACAAGGCCGGATCAAACAAGCCTGACGCATAGAAATGAAAAGAACATTACAAACGATTAGAAACACCATTTAGACAACGACAGGGGAGCTTACTCGAGTTGAGAATTTTAAATATATTGGATTTATCTTTCCAGACGACAGAGAACTACAACTCTAAAAAAAAAAAAAAAAAATGTATATAAGAACATTATTATATTTATAATTAAATAAATAATAAATAAACTAAAACCAAACTGCAGAAAGAGGACAACAATTATGTTCTACAGTTACTTCCTTGACCTATCCTGTGGCCCGACGAACGTCTGAGGCATATTGCTCAATTTGTTACCGTCATCATTCCACTCTGTCTTTTGCCTTGGATAAAAGTGTGCACACCGCCTTCCAACTTAGTGCAGAAAGGTGCGTTCTAGCTTGTGCACTGTTAGAGACTAAACTTGAAATAAATACAGACATTGGAGAAACAACGGGGTTGTATATATAGTTCGTATAATTAGCGAACTTCTCCGGAAGTTATAATTAGCCTATACACAGTCTGTCCTATCTTTTACAGACAGCCTTTATAAACAGAAGTACCCCTTGTTTCTTCAACTTGTCAATTAATTTTAAATCTAAAGCTCTGGTTGTAAAAACAAGCTATAAAAAGAAAAACTCAGATAAACACAGATAAACTTAAAAATGTAGTTCGCTCAATCTTGCGTGAATTGAAAATGGTAAATAATAAAGAGATTCGAAAATTTGAAACTGACAGGCCCATTCATTCTTTAATGCAGTCTTCCCTTCGCTGTTCTCTCTCTCTACCTCTTTTTTTCTTTTTCCTGGTACTGATCCTTGCAGGAAGGTCTTTGCGAGCTCTGGGAACCTCCTGATATGGCTTTACAGCTTAAGTTTGCATTTTCTAATTGTGGTCAGCAGGTCATTGTGCCCGAATGTCAAAATGACCTTCTTTTAAAATGTCATCATTTGCGTTGCGGTGTTTTGTAGATGACACCCGGTGCTGTTCAATATGGCCGTTCTACACAACGGCAACAATAACAACAAACGTACAAACAATGAACGCTCCCCTCGATGTTTAGCAAGGACCGGGGGGGGGGGAAGAGCTACATTATAGGTAGCGAATAATGTGTGTGTGGGGACATAAGGTGTTGGACGAATGATGTATATTATATAGGAACGAGTTGAAGTCAACGAAGGAAGACGACCAAGTGTTTTTTTTTTTTTTGTTAAGAAAAACATGACATGGTTTCAGATAAAGTTTCAACTTAATCCGAGAATGGGTGTGATAGAAATAACGTGCACGAAAATAATTGTCCTAGACAGAATGTGTTGATATAAGCCTTGTAATAAAGAATTTCACTGAGATGTATATGTAATTATTTATATAAATACCCCATCAATACCACACATGAGTCGACTCCATCAATGTGCAAAATAATCAATATTGTTACAGACAAGCGATTGTTGACCGCTTAAAGTACATTTAACAGATCTGACTCGCGAAAATGATTCATCGTGGAGGTCCCTGGAGGTTTGCGTTGTTTATACTAAAAGTGATCCACGAGGGAAGCTGAGACCTGGGCACAGTACAGACTCTGTAGGCTGCCCTCTCACTTGATCCTCGGTTTAATGAAGACGGCCTATTGTCTGTTTCAAATAATAAAACGTCTCTCTTCGGTACTAACTACTTTCTTTATTTACCAAACACTCTATCAGATCTTGTTAGTGTCCTAGAGTTCATTCACCTGTACAGGAGGCTCAAGAATTCTCTTCGCTGCTGGTTCTAAAATTTTGTCTTCTGAAATCTCGCTACGTATCGAAATGATTTTCTTGTAAAAAAACAAAGAAAACACACACAAAAAAAACCCAAACAAAAAAGCTATAAAATAAACAACACGTGAACAAAAATAAACAAACGAAGCTGTTAAAAGTAAAACTAATAAATACATAAAAAACAAAACAAAGCTTATATTGTGAAGGGGTAGAACCGCTGAATAGCTGCCATATCTCTCAATATTTCAAGTTGTATCTCCTCTTTTTTTCTATAAAACAAAAAAAAAAAAGTTTCCGCTAATTCATTAACTAAGTGGTCCATTTTTTAAATTGATTTTTGTGCTGTAACTTGTGCAAAGTTTCAGCTTGATCCAAGAATGGAAAGTGTGGGAAAAAGCGTAAAAGAAAATCCACCCATCTTATATGCAGTATAATATACTATAATTTACGCTTACTATGTGCTGATATATACGTATATATTTCAAAATTTGACAGCATTATATATCTATATTTCTGAATTTTGTAGATAATACATTTTTCTTTTCATTACAAATTGAAAGTGAACAACTATCTAATGGTTTGAGAAGCTCTGAAGTATAAGATACGGAAAGGAATTACAGATTTAAACACTGATATAGATGCGAGAGAAAGTGAGCAGCCACAAGGTCAGATAAGTAAAATGATAACCTCTCACTTCGCCACCCTCCCTCCAAAAAAAAAGTGGCAACAACACATTTGAAAGATGCTAGAAGCTGATAGTCTGGGAAGTGAGTACTTCAGAGACAGCAGACGTAGGTGTGAGCGAACATGGGAAGAGTTCTCTGCCCTGCACGCAATGCCTGGGACATCCCCAAGTTATTGACAACGTGACTTTATTCTTGGTTTTCAATCCCATAGTGCAATCTGTTTGTTCTTCCTCCAATTTGAATTTTGTCTAAACCCAAGTGACAAGGCAACGAGAAAAGTGGAGTTGAAGAAGAGTTTAGGGTTGAGAGCCTGGCGGAACTTGTGGGTGTGTTGGAGCTTATCTGTAGTGATTTCTTGTGTCAAAACATTTTTTTTTCAAACAAAATGATCTAAAAAATGTTTGTATTTTAAGTTAAAAGATTTGTGTTAAACGTACTACGTACATTATTAAAAAATGTGTTTATTTTTGTTTCAAAAGAAAAAAGAATGTATTTAGTATGCATACAAGTGGAATCTAGTTTAAAACAACAATAGATAAGCATTTGTTTCATTTGTACAGTTGTAGCTCATAGCTGCACACATGCAATCCACTCTCAGATTTAACAAAAGTTTTTTTTGAGGCCTTGAATTTGAGATGGGCCCTCTAGAAAATCATTAATTATAGGATCATTCAATAAAACCAGTTAGGCCAGGTTCACATTTAAACATACCTTTATATCGATGAGTTCATTGAGAACATATACATTGTAACAATGTCATAATAATTACATTAATAAATCTCCGTATCCGTGGTATCATGTCGTCAGTCGTCCCAACAATACAATATTATCGGCGACACTTATAATATGTAGACGTACAGGGTTATGGTTGTTGAAATGTTTCAGTTCATATCCTCTGATATTCTTGCTGAAAATATTGAAGCCTGACGTTTTACCTACCCGAGTAAACCACTTCAGGGGCCGATTCTGAGTTTGTGTTTCCACATAAATTTTTAACCTTTTTTTTTTTAAATTCTTGGTTCGCTTTTTATTATTTTACGGAATATTTCAAACGGAAAAAAAAATAGGAGAGTAAAAGGGAGAAATCAGCAGTCGATTTTTTTTTTACAAAGTATATATCAACTCACTCTGTCTGTCTGGTAAAAAGTTTGTACAGGTTATTTTTCCGACACCCAAATCTAGGATCAAGCTGAAACTTTGCACAATTATTTCTTTTACCCAACACAAGATTCAATAAAAATTTTTAACCAATTAGTTCATTAACTACTGGTAATTAATTATTTTGTTTGGCATCTTGACAAAGGGAAAGAAATTGTACTTGATTGAAGTGGTTGTATAGGCTGAATTAGTCCATTTTTTAGATCGCCGCTTAAAAAAGTAAGTTTGAAAGAAACAATAGTATAGTTATAAAATCTTCTATTTTCATAATCATCTATCAAGCAGCGTGGTTAGCATGTCCGCCTGAGGAGACTTTTGCTATAATTTTAAATTCAGGTCGTTTCCCACCGCCCCCTTCTTTTTTTTTGAATGCTTAAAAAGTGCTTACGGTAAAATTCATCCAGACATCCCTTTATTTCTTCAAACCCCCCCCCCCCCCCCCCCCCCCCACTCCCAACTAATCCAGACAAGTGATAGGATCATGGCGTATTGAGAAAGTGAAATGGCGTTAAACAAAAACAGTTGGTAAAATTATTTCTAATCGTACAGATTGATTGTTATGGGTCTAGATCTATTACAAACTTAATTACATGACTGATCCAAACTAATTAATAAAATACTCTGTAAGACACAAAGACATAGGCAGATTCCTCGTCCCATATGCTAGGACAAATTTGTACAAGTACTCCTTCTTCCCTAGTGCAATTAGAGCATGGAATGGGTTGCCTGAGCTAGCCAGGAAAACCAGTGACTTGGCAGAATTTAAGTCATTGGTTAATAATAGTTAATATGCATGATTAAATGCATGACGCGTAGGACGTAATCATCTTCTTTTTTGAAGTAACGTCTGTATTATATAAGAAGATAATTGATACGAGCACTCTTGATAGAAGCTAATTTTATGTTTTTCTTGTTTTTTTCTTCCTATGCCTTTGATTATTCTTGGGAATGTTTTTTTCTGGGAAAAAATAAGTAATCAAATGAAGTTACGTAATTATCAGTCGATAGGTTTGCCTCTTTGTAATTTTGTTTTTCTTTACAATCATTTTAATGATTGCTTGGTAGTGTAGTATAAACCTCAGACTCTTTTCACTCTGCCCTCTGACCTTTGACACATAACATTTCGACCCTCAGGCGGTATGGGCAAGAACATTCTAATATTTCTTCATAAAGGAACGTTCAAACAAGGTAAAAATAAAAAACAAACGAAAAACATCTCTCAGAGAAATACAAACAAAACAAATGGAAAAAGAAAGAAAAAAAATCAACGCAATCTAATTGTGCTGCCAATTGTGCTATTTTGTTTCGCCTTATAACTTCATTAATTCAAAACATGGAAAATAATCCTTATGTCAGGATGTGATCTGCCCTCAGCAATACACGCTTGTTTAATACCATTGAGATCTGCCAATATGCAGCATTGTACTTCAAAATCAAATACGTAAAATTTAAACTGCATCCTGCATAATCACCATCATAGCTGGATTACTAGACAACTGCTCATTATTTTAATACCATCAAAGCTATATATCAATCTTTCCTAAATACCATCAAAGGTAGATAATTACATTTGCATATATTTCATCAGAGCTAGATAACTGCATCATAATCAATCTGATCACAGCTAGATATATACATCTTGCATTGATCTTATCACAGCTAAATAACTACATTCTACATAGGTAGGTCTCATCACAGCTAGCTAACTACATCATGCATAGATCTGATCACAGCTAGATAACTACATTATGCATAGATCTGATGACAGAGAGATAGCTACATCATGCATAGATCGGATCACAGCTAGATAACTACATCATGCATAGATCTGATCACAGCTAGATAATTACATCATGCATAGATCTAATCACAGCTAGATAACTACATCATGCATAGATCTGATCACAGCTAGATAACTGCATCATGCATAGATCTGATCACAGCTAGATAGCTACATCATGCATAGATCTGATCACAGCTAGATAGCTACATCATGCATAGATCTGATCACAGCTAGATAACTACATCATGCATAGATCTGATCACAGCTAGATAACTACATCATGCATAGATCTGATCACAGCTAGATAGCTACATCATGCATAGATCTGATCACAGCTAGATAGCTACATCATGCATAGATCTGATCACAGCTAGATAACTACATCATGCATAGATCTGATCACAGATAGATAGCTACATTTTACATAGTTAGGTCCCATAACAACTGCATATTACATAGATTTCATCGGAGCTAGATAACTGCATATTACATAGATCTCATCATAGCTTGATAATTACATCTAGCATAGATCTCATCAAAGTAAGACACATGCCTTTAATGATATCTAAGTTTATTAGATTTGCACTTTACACCCTTTTCCACATTGTCTCAAAAATTGTACCCACGGGAATACTCAGCGAAGATTCTGGAGAAACAAAAACCAAATATTGATTAAGGAAAACAATTTTCATAAAAATAATAAAATCGCTGTGCGTCTATTTTTAATGAATGCAAAATAGATTCCATGGAATTCTAGCCCATTAGTAATAGTTTGAGAATGGCTGGGTTATTGGAGTATGTTGGCGTGGTATTATGTGAGCCTGAGGTATAGATATGAAAGTGAAAGATCGGGAGAAACACATTCACAGAAAGAGAGAGAGAGAGAGAGAGAAAGAGAATGCTATAATAGGTGTGTCTAGATAATCTTATTATTTTATCATGATCCCTACCTGAGCCACGCCACTGCTACGTTATGACATGAATTCCAGTCATTTATCATTTGCTCCACTTCTCATTAGGCTTTTTTCTTTTCTTTTACAAAGCTTTCGTTTCCTCACTCCGTCTGTCTGTCTGTCTGTCTGTCTGTCTGGTGGATACCTGTTGCACATTATTTCTCCCACTTCCTATTCTCAAATTAGGTGTAAATTTTGCACAAGTCTTTATGGTCTATGACAATATACATGAATCTATACAAAACAATTAATTAGTTAGTTGATCAATTAGTGGTTAATAATATATTTTGTTTTATATATAATTAGTTAGTTAAAGCTTGCAGTATTGAGAGATATAACATTGATTTTGTGGTTCTTCCCTCAGATAATCTTTGTTGTGTTTTTTTAAAGTAGAATTTAGACTTTACTACTTTTAAAATCATTTTCTACGTTTTTTTTTATACACACACACGTTAACACAGACATACAGATTATTGAGTGCCACAAACACAATTCAATTTCACACACACACACAAATACATTTACACCCACACACGCACACTCTCAAAGTCTTCTCCTGTCCCGCAGAATGTACATCACATGTATTGAGAAGCTTGGCGTGCCTTAAGCACCGCGATTGGTCGTTGTGATGGCAATATGGCACCCTCTTTGACCGTTGGCAATATAAAAATTACCTTTATAATCACGAGGCCTTGAAAAGGAGAGGGGTACTATTATGACATAAAAACAGAAATTTAGTGCTTTTTCTTGACTGTCCTTATTTTCTATTCTCCTTTCTGATAGCTGCTAATAAAGTCTGCTAGCACCAAATCAAACCTGCTATCGCCAAATTGATCCTGCTAGCACCAAATCAAACCTGCTATCGCCAAATTTATCCTGCTAGCACCAAATCAAGTCTGCTGGCACTAAATCAAGTCGGCTAAAAGCAAATCAGGTTCGCTAACACAGAATCAATCCGAATGGGACAAAATCGCTAACACAAAATCAAGCTAGCTACAAGTGTGGTAGCACAAATCAAATCTCTGAATTCCTGATCAAGCATAGCTAGCATCAAAGTCTGCTTACTCCAAATTAAGTTAGCTAAAAACTACTATAGTCAACATACTTTTAAAGATTGATGCGGCGCCGACATATTGAGTTAGAATATCGTCTGCAACCATAAATGAAAGAGATATGGATGAAGGCACAAATACATCTACATCTGACGTGTCTAAAAAAAAAGCAACACGTATATCTAAAGCTCTGTGCTATAGCTAATTGCATTACTAAATTTCCCCATTTGATTCAGCACTTAGATTCAAACATATTTGTATTTAATTAGTCTAATTGCTATAAAAGGGGAAGCGGAGAGGTTCTAAGCTTCTCAAAGGGTCGTCCACCTACCAACAAACCGTCTGCTGTATTTACTGCGTCAGTTACCAGGTAAAGATATTGCAATGGTAAATTAAATATGTGTTTCAATAATTAATTGTTTTGATTTTTAGTTCTCATCTCTTTCCTAATGACTTCGTGAGTCATGACTTACAATATGACTGAAACAGCTCAGCTTTCGTTTCTTTACAGTATCCAGACGATCATTTCCAACTTCACCAGTCTGAATGTAAACTTGTAAAAGTACAAACTCATTTGTATTCTTTTCCTGGTATCTGATACCTATCATTTTTCTGTTGCATTCACTTTCAAAGGTTTGAAATTTTCTTTCAGCTTCTTCGGTTTCAACTTTCATAATAATATAGGTTTTTTTATTTTATTTATTTTTTTTTAAACCGGAGATATTCGTTAATAATTTTACGTATAAGTTTATCAAGTACGTTAGCAGTTAGTAACCTATGGGTCATATTGACAAAAGTACCGCGGTAGATTTTTTTTTTCAAGAGAATGAAACAATGCTAGTATTGTATTGTAGATTGATTTTGATCTGCGTTATTAAATGTTTACATATATTAAGAAAAAAAGAGAGAGACAGATGTCCCCTAAAGGAATACAAAAAGGCTATCAAGTTTTTGTGGGAGACGTCCTTAACAAAAATTTACTTTAATTGTTCTTATGAATACAACATTTAATGCCTCTCCCTGAACGCGATTCCCACCCAATTTTTTTTTTTACATCAGAACCTGTGTATACAATCGAATTGACCAGAATGCCGTTCCGTTTTCCTGTTGACGTATTTCGCGTGACAACCCCCCCCCCCCCCCCCCAAAAAAAAAAAAACAAAAAAAAAACACAAGCCAGGAGAACGAATGTCTGCATTTCAGTATCCATGAACACGATAACCGGTGGGGCAGATTTCAGGCAGGCCCCCTAGCTGGCTAAGGGGGTAGGGTCGTAAAGGTTCCAGCTGGGGCGGGGCATCACAAAAAAAAAATATTGAAAAACATCGTAGTAGCCTACGTTGTTGAAATACTGGTCACGTGACTACAGCACTACTTTGATAATGCGATACAATACTTCAAGTTTCTAGAACTGGTTTCAGCCTTTGAACTCACCTTAATAAAATACTCCGCAATAACAAAAAAAGTCCCACCTCTTTACCTAGTTCCAATTACTACCCACACAAAAGTTTCCACCATCGTTGGTTAGTTTCTAGTCAACAATAGATTGTGCCCCTTTACAATTAGCCCTATTTACTTTTGGCGGAGGAAACGATTTTTTTTCAATGAGCATTGTACACTAGCAGACGTGGCCAATGAATGTATTTATACGCAGTCGTCTACCGTAAGGAGAGGGAAAAAAATAGTCTTAATCGATACATTGGAATATCGACTTAGCGATCGCATTGATTTACGATGAAGAGAGAAAAGTTCATAGTGAAGAGAACGTGATGGGAAACATCATTTCAACACGTTTGACCATTTGTTTTAAGGTTCTAATGACAGGCAGCGAGCCTAATGGTGTCTAGGAGCAGTTGGCCAGAAGAGGGTAACCTTAAAACAAAAGGGTTTGAATGACTGATTTATTGATTTATCTCGTTGGGAAGTTGAAGTTAGTAACACGCGTATATCGGCCTCCTTCAGCTGTTGAACGATTGTGGTAAGTCTGGTAGAAATGCGATAAAAGCTTGACATAGTCGTGGTGGACTGATGTCGCCAAAGAAAAGTTCTTCCATCTCCATCAAGACAAAGACCCTTACTGAAATGTCAATAATAACGCTCTCTAACAGCACAATATGACTTGCATTTTGCACACTCTGTAGATTCAGAAATTGTAGTAATTAAACGTAAACGAGTCTGAAACTTCTGTGGTGAAGCCAAAGATGAATAAAAAGGCATATAACATATAATAGCAGCACCGGGGTATAACAGGGAAGAAAACATAGATAACGTCGGAGCAGGACTCGAACATTTGCTACATTGCCCAGCCAAGAACACAGGGGCGTAGCTAGGAATTTTCCATCATTTGGAGGCTTGACCTCTTTGGGGGCCCCAGCATTTTGCTTAATATTTAATTTTTAATGTAAAACTACTCTCATTAGCCCCCCCCCCTCTCCCTCAAGATGGGGCCCGGGGGGATTTTCAAATTCTCCCACTCCATCCCCCACCCTAGCTACGCCACTGCACGAGCATGTCCGAGGCTAACACCTAACTTGACCATCCATGTCAGAACGTTGCAACGTCAAGTCAGGAGAATTATCTGAATTGGCAGACGGGCCGCGTAATATTCACTGACGTCACGACGGTCTGTCTAGTTCAGGTCATGCTTAACGTCATACCGTGTCGTCATGACCCGCACTTAAGCCAGCGCATAAGAATCTCCTCAGAATCAACTCGTGAACTCATAAAGCGACTCTTGTCAGCAGACGACTAATACCAAATGTCACGTGGTGCGATGTAGAACAATGTCGGACCTAAGATACTTATAATTAAAAGTGATTAGCGGAGAAGTGATGGCTCTTAGAATATTGACGTTCTGATGATATAACACAATAAGAGAAAGTCCCCATATTGTTTCCTGAATGCTTCTCTCAATCATGCAATCTGTCGCAGTGTGTGTGTGTGTGTGTGTGTGTGTGTGTGTGTGTGAGATAGGAAGGAAGGGAGGGAGAGGTAATAAGAGAGAAGAAGAATGTAAGTGAAAGAGAGGTTGAGAGTGAGATAAAGAAAAAGGAGAAAAGAGAGAGAGAAAGATAGAGAGAGGTAGATATAGAGATGGGGAAAAAGTATATAGAGTGAGATAGAGAAATATTGAAAGAGAGAGAGAGAGAGAGAGAGAGAGACTAAGGGAGAAATAGAGAGAGTCCGATGACAAAGATTGAGAGAAAAGAGACTATTTGTAGATTGTGAAAACTGAAATAGAGGTGACAGAACAAAATGAGAGAAGGTAATAAGAGAGAGAGAGAGAGCAAGAAAGAGAAAGTTAGAGGAAGATAGAATGAGAGGAAAGAAAGGAAGGAAGAGAGAGAGAAAGAGGGGGGGGGAATGAGAAAGGAAAGAGAGAAGGAAATAGAAAAGAAAGAAAAAGACAAGAAAAGAGAAGAAAGTGTGAAAAAAAAGAGCATGAAAGCAAAAGAAAGAGAAAGTTAGCGAGAGAAAAAGAGAAAGAAATATAAAGAGAACGAGAGAGAAAGAGAGCGTGTAGAATAAAAAAAAAAATCGAATGAGCGCTGGAAAGGGAGAGAAGAAGGTCAAGTTGAGCAACATTCTAGGTCACCTACCTTTAGAGAGGACACACGGCCTGGACCATGAGCAAACAGTTTCCCTTGTACAAATTTGACTTCTGTCACAAGAGACCGCCATGTTTAATGGAACAGCTTAAACCTTGAGCCTTCCCATAAGCTTTCAGCTACACAAACTCCCCCCCCCCACCCCCGCGCCCTCACCAAAAAAAAAAAAAAATCAACTAATTTAGAAATTATGAAGAGTTGCTTTTTGCAAGCTAAACACTCAAACATTTTTCTCCAATTGATTTTAATCCCATGCAAACTCACGTCCAGACAGACTCCACTGCGACCTTATACATCTACAAACGTCTAGTTCAGACATAAGGTTAATTTTTAATTCTTTTAAGCTCTTGTTATTCACGTATACCTCGACCAATATAAGTGTATTATTTTGAAAAAAAAAATTAATGGAAAGAATTTCACTCCCAACACTATATATCTCGATAATGTAGAAGTTGTTTCTTTTATTTCGATATTTAAAAAAAAAAAATTTCCAATAATTAATTTGACGGGAGGCGCGGTGGCTGAGTGGTAAAGCGCTTGGCTTCTGAATGGATTCCACAAATTCTTACAGTAAAACATGCACAAAACAAAACAGCCACTGCGCCTTGATAAAGGTAAATAAGTAATAATGTAAAAACAAAAAGGGGTCAGAGAAAGGGGTCAGAGAAAGGGGTCAGAGAAAGGGGTCAGAGAAAGGGAGTGTGAACAATGGAACGTATGGAAGCAAGAGAGAATGAGTTCAAAAATATGTGTAGGCTTCTTCTGTCTTGAGAGACATTGCATGTGCCCAAAGTTTCCCCATAAGAGCACATTCCTAGTCTCTATGTAAAGGGATCATTACTCTCCAATGCGGGATAATACTTCTTTTACCCTCGCTGTTGTGTTACAAAGGAATGCACTATGTCTAGCATTAACTCAGTTGAAGGAGATGTCGGACTGCCATTGTTAATTGTCCCAGCGAGGTTGACTATTGAAACCAAAGCATTGCAAGGCAGCGTACCAATCTTCTAGATAAATTGATGAATGAATTGGGAGCTGGTTTTAACGTCTTATGCCCTTATTCACCAAACTGCTGTGAGACAATTAAACCGTTATATATCTTAACTAATAAAACTTTAAATAACTTGAAAAAGTTCCTCATGTGAATAAACTAAATATAACTTTATCTATAATATAGACATAAAAAAACGACTTGTGATCAAATGAAATAAATGTAGTAGACTTTTGTAATAATATTCTTTAACGACATCAAACTCGCTACAGCAGGGGTTCTCAACCTGTGGGTCGCGACCCCCATGGGGGTCGATTGACTATTTGCCAGGGGTCGCCTAAGACCATCGAAATTATGGATTGTTATTGTCTATTCTTCTATTTCTGTGTGTGTGTGTGTGGGGGGGGTAGGGTCGCGGCAGAATGGGGAATTGTAAAAGGGGTCGCCGAGCTTAAAAAGGTTGAGAAGCGCTGCGCTACAGTAGCACGACCTTTCAGTCTCACGTTCTGGAGTCGTCTCCCCACCAATGTTGCATCATTCACAACCAATCGCTAAACTCTTCCCACCATCACCATAGAAACACACACACACTATAATAGATTTTTTCACCATCGACAGCCATGGCTATGAAAATCTTTAATACCAAAGAAATATTACTAGTGGAAAAAGTGTACGAATAATTAAGAATACCACGTAAGTCAGACACATTTCCTATAAGGTGCCGAAACTGCATTTAAGGAAATATCAAGTATTAACTTGTACATGATAATTAATCATATGCACCTCTCCAGTTCCTTGTAGTTGCGCATGCGCGTGTGTAAGTGCCTTGCCGCCTACGCCAGGGATGCTTGCATTGATTTCCATGTAGAGTCACCCACAGCTTACGTCATAATCTCGTTCTGATTGCTTTCCAAATTCATGCCTAGCAGACGACACAATCTACATTTCCCTTAGATGACTAAAATGGTACATAGGTTCGCTTCAAGCTTTGGTCTTTGGATTCCATCTTTATGTCCTAGTTTATGTTTCCGTACTATCTTGAGACTTTCATTCATCTTAAGGGATAAGTGGCATTAAGATAAAACAAAAGGATAATTTTAACTCTCTCTCTCTCTCTTTCTTTTCCGACTCACTCTTGTTCTTTCTTTTTCTTTCTTTTTTAGGTTTACCTATCTTCCTCTCTCTTCCTCTCTCTTTTCTCTCTTTTATTCATAGCTTCCCTTTCCCTCTTTCTCTCCCACGCTTTTTCATTTTTTAAAAAGTGTCTCTAACTCTCTCATTTCTCATTTTCCTCCCCCCTCTTATTGTCTAATTTTTATACTCTTCCCTCCCCATGTCTCTCTCTCTCTCTCTCTCTCTCAGTCTTCAAATTTCCATCCTCTGTTTGTCTCTTTAATATTTCCTTTCCTCTCTCTTTTTTTCCCTCTCTCTCTTTTCCTCTCTATTTCTCCTCTCTCTCTCTCTTTCTCTCTCTCTGAGTTTGTCTTTTTTTTTTAAAGGATACTTCGTTTTGCATCTAAGATATGTTAAAATGAAGTAAAATGTTGAAAGTGGATTTGATAGTGTCGAGGTCCATTTGATTTCGGGAAATTCTGTCCGTAAAAGACTATCTTATCACGAAACATTGATGAAATAGTATCCTGTAGACCCTCTGAATGTATGTATACTATCGCCTTGTGCAATAGAATATCGTCTAACAAAATATTTAACAATTTTATTGATCTAATTTTATTTTTTATTACAAAGCTTATATCAACTCACTCTGTCTGTCTGTCTGTCTGTTTGTCTGGTAATATTTTTGTACACGTTATTTCTCCCACTTCCCAATCTCAGATCAAGTTGAAACTTTGCTCAATTATTCCTTGTCCCTAACAAAGTATGAATTAATAAACAATTTAACCCAGTTATTCAATTAATTAGTGGAAATTAATTAATTTAGTTTAATGTTTAGAGAAATCAAGGTAGAGAAATCTTACAGTACTGGTAGATATGACTATTAATATGCAGTTTTTTTCCTTAGATAAGCTTTGTTTTAAAAAAGTATTTTTATTTTACTTTTATTATTTTTCTGTTCTATATGTTACCCCTACTCACCCCTTTTATTTTTTAAATTTATTTTACATAATCGAGCCAATTAATATAGCAATTAATTTAAGACGAAACAATCAATATCACAATTATTTTAAGCCAAACAATTAATATGCGGATTAATTTCATTGTATGTCGCTATTAGTCATGCAAATTGGCCTAGCTAAATATATATTTTTTAAAATTTATATTATTGGTGATTAAAGTCTCTGGCAAGCTACGCCCTCAACACATTTCTTCAATCAATCTTTGGGTATTGTCAGCCAATTAACCATTTAGGATGCGGCCTATAGCTGATGCTAATGTTTTCTGAAGCTAATAAGCCCATTAGCTCTATAGCTTACACAAGTGATGCTAAAAGTACGACCCGTGGGCCATGTCTTACTCCTCGAAACGTCTGCCGACAATCGCACAGTGAAGCCTCAGAGGATTCAGTCCCTTGGACACCACGACGAATTTTGTTTTACTTTTTTTTGTGTGTGTGTCCCCTTACACGCGTGTGGAAACTTGTTGTGTCCCCAAGAACAAGACTGGGAACCACTGGCTCAGACTTGATTACAAACACTGCCGTTTAAGCCAAAGATAACTCTGGCCTCGCTTTATAAAAAACAACAGCACACATTTATTTGTGCAACATACATCAGTAAAGT
Organism: Biomphalaria pfeifferi; assembly: GCA_030265305.1. NCBI lineage: Eukaryota > Metazoa > Mollusca > Gastropoda > Planorbidae > Biomphalaria > Biomphalaria pfeifferi. Next base: position 1,087,576 of record JASAOG010000106.1, on the reverse strand, counting down.
GTTATTATATGAACACAGAAACACACTCACACACACTCACACACACACACAGATCACAATGGAACTGAATTACCATGAAGGGGAAAAAAAATGCACATGTTTTTCATAGCTCCAAATTTGATTAGGGTCAAGCTGTCCTGATCGTGGCTAGGTCTAGTCCGGCAGAGCCCTGATGTGAGTTATGAAAAAGGTTTAATCGATCAGTGTGTATAGACTGTGTGAGCAGGCGAAATTTTAAGTTCAGATCTAGATCTAATTATGTATGGATGTAAAGGGTTTAGTTATATAGATGTAAAGGGTTTAGTTATATATATGTGGATGTAAAGGGTCTAGTTATGTGGATGTAAACGTTTCAGTTATACGCATGTAAAGGTTTTAGTTTTATAGATGTAAACGTTAAGTTATGTAAAGGTTTTAGTTATGTGGATGTAAATGGTTTTAGTTTTATAGATGTAAACGTTAAGTTATATAGATGTATGTGGATGTAAATGGTTTAGTTGTATAGATGTAAAGGGTTTAGTTATGCGGATGAAAAGGTTTAGTTATGTGGATGTAAAGGATTTAGTTATGAAAAAAATAGAGCATTAAAGAAAGTTATGAATCATATTATTGTGTCAATATTGTGTTATCTAGATAGACTTTTTTTGTAGTAGATCGCTAGTGTATCTAAACTAGTTTGCTAATATGCTTGATATCTAATGGTTTATGGGAATAACGAAACGTATTTTTTTTTCGTAATGTACAATTGTAAATCATATTAATAAAGATTATAATCATTATGACTATTATGATTATTTTGATTATATCATAATTAAATGATCTATATGTGACTACTATAAAATATTTTTAAAAAATGACAATACCTTTTTTTTACAATTTATAAGGCGATAACTTTTGTCATTTTCCTTTTTTCCTTTTAATAACTAAATGAGTGATACATTAAAAAAAAGGAGCACCACCAAGCCTCTATATATAATAGTAGCACTAGGTTAATTAATTTTTTCGTATAAAAAAAGGTGAAATAAATATGGTGATGCAATAGACAGTCTTGACCAGGACACAAGGCATTGACCCTCAGACTGCACACAGCACCGCCTAGCAGTATTTCAAGAGCAGGCGAGCAGACTAAGCAGAGAGAGAGAGATAGAGATAGAGAGAGGGGGAAAGAGGGAGAGAGAGAGACAGAGAGAAAGAGAGAGGGAGAGAGAGAGAGGGAGAGGGAGAGAGAGAGGGAGAGGGAGAGAGAGAGGGAGAGAGAGAGAGAGAAAGTTTAGAAGAAAGTTAGAAAGTTCGCGGAAGTGAAAGGAAAGAAAGAGTAAATGTTTGCGAGAAAGAAATTAAGAGATGCAGCGATGATTAATGTTAGAGAGAGAGAGAGACGGACAGACAGACAGAGAAGACAAAATGTGTTAAAGCGAGAGACAGAGTTCATCACAGGCACCCCAAATCTCCACACTGACTTGATAAAGTCAAACATTACTTGCATTTTACTTCGCCTCCTATCGAGACCCTCCTAACCCCTTATCTCAATCACCGCCTCTGACTTCCAGACAGTACACCACACATAACAAGTGAAACTAAGCCAATAACTCTCATGACACCACGCCTCCCACTTGCTCTACACGTAAATCTATTATTGTCAAGTCTTAGGGGAGAGAACCAGTTAAGGAGGTGTGTGTATTGAGGATGCTGGAAACTGAAACAGGGGAAGGCTGCATTTCTGGCAGTATTTATTTTTAGTAGAGAATAAAACTCAACAGTCTGATAAAACATTTCAACGTACAATGTAAGAGCAATGTTGGGTTTTATTTATTTGTTCTGTTTTGTTTTTTTTAAATTGGTTACATATGTTGCGTGGAAAGGTAAATAAGAAAAGTTAAGTTCCTTGCGATCTATAGAGCATATAAAATAAAGCATAACTGTATCTTTTACTGACGGTCAGCTATGGTGTCATGTGACAGGCACACAGACCAACCGCCTTTACTTTCCCCAAATAGTGTCATGTAACCATTATATCATTTATTTGATTAATCATTTATATTTTGCATTACATTGTATCTGCTGTAGGATTGTTCGGTATCTCTGACCTACTTTAATCTAAGTCACGTGGTTATAAGAATAGAACAATGCCTGTAATTCATTACGAGTAGACGAAGCTCTAGATCTATTACTAGATCTACATAATAAATATCTCGAGTTTATGTGGGAAATATGTAATCAAAAGAAGAAAAAAAGGGTATGTGATATTTAGACACTTTTGTTTGAGAGTATTTCAATGACGCCATCACAACTTGCTGTGTGATCTACTTAGCCCATTCGGAGATCCACACAGACGATCTGCGCTGCATCTCACAATGAAAGCAATAATCGTCTGCTAAGTCTCTTCGCGTTGAACGTTTTCAATAGATTAATGTTGTTGTTGTTTTTTTCCCCAGAGTCTCGCATGGTATAAGTGCATCTGCATTTCATATTTAGTCACGAGACTCTGATTAGAGATATACATTTTTTTTTCGAATCGCAGAAGTATAAGCATCAAAAATAATAGTTATATTGATTAGCAAGTTAATCACACTAGCCGCTTTTCTGGAACGAATCCCATAGAAATGAAACAAATCCTATAACCTAGTAGAGTCCGGATAATCGGGCTAACTGGTTATTAGCACCAAAGAGATTACTTTCCGATTAACCGGATTTGTAAGTAAATAACTATTATTCAGGATTTTCATCTGTGGCGAACAAAAATTTAAATATCTTTTTGGTGTATCCGGTGTACAGAGTGAAAGATGTGTTGATGATTTTATTCTGTTCAAAGATATATAATCATTTTTGTTCACTATGGTTTGATCACTTGTTAGCTCTGAGAATACGATATTCTTAGTTTTTCTTTATGAAGCTTTTATTTTTTGCATGTTATCAAGTTGGCAACATAAAAGTTAAATTAAGTGTCCTTGACATTATTCAGTTTAACAATTAAAATGCCTATTATAATAATGTGTTCTATCGCAAAAGGAACTGCATCAGTTACTGTTAAAACTCGAAGTGTGTGCAGTTTGCGAACTGGCCGGCCATTTCACGAAATGGTCGTTGCTTGTGGGCAATACCCTATGTGCCAGAACAACCACCAAGAAGAGTGGCTCAATTAATGGGCAACAGGAAAAACAGGCAGAGCCATGTACAAAGAAATGAACATGCCTAACAAACTGGACAGTATTAACTTCCTCCCCGCAAAGAGCAATCTACAATCTTCCAACTAAGGACAGGAAATACACCTCTGTTAAACTGCCATCAATAAATTAAATCCCACACAACTCCCCTTTTGTAGACACTGCGCCCACCTTTATGAAACCATAAACCATATCGTCTTTGAATGCCCCTTCCCAATCCACCTTAGGCAGACCCTACTACCACTCCAGCCCAACGTAACCAAGACCCTGTACGGCAGTGCTGAACAACTGAAGAAAACAGCACACTTGTTTTCCTTGGCACAGTCTGCAAAAGAGCTCACCAGCAAAAAGCTGTCTAGAAGAAGAAGAAGAATGTACTAGACATTGAACGTGTTTGTTCTACTTGAGCCGATATGTTCTAGAAATGCCTGGATATTTCTGGCCAATTCCCGATGTGCTCATGCAATAAGTGACGGCTAGACGTGCAGCTGTAGAGTTTTGTGTAATATCGGTGGCTTCAATCACGTCTGCTGCTTTTTTGTAAAGAGAATGTCCTGCCTCTGTCAGCTCTGTGTCGCCTCTGTCAGCTCTGTGTCGCCTCTGTCAGCTCTGTGTGTCGCCTCTGTAACCTCTATGTGTCGCCTCTGTCAGCTCTGTGTGTCTCTCTGTGTGTCTCTCTGTTAGCTCTGTGTGTCGCCTCTGTAACCTCTGTGTGTCGCCTCTGTAACCTCTGTGTCGCCTCTGTCAGCTCTGTGTGTCACCACTGTAACCTCTGTGTCGCCTCTGTATCTTCAAATTATTCTTCTGACAGCGGCTTCATAGTAAGTATTATTCTTCGGCTCGTGTGAAGCAGATCGTTTTGGCGCATCCATTTTGGCGCGACCGTTTTAACGCAGTGATTGTTTTGGCACCACCGTTAGGCGCCAGACATTATACATGTTCACTGAATGTGTCCTTTATAAATAAATCATTAGCTTATCAACACTCCATTATTCATTACAGGGGATCGCTACAAGAGAGAACCATCCTTTATAGATGACTTTCGATAAAGTCCAGCTGGGAATAGGCGCCGAAGCGCCTTTATCCCATATGATCGCTGGAAAGGCTTTTATCTAGCGAACAGGCATGGAGCTTATCACCCCTAGTCCTGCCTGAGGGTTACCAACAATAGCGACCAAAGACCACGAGAGGTGATCTTTACCATGTCACGGCACTCGGCGCCCCGAAACGGGTCTTGCTTGATGCCAGCAGCCGAGGGTAGCGCTAACCATGATGATCTTGCCTGATATTTCAATACTGTAACACCACTGTTCTTTGCAGTGATCGCAACTCCTATTGCTGTTCTATCACGCCCCCTTTACTATGTATATATTGAGGGATAAAGAATTTTTTTTGTCCATTATATAGACTAGATAGAGCTTATTACTTATAATAATGATATCAATTCCTAGGAATAAGGATGAGCGTAGTGTTTCACATGACTACGCTAACTCAGTTTTCGACCTGCGTATTCTCCCACATCTCGCGCAGAGAAAGCCGTTGTCAGCCGATTTTTTTTTGTGTTACTATTATTATTATTTTTTTTTTAAAAGAAACCTCAGAATTTGCGCTATTCAATTTTAGCTTCATCATCATAGGTACCCTTGAGCCTTAGGCCTCTTTTCTTTGCCTCTTTTTTAGGCTTCTTAATTTCTTTTCGATTTAGGATATGAGATTGGTATCGGCTTATGTATATCATATTTTTTTGAAACTCAGAATAGGTCAAAGCAGTTTTAAATAAAGTTTTCTAAAAGCATTAACCTGCCAATGCACAAAAATATAAGCGTTTGTCTATATTGCGTCTGTTTGGAAAGTAAACATATTTAATATAGTCCACTCTAGGCCAACCAACAACAAGTTTCTGTTACATGTTTCCTTATCTGAAATTTTGCAACACTAGTGGAGTGTATGCAGTTTCTTACTACATGCTGCCTTCTAGTATGTGCTGTCTTCAATTGCATGTTGCCTTCTAGTTTGTGCTGTCTTCAATTGCATGTTGCCTTCTAGTATGTGCTGTCATCAATAGTATGTTGTGTGATTGTAAGTCGTTCCTATATCCGCCATTGTTTTTGGGGTGAAAATTTTTGCTCATACAAGCAAAAGTTTTTTTTAAATCTATCAGTAAATATTATCAGATATTACTCCAAAAAAAATCAAATCAAAATAATATTTAAAAAAATCAAAACTATAAATCTGTTACACAAAAATAAAATCCTTGACCAGTTGAGTAATTTATGCACATTGTGCATCACAATACAAAATTAATTGTCACAGCGACCAACACCGCAGCCATCAACATCATAACCACCATCACTACAGCCACCAAAACAATACAGCTGTCATCACAGCCACCAACACCGCAGCCACCAACATTACAGCCACACCAACACCGCAGCCGCTAACATCACAGCCACCAACATTATAGCCACCAACACCGCATCCGCCAACATCACAGCCGCCAATATCACAGCCACCAACATCGCAACCAACAACACCGCAACCACCAAACCTGCATCCACCAACGCCACAGCCACCTAACCCGCATCCTCCAAAACCACAGCCCCAAACACTACAGCCACCATTTCCAAAACCAAACGGATTATCGAATACACATTTCAACCAGTGTCAGACCTTTATACTCCCTAATTATACGGATCTTTATTTTTAAATGAATTCGTTTATTTGTAAAGAAATTAAAGCAGAAATGTAGAAATGATCAGGATCTGAGAATATAGATAAATAGAACTGGGTAAATAGTTTGAAACTATCACGTTATGTGTGGACGCTAATCTTTCGGAAGTTAATTCTCGCTTGTCTATTTGAGGCCTCTGCCTTCACAGTAACACCTTTAAAGTTAACCATTTAAACTATGAGGTCAATGCAGCCTCCCAAGATGAGGTCATCCCATTGTTGTGTCTACGATAGATCGACCCACAGTTAACCGATCCCCTTTTCGTCTAGTTCCTCATCTCGACTCTGATGTTGTATCACGTTGGATTTTGTCTTTCAACGAAACAAACACAGATATTTAAACTTCACGAGAAACTGATGACGCGGGAATGTCAAAACATCTTTTGCTGCTGGGAGCCGACCGGAAGTTCAAAGATCCTTACTCAGACACAACGCTGTAAACCTTCTAAAAAAACAACAACTACATTTCCTTTAATTTAAACCTTTTGGGAAGGAATATGAAAAGAAAATCTATATCTCGATCATAAAAAAAAATATATCTTTTTCAAGAATTTCACATTGTATAAAGAAAAAAATAGAAATTAAAAAACTATAAATGATGAATGTATCAAAATTAATTATAAACGATGCATGTATAAAGATAACGTATCCACGATCCATGTATCATTTGTGCTTTCCGAATCACTGACCTATATAATGAAATGTGGGAGGCTGAGTATAGACAAAGGATCTCAAGATTTTGTTTAAAATTATTTTGTTTAGAGCATCTTTCGTGCTATATCTAGTTCTTGTCTTACCTCTTTTGAGAACCCGCGGAGGAGGATGTTTCTAGGAGAGGGTTTACAGGGTGAAAGACCTTCAACAAGATGGGATTCAAACTCGAGCCTCTTTGATCCGTAGCCAACCGATGTATGTCACATCTCATCATATTGGCTTCAAATATGATATGTTTACTCAAAGCAGCATAGGCTATTTCTTTCAGATACCTCACCTAGGTCTACCAAAGAAATTTTAACAGCTCGCAATGTTAAAGGATCCATTAAAGTTCTCCGGTACATGCAGGGCCCGTCTTAAGCCATTGCAACCTATGCGGCTGCAGTGGGCCTCGCACTTTCATAGGCCCCGCGCGATGCGAATTCTAGGTGTAAATTATTAAATTAATTCATTTTAACTTATTATTAAAGGGTTCCTGAAATTATAAAAATTTAAGAAAAGTGATGCCAATCTCCTTAAAGCAGATAAAATTGTCATTTTGAGGTGTCATTCACTATGGACAACGCCCAATCCTACTCGCGATTAAAAAAAAACGACCTAAAAACGAAACAGTTTTGTGTGCCAGCGCTCATTGACTAAAAATATAATAATAATGCGAATTTTAACCAAAACAAGAAGTTCAAAGACTTAATTTACTTTTATAGTCACTGGCATACAAATATAGATCTAAATCTATCTCGAAGTCTTAAGAAACATCAAAAGCGATATTTTGCTAGTCGATAATAAGTCTAAAAGGCAGATCTGAATGTTTATCGGCTTATTGTTGGAACACTTCTATCTACTGGAGATGGCTCGTAAAGTTAGTTAAGTTAATTTGACAGTGATTTAGCTCTTAGTAAAGTTAAGACGAATTTAATTTCTATTACAAAGTCTTAATTTTCACTTATTATCATTATCACAACCCAAATTAGGCCCAGCGCATTCAGTTTCGCATAGGGCCCCGCAATCAGTAGGACCGGCCCTTGGTGCATGTGTAAAGACATGTCTACATCTCCAAAGTATTTTTGCTTATAAAATTTAAAATGTTTTTTAGGATGAAGAAAAGTTATAATTGTTTAGTCATCAATGCATCTGTAAGGATATAATACCCTTGTACCTAGTGGCAAGCGTGGTTGAGAGGCTAAGCACGTTTGAACTTATGAAGGAGGCTCTAGGCTCGACACCCGACTCAAGCAGAATTGTGTTTACTGAGCGCCTGAAGGCACACGGAAAACCTTCTCTCAGATATCCCCCCCCCCCACTGGTCTACAAATGAGATTGGACCATAGCTCTCTGAGCCTGCTATAAGCATGAAAGTATGCTATATAAAAACTATATTTTTTATTTATAATTTACCTTAGACGCCTGAACATTCCTTACGTCCCTTCACAGAGCTTTGACACAACACTCCTTAGGGTCGGATTTAAATTTGACAAGTCCCTAAGCTGTTAGAGATATAGGGCCCCTTCTAAGTCAATGTTTACCATTCTCTTTCTTCAAAATGATTGAAAATATCCCTGTAACTATATTTGGGGGCACCCAGGCTAGCAGGGACCCTAAGCCATTGTTTACGTTTCCTATATGTAAATCCATCACTAATTCTCCCTCAAAAGTTAAGGTTTGTGGACCTTTTAGTTCGTGGACTAGACTCAAAAACAATATCAAGACCTATCTGTTCAAAACTTATTTATATTAGATCTCAATTTCAACTCGTGTTTACTCCGCTAAGTTATCACATAGCCTTGAGCCTACATTTTATATTTGGTAACAACACTTTTTTAAATTTGTTTTGTTTTTACTATTGTTGTTATTTGATTTCTTCATGAACTTTCAAAGCTTAGTTTTTTTTTAATTCATAAAAACATCTTTTTTTTTTTGTAATCTTTGCTCTAACTACATAGGTAAATTTCTAATTTCCTGCATTTAAGTTTGAGTCTTATAAATGTATCCAATTCTTAAACTAGAAGTTTTGAGAACAAAAGAAAATCATCGAAAAATAAAAATTAAGGCAAAATTTTTTCAACGCTAATAGCAAATACCCAGATCTAGGGTAAAAAACAAAGCTATGAAAGAAAGGTTCGTCCAGGTCCCTCAGTCGAGAGAAAAAGAACGTGCCGAAAACGTGTCTAATGTCTGGTCGCTAATGTTTGGTGGGGCCCTGAGGTGTACATCGTTTAGCTCTTAGTTTTACGACATCTGATTTTTTTCGGTAATTGACGTGTGCGGAGCTATTGATTGCAGGCTCTTAGATGCAGTAACGCAATTACAGCAGTTACATCCGTGACAACTTTTAGCTTTGGTTATAACGCCCTAGCCCGAACTTGTAGGACAGAAGGGGGAGATTCGAACTCGGGACTATCGTGACGACACTAAGAAGGGTATACCGCATGAAGAGAAGAAGAACAGAGACAGAATTGCTTTCTGTAGCGCACCTTTCGTGCTTATAGCATGCTCAGGGGCTAAGGTCTAATCTCTTTTGTGGACCAGCAGGGGAAGGGGGAACCTGGGTAAAGTTTCTTTCCTGCTTTTACGCGTTAAGCAAACAAAACGAAGCTCGATTCGGGATTCTAACTCAAGCCACCCTCCTCCCCTTTGATACGCAGCCAAGCGGTTTTTAGCACAGTCTCACACCGCACATCCTTTTGTTATTAATTAAACTATGTTAAAAGCAAAACAAAAGGGAAAAAAATTACAAATAGTTTTTGTAAAGACACAAACTCAAAATTGCCCCCCCCCCCAAAGTGGTCCATTCAGGCAAGTAAAAAGGCAACTTTCAATATTTTCAGCACGAATATAAAAAGCTTATAAAGTACAAACTATCAACAACCACACAGTCTTATCTCCATCCATAGAAAACCACACAGTCTTATCTCCATCCATAGAAAACCACACAGTCTTATCTCCATCCATAGAAAACCACACAGTCTTATCTCCATCCATAGAAAACCACACAGTCTTATCTCCATCCATAGAAAACCACACAGTCTTATCTCCATCCATAGAAAACCACACAGTCTTATCTCCATCCATAGAAAACCACACAGTCTTATCTCCATCCATAGAAAACCACACAGTCTTATCTCCATCCATAGAAAACCACACAGTCTTATCTCCATCCATAGAAAACCACACAGTCTTATCTCCATCCATAGAAAACCACACAGTCTTATCTCCATCCATAGAAAACCACACAGTCTTATCTCCATCCATAGAAAACCACACAGTCTTATCTCCATCCATAGAAAACCACACAGTCTTATCTCCATCCATAGAAAACCACACAGTCTTATCTCCATCCATAGAAAATCACACAGTCTTATCTCCATCCATAGAAAACCACACAGTCTTATCTCCATCCATAGAAAACCACACAGTCTTATCTCCATCCATAGAAAACCACACAGTCTTATCTCCATCCATAGAAAACCACACAGTCTTATCTCCATCCATAGAAAACCACACAGTCTTATCTCCATCCATAGAAAACCACACAGTCTTATCTCCATCCATAGAAAACCACACAGTCTTATCTCCATCCATAGAAAACCACACAGTCTTATCTCCATCCATAGAAAACCACACAGTCTTATCTCCATCCATAGAAAACCACACAGTCTTATCTCCATCCATAGAAAACCACACAGTCTTATCTCCATCCATAGAAAAAGTAGAGACGTGCCGTAAAAGTTGTCAATACTATTCTATCGTTAGGCCCCTGACGACATGGCTACGGAGATATATTAATGTTATTATTACTATTACATTGCAAATATTCACTTGCATTCAATGAACTGATTGTTATGAGGATATAGTTCAGTGTAAGCCTGGCCTAACGGATGTTATTGAAGGATCATGCAATAATGATTTTATAAAGGGCTAATCTCGCACTCAAGGTTTGGTGTATACGTTTTAAGAAAACAAAATAAAAAAAAAGTGTCCTTTGCACCAAAATGTTGCAAGATCTAGAGTATAATGGTATTTGGAGATCAAAACCTTTTCTAGTTTTTCGCGATATAAATGGGACAAAGCTACAGATGTCCAGTCTTATCAGAATCGACGTTTTATTTTATGGCTAGTGGTGAGGCCCACGGCATGCGTGTTGGAAATTAAGATGGCCACCTTGTGTGAATAGGTTGTGCCCTTCTTTGTTGCAATACTGGAGACATCTCTCAGTAAACCAAATTCCTATAACATGATCTGACAAAATCTAATCACATATGAGTCTATTTAATTGGACGGATTACTGGTTAATCGAGACATCGCGTTATCGTACCGAATCCTAAAGAACCGAAACTAATCACATTAGAAAGTTTAATCCGGTTAATTGAGTCAGACGGTTATTGAAACCACAACGATTGCATCCCGCTATATCCTGGTTGACGAATTCGACCGAATTTTAATGAAGATTTTAAAATGTTTAAAACTCTGTGGTGAAAAAAAAATCAACTTATTAGAAAAAAAAACTCCCATGTTTATTGTCTAACATTATAACTTCCGGTTTCACTTTCAGATTTATTAGATTAAATGATACATGGAACCTAGTTAATTCATCTTCCTGGCCTGTTTATGGACAATAATTTAAATGATCTTAAAACATAATATAAAAAAAATAATTTTATAACCGGCCGAGCAATGAACTTGGTTACGAGGGTTCAGCGATCAACAATTTTAAACGTATACTAGCTAATACCCGTGCTTCGTTACGATTGAAAAAGTGTGTATATGTTTATATGGACCAGAAAACTTATTATCCATTTTAAAATTCAATGGCCCGATATTCAATCCACTCTCTCATACCACAAACCTTTCTGAAAGCTTAAATACAGAAGTCCATTCTTTTTTTTATCCTTCGAAAGAACACCACTCGAAATTCGGACTCTGCACAAACTCTTCTTTGATCCATCAATTGCAGTCCAAAAGAAAAAAATGCCCACATTATAACGTCTCTCCCGCACCAAAAACATATTTTTGAATCCTCCGATAAAACCCCATTTAACCTTTCATGAAAGTTATATAGGTATCAATGTTCAGATGTATCAGTAAGTTAACTAACTGACCATTGTATAAATGTTCCGATATATCAGTAAATGTACCCGTAAGTAAACTAACTGACCAGAGTCCTAATGTTTAGATTTACTTGTAAGCTAGATTGCTAGATTACTAGCCAGTGTCTTAAGTAAGTTATATTACTTGTCAATGTTTGAATGTTCAGATGTCCAAGTAAGCGATAGCACTGGTCAATTTTTAAATGTTCAGATATACTGAATAGTCATCTTACTAATTAATTTTTAAATGTTCAGATGTCCCAGTAAGCCATAGTACTAGTCAATTTATAAATGTTCAGATGTTCCAGTAAGCCATAGAACTAGTCAATGTATAAATGTTCGGATGTCCTAGTAAATCATCGTTCTGGACAATGCCCGAAGACCATATCCATTTCCGTGTCACGTGATTAATCGCCATTAAAAAAACAACAACAACAAAAAACTCTGGGTCTAATGTAGCCTATCCTCTGTGACTTCGTCATGCGATGTGAGCAGCTGAAATGTCGAGGTTCGGATATGGCCCACGGACCGTAGTCTGTGCATCTTTTATTAAAAGTTATGTTAAATGTGTATACGGCCGAGCCCTATAACTAAAAACGGAAAGGAAACGTAATGGAAACTACCCATAGAAAAACTTTGTATTTAATTTTACTTATTTTGTACTTGAGTTATTTCCTTTGTTGATAACGGAAGTGAGTAATTAATGGGAGAACGATGGATAGGAAACCCTTGAGATGAAAGCTCCAGACAAGATGGTGGCAAGAGTTTCTTAATGAAAGAGAGACTCTGAGCTCAAGATCTACGCAGAAAAAAAACGTGTGTGTGTGTGTCTCTGTTTGTGTGTTCGCTCATGTGTGTTTTTATATATATGCATGCTAAATAACGCTAAACAGTAAAAAAAAACAAAAAAACAACAACAACTAAAAAAAGAACTAATTAATTTAAAAGAGAGAGGCATCGGAAAGATAGAAATAAACAAGATTACAAAGAGAGTTTGTGTTACACAAACTCAGAGGCGGCCCCCGTCAAAGTCGGATCCCTGTCGGATCTGCCTATTCGCAAAGAATATTCAAGAGGTGATTTAATGTTGATGGTCCAAAGTCATAATGTTTCAAAGATCTATTTGTTGTTGTAAGAAATGTTGTTTTTTTGTTTTACATGTTTTGGGTGTTCACTTCTAAGTTTAAAATAATTCACTTCGCGCTGAACGATGGAATGGAGGATGGCAACAAACAGGGTATGAACCCTGCCTGTTCGTTCAGTCTGCGTGCTGGACTGTCGTTCGGATTTACCGATGGTCCCTGGTTCAAACCCTGCATGCCCCCCCCCCTTCCCACGTAGTCCTACGGGAGGTTTGTAATTAAAAAAAAATAAAATAAAAGAACAGAGATATCGTGCTTTTATTTCGATGTCTCAGCACAGTTAGGCCTATCAACAGAGATATCGGCATTTTTTAAAAAATGGAACTAGAATGAGGATGTAGATCTACCTAAATTAAACTTCTGATTTAGCACTCTTAAGATCTATATCTACTAGATCTAGATCTAAAATATTAACTTGGAATAATGTAGCTGTAATTTAGATAAGATTTGTGTAAAAACAATATCCTAGATAATCTATCAATAGACTGAATGCAACATTAAATTTAAAAATAGTATATTAGTTTTAGTATATTATAACATTGCAATATTGATCAAAACGTTTGGAAATCAAAATCTACACTTTAAGTCTAGAAAATGAAATTCTACATCTTAATCTAGTCTATATTAGTCTAAACTAGATCTAGAAATTCTAGATCTAGACTCTAAAATAATTTTTATTCGAATATAAATCCAGATCTAGATATACTGTAATAAAAATCTAGATCTAGTTTAAAAAATCTAGATTAGAACTAAATCAAGATATCATTCCTCGTCACATAACGAGGCTTAATAAACATTACTATACAGAGTTCTTTTAGCATTTCATTTGAAGAAATAATTCCATATAACGTCAAAGGAAAAAAAAAACACTACGTCACACGGCCTAGCTAGACTAAAAATCGCATTCATCAATACGAGCCATTTATCGAGTGTCCATAGAAATTGGTGCACCGAGTGCGTTCTTGTAGCATTTCATTTAAAGAATTCATTCCATGTGACGTCAAAGGAAAAAAACCACTACGTCACAAGGCTTAGTTAGACTAAAATATGTTTTCATCAATACGAGCAATTTTTTGAGGGTTAATAGACATTGGTGCACCGAGTGCGTTCTTTTAGCATTACATTTAAAGAGTCCATTCATATGACGTCATAGAAAAAAAATTCCATTACCTCACAATAGGCTAGTACCAGTACCATAAAAAAAATGTCTTTATTTACACGAGATATTTAACGAGGGTTCATAGACATTGGTGCACTGAGTTCTAATAGAATTTATTTAAAGGGGATTAAAGCCGCATTGTTTTTGCGTTTTGTCTGTCAATCGGTCTGTCCGTCATCTTAATATAAAAAAAAACAACAACTAAAAGCTATTAAAAATTGATTAACCTTTATTTTACGTTTCAAAACATCACAAAAATTTTATGTATGAACACAATTGATTTAAGTTTATATAATAGATTGTTCCGGATGTTTGTATAAATAGTAAAAGAAAAAGAGAATTCCAGATAAATGTAATACCGTTAATTAAATTTGTTGGATGGTCTCGTATTAAAATTAGAAGAACTACAGCCTTGTGGAGAGATATTCATACCATACTTTGGTGTTTGGATGTTGTTTTCCTTAAAAATCGGAACATAATATAAACGATAATTAGATTTTTTTATGTTTTAGGTAGAAAATTAATTGTACTGTAAGAGAGAATGAGGTAAAATATTTTTCATAAAAATCCGGAATAACATTTTTCGTAAATGAGAAGATTATTTGTTTTCTAATTAGAAGAGGGAGTTTAAACAGTTATTTGTCGTTAGTGGATTTTTAAATAAATTCGGAAATTTCTGGCGACGATTTGTAAGTAATGTAAGTCGATTTCTTTTCAAAACAAAATCCGGAACATTCTTTATCGATGACTAAACTTTTATGCTATGTTTCAGCAAGAAAATTAAATGTCTAAAAAGTGATTTTCAGTAATCAATTCTAGTAAATTACTTTTTTAAAAGCCCTGAGCAACCTATTGTCGATATTTTTAAAATTTGTTTAAGATGAAAATACGGAACAATTTGATATCGATAATCAAATTATATAGCATTAATAAGCTATTTACATAAAAAAACGGAACAACATATTATGTATATTGTGTTTTTGCAACGTTTAAGCATGGAAATTGAATGTAATATAAGTTATAAGAGCAAACAAACATTTGTTGGCGTTGATTAGTATTGCACGAAAAAATCCGGAACAATCAATTTTAGATACTTAAAACTATTGAGATGTTACGGGAGGAACATTTAAGGGTAAATCAGATTTTCAATAGCTTTTAGAGTTGTTTTTTTGTATCTAATCGTGACGGACAGACCAACCGACAGACAAAACGCACAAAAATAAACCTTTTTTATTCTGATGAGAAAACAAAAAATAAATAAAATCTGATTTTTTAAAAAAGTGTAAGAAATTGGTTTTGCATTATGTCGAGGCCGGGCTTTACGCTACTACACGAAAGTCGCTGTATAAAAAGTCCATTTTAAAAAATGTGCATTCTTAGCCTTTATAAACAAACATAAATGTTTTCTTTTAATTTTAGCAGCTAGTTGACCAGAAAAACACCTTTAATTAATATTTATATTTGTTGTAAACATTTCTAGTACACTTTATAAAAATATTTGACTTAGTGATACTGAAAATATGTAAAAATTGTCCATCTTTGTTAGCATATTGTAACATTGCCTCCCTTACATTTACGTTATTGTATTAGAATTGGTGTATTTTTATGAAAAAATCGCTTGCATAATTAATTTTATAAATTAAACGGTTTGCTTTTAGAAAACCAAAAGTAGCCGTTGCACCTAAACTTTTCAAGCCGCATTTAATGGTGAGATAATATTTTTCATATATTTTCTAGTTTTCGAGATCTGAGTGTGACAGACGGACAGACGGACATTTTGCACAAACCTAATAGCGGCTTTTTCCCTT
This sequence comes from Biomphalaria pfeifferi, assembly GCA_030265305.1. Lineage (NCBI taxonomy): Eukaryota > Metazoa > Mollusca > Gastropoda > Planorbidae > Biomphalaria > Biomphalaria pfeifferi. The sequence goes on along the minus strand of JASAOG010000106.1, from coordinate 1,071,775 downwards.
ACGGGGGCCGCTAAAAAGAGAGAGTGCAGTAAAAAAAAAACGAAGAGAGAGAGAGAGAGATGAAATGTCTGTTTTATGTACGCAATTTGTAATAGACTTAATGTTTATTTATGTATTTATAATCGCTGCCAGTTTTGTTTTGTTTCTGTTCTTGTGAAGTCAGCAACGAAGTCCGACTTTGTAATTGTACATATTTCGATATAAAAGGGGGAGGCGCTCACTGTGACGATTACTTTGTTTCGTGCCTATTTTTGTGATGGCTTTATGTTCAGATTGTGTTTACAAATATATTTAATGGCACACACTTAATCACTTGCCGGGGAAATATAAAAAGACTTAAATACATTGAAGAAACTTCTATACTTTTTTTCTTTCTTTTAATGAGCTCCTTCAAAACAACAATTCGATAATTCATAATTATATATATATTCCTTCGTGATCGAAGATGAGCTAACTTGGCATGGGTAGGTTTGTTCAGATGCAGATAGGCCTGCTTCTTCTCTCCTAATACAGAACTTCTTGACATCTATTCTTACAAAACCACTAAAATACTAAATCCACGACAAAACAGTATTTAAATATATAGATACATCTGAACGACTTGAGCTTTTCTTAACTGAAATTTTACTTTCTTTCACTAATATTGAACTTCAACCATATAAAGTACTCAAAGACTTATTACAACTTATGGACCTGCAACAACTCTAGGACCTGCAACAGCTCTAGGACCCGCACTAACTCATTTCCCCCCCCCCCCCCCCCCAATTTATGGTCGTCTTTTCTAGAATCTTGGAAACTTCTATTCTAAATACTTCTCTATTCGCTATGACCTTCTAGAAACTGACCTGTGCGACCTCTTTTCCTGATCCCTTTCTCTGATTGGTTAATTATTATTAGCACATGCTTACTCCTGCAACTTTTTGTTTTGACTTGACCCCGTTGCTAAAATAAATAGAATGAGGTCACAGTATCGATGTCGTGACACTCACAAGGAAGACTAAAATAAACGTTTTGAGGATACTCTCAAAGCATCTCTGAAAGCCGTCAGCATTTTGGGTCGAACGCACACGATAAAGCATCCTGGCGTCGCGCTGTGAAAACTGGAGCGCAAATAGCTGAGGACAAGCGAACAGTGCTGGCAGAAGAAAAGAGTCAGAGAAGAAAAAAAGCAATGTCAATGATACAAGTTCCAGATGGAAAAACCTGCGCATCTGAAAATCTCATAAGCCACATGAGGAGGCATAAAACCCCAGTGCAAAAGCCCTCAGCCCCCTGGATGACAAGTGATCATCATCGAACCGCTATGGACAAACTATGTACATATTTCAATACGAGTATTACATTTATAATAATAAATGTATTGCTTTTTTTGGGGCGTTCCATGCTGCAAATCTTTGAAAATAGTTCCTTAGTAGGATCATAAAAGGTTAAAAAAAAAACAACAACCTGTGTACGAAATTTCTTACGAATGAGAACAACAGTTTCTGATTTTTCTCGACACATTAATGAATGAATCAGCCATTCAGATGTATTTTTTCGCTTATAATATACATTTTGTTTATTATAAACGACTGTAATAGATCCAGTTTTTATCGCCCTGAAAAAAAAGACCCTCCCCCTTTTCTCCTTGTAAGAAAACAAGAAGAATGATGACACATTTTAAATTTTTATCATAGAAACTTGAAAATCAACAAATGAAACCCAGCCTTTACTTTTCAATGTGATGCGAGGTTTAAATATTATTCCAACGATATGAAGAATACTTAGCGCGTGGTTTAGATCAATGTCACTTTATAGTCACTCCCCCTGACAGCTCCCCTCCCCTCGCTTTTATTTCTCTCTTCCTGGAACGAAATGCTCGCATACAAAATGACCATACAAAATGACGTGAATGAAACATCGAAGTAAACAAGTCTTTCTCAGAACGTTTTGTGACGTAAGCGTCGTGCGATGGGGCGCCCTTAGGCTGGTTACTGGATCCCAGTGGATGTTTTATTATTCGATTGTAACAAAGCAAAGAAATGGACTGCCTCTTTCTTGCGATGGCCATTATCAATCATCTCAAAGTTCATGAAGCATTCCCTGTGTTACGTATCTAGGCGTTGTTTTTTTTTTTCTTTCTTTGACCTGTTGCGGTCGAGAGACGAGTAGGTTGTCTGCCCCTTGTGTAATAAGTTTTTTTTTTTTTTCTTTTTTTTTCGTCAAGCCACACAGACAGTGACCGGTCCTTGACCTGTGTGTGTACCTCTGGTTGAAAGGAGGGTGTTTTTTTTTCTGTCTCTTTGAAGAGCGTTCTAGATCTGGGTGTTGATGACTTTCTATTCTAGAAGTTACGAGATATCGACGCGCGGTAGATTATATAAGACCGCCCGCGTAACGTTGACAGACAGACATACGGAGACAGCCGTGAGACAGAATAGCGGAGACATTGCGCGACCCGTGCGTGGTATACCACTTGATCGTGTAAGTTAATATTTTGTTTTCTTTTTTCCAAGGCCTTGCTTGCTTGTATTTGTAATTATATTTTCAAACTCTTGTATTGTAATATTTTTACATGCCATTTTTGTAAAAGGGTTTTGGTCAACACATCAATTCTGTATTGAGTAAATGTTTATTTTTCTTTCTTGTAATTTTATATTTGATTAAACATTAAGTTGATAGTTTACCTTCCGATTTCTTGTGTCATTTTTTTTTTGTTATTCATTGTAAGTCTTTGATTAAATTCAGACTTAAGATAAGTGACACAACTGCTTTTCTATTGTCACGTTCCCCTAGGCAAGCCATTTTAAAAATTAGAATTCAATTCGTAATACGTGACAAAAGAAGTTTGAGGGCTTTCGTCCCGGATATTTTTCTGAACCTATTTTCGTCTTACTTGAGTAATTTTGTAAAGGCGAAGTCGATTTTAAAAATTTTTTTTTTGTGTCAAAGAGTCGGAAGTAAAGTATCAATAGTATTGACCAAACTCTCTTAAGGTTTTTGTTGTACTGATTTTGTACTGTATATTTACATTGTATACATATTTTTGCTTGTAATAGTTGTTAGTTAGTCATGGATATTCAGGTTTTTCTTGCAAATCCCTCTGTGGAAGAGCTTGATGCTTTTACTAGGAAGGAACTGGTCCTTATTTCTAAACATTTAGGGTTAAAAATAAAATCAAATGCCCTTAAACAAGAAATCAGAGATAACATTGTAATCCATTATGTAGACGAGGAAGTGTTTTCTGAAGACCTTTTAGAAACCCTTAGACCCGATGAGGGTAAATCAGATTTAGAACTTCAGATAAAATTAAAACAAATGGAAATAGAAGCCCAGACGGCTAGAGAGCAGAGAGAAATTAAACAAAAAGAATTAGAGCTTGCAGCGGCTAGAGAGCAGAGAGAAATTAAACAAAAAGAATTAGAGCTTGCAGCGGCTCAGAAAGAAATGGAAATGAAATTACAAATAGAGTTAAAAAAATTAGAGTTAGCTGCTAATGTAAGACCAGATTCTTCCCCTGCCAGTCATACTGCTGAAGCAACAAAATTTTTGAAAATAATTCCACGCTTTAATGAAGCCACAATTGACAATTATTTTCCACAATTTGAACTTGCTGTGAAAAATTTTAATGTACCTGAAACTTTGTGGCCCACTTTGCTGCAAACAGTTTTGACTGGTAGAGCTGCAGAGGTATTTTGTTCTTTGACCATTGAACAACAGAAAGATTATAATGTTGTTAAGGCCTTAATTCTTAAGGCATATGAACTTGTTCCGGAAGCTTACCGAAAGCAGTTCAGGGATTGTCGCAAATCGGATGGCCAAACCCATGTAGAATTCCTGCGGGAAAAGGAGCGACGCTTTGAGAAATGGCTCACTTCCAGGGAAATCGGCACCGACTTTGCAAAATTCAAGAACCTAATGCTGATGGAAGAGTTCAAGAGTTGTGTGCGGCTGGACGTCCGTACGCATATAGCTGATCGTGGCGAGGAAGATGTGCACAAGGCTGCAGTGTTGGCAGACGATTATATAATATCACATCAATTTGCCAAGTATACGACGGATGTCAAGCCAAAACAAGTCAAACAGCCTGAGTCCATTGCTAGCAACTCCATCAAGAACAGCAGTACAAATGACAGAAAACCTACTACAAGTAAAGCTACTTGTTCCTACTGCAAACGAGAAGGCCATAAAATTGACGATTGTTGGAAATTGAGGAAGAGAAACGAAAAAGCTCCTTCAAAAGTCAGCGCTTGCACAGTACAGTGGTCGACGAGGTTTACTCCCTCATCATCAAGTCATATCAAGAATACCTCGACACCACCTGTTTCAAATGTATTGACTGTACAAGACTCTCCGAAAATGTCTCCACGATGTTCCAATGACTCAAACAAGAGTTTTTCAAATACATCAAGCCGATGTTCCAATGACTCAAACAAGAGTTTTTCAAATTCATCTTTACGATGTTCCAATGACTCAATCAAGAGTTTTTCAAATACATCAAGCCGATGTTCCAATGACTCAAACAAGAGTTTTTCAAATACATCAAGCCGATGTTCCAATGACTCAAACAAGAGTTTTTCAAATACATCAAGCCGATGTTCCAATGACTCCATCCAGAGTTTCCATAATACATCACCCCGATGTTCCAATGACTCTATCCAGAGTTCCCATAATACATCATCCCGATGTTCCCATGACTCTATCAAGAGTTCCCATAAGACATCACCCCGATGTTCTAATGACTCCATCAAGAGTTCTCCAAATACATCCAAAAGATGTTCTACTGACTCAAGAAAGAGTTTCTCCACTGCGTCTCCTAGAGATGTCAATGACTCCAGCGAGAGTTCGACCCAAGTCCAGTCTGCATCAACTAAAATTGATGTTTTATTAGAGGATTTTAAGCCTTTCATTTCGGAAGGATTTGTATCACTACCCGGTGATTCTACAAGTCTACGACCTATCACCATTTTGAGAGACACAGGTGCTTCACAATCGTTACTTTTAGAGGGTATCTTGCCCTTGTCTAAATCATCATCGACTGGGAAGAGCATCCTGTTACGAGGCGTAGAGCTTGGATGTATAGATGTGCCTCTACATCTAATCGACATAAAGTCAAATCTCATTACTGGACCGGTTGTTGTAGGTGTCCGACCAACATTACCATTGGAAGGCATCTCGTTGCTGTTAGGCAATGACTTAGCAGGTGGAAAGGTGATAGCCGAACCCATCGTCACTCAAACACCCGACTTATCTGCCACACCCGAGGAAGACCTAGAGTTATATCCAGCGTGTGCAGTAACAAGGGCAATGAGGTTGAAAGCATCTCAAGAAGAGAACGTCGTCAAGGCCAACAGTAACCAAGATGATGTGGACTTGAGCACCACATTCTTTGCTTCTCTTGAAGAAGAACCAACGCCAAATTCTGAAAAGCCGGCATCAACTCGAAAACAGTTGATTGAGGACCAAAAGAAGGATCCAGAGCTCGCCAAACTCCGAGAAACCGCAATGACATCACAAGAGGCAGAGCTAGCATCAACGTGCTACTACATCCAAGATGATATGCTCTTCAGGAAATGGAAACCTCCAGACGCATCCAACGAAGAAGAATGGAGAATATGCCATCAAATCGTGTTACCAGAAAGATACCGAGCGTACATCATGAATCTGGCTCATGACACACCAATGTCAGGTCATCTCGGCATCCACAAGACATACCACAAGATTATGTCACACTTCTTCTGGCCACGTTTGAAGAAAGATGTCATCCAGTACTGCCGATCCTGTCATGCCTGTCAGATGGTTGGCAAGCCAAATCAAAAGATCCCTGTTGCTCCTCTGAAGCCGATTCCAGCCTTTGAAGAACCTTTCAGCAGAGTACTTATTGACTGTGTTGGTCCTCTTCCAAGGACAAAAGCTGGCAACCAATACCTGTTGACCATTATGTGTGCTTCAACTCGTTTTCCTGAGGCTATTCCTCTAAGGAACATAAAAGCATCAAACATTGTGAAGGCCTTAATCAAGTTCTTTACTCTATTTGGTCTACCAAAGTCTATCCAATCGGACCAAGGAACGAATTTCACGGCCAATCTTTTCAAGCAAGTCATGACTCAGTTAGGCATCAAACACTGCATGTCGAGTGCGTATCATGCCGAGTCGCAAGGCGCTCTTGAGCGATTCCATCAGACTCTCAAGAACATGATCCGAACCTATTGCTTTGAGCACGAAAAAGACTGGGACGAAGGAATCCACATGCTGCTGTTTGCAACCCGTGAATCCGTCCAGGAATCGTTGGGATTCAGCCCTTTTGACTTAGTCTTTGGCCATTCGGTGCGCGGTCCCTTGAAATGTATAAAAGAGACTTTGTTGTCACCAACAGCCACTGAAGGACTTTTAGACTATGTAAGTAAGTTTAAAACTAGACTTTATGATGCTTGTGTTCTGGCCAAAAATAACTTACAAAACACCCAATCCAGCATGAAACGCTGGTATGATAGAAAGGCCCGTGTTAGAGAATTTTCTCCCGGGGATAAGGTGCTTGTGTTTTTGCCCATACCAGGTCAACCCTTGCAAGCCAGATATTTTGGTCCATATGAAATTGAGACCAAAATTAGTGACCTCAATTACACAATCAAAACTCCTGACCGTAGGAAAAAGACTCAGCTATGTCATATAAACATGCTGAAGCCTTATGTATCTCGGCCAGATCACTCAGAGAAGAATAATTGTGTTTTAAATACAGTCAAAAGTTGTTCAAATAGCCATGTTTCTCCTATTGATGATGATATTGTAAAGGAGAAATTTGGACAATACAAAATACCTAATTCTTTTGTATTACAGAATTTGGATGTAAAACTGTCTCATCTGTCTTCGACAGAAAGGCCAGTTATCATGAAACTCATTAATGAATTTAATGACATTTTTTCTGATGTACCAAAACAGACTAATGTTATAATGCATGATGTAGATGTTGGCGAGGCTACTCCAGTCAAGCAGCATCCTTACAGGGTTAACCCTGAAAAACTTGCCATACTTAGGTCAGAAATCAAGTATATGCTTGAAAATGACCTCATTGAACCAAGTTCCAGTAGCTGGAGCTCCCCATGTGTCTTGATACCTAAACAGGACAAGACTTATCGTTTTTGTACAGACTACCGTAAGGTAAATGCTGTCACAAAGACCGATTCGTTTCCTATCCCTAGGATAGACGATCTCATAGATCGTATTGGTGACGCTAAGTACATCACCAAAATAGACCTACTTTCAGGTTATTGGCAGGTTCCCCTGACTGATAGGGCAAAGGAAATCTCCGCCTTTGTCACCCCTGATGGTCTGTACCAATACAAAGTGATGCCATTTGGCATGAAGAATGCTCCTGCCACTTTCCAGAGAATGATAAATGCCCTGCTTGCTGACATGGAGAATTGCCACGCATACATAGACGATGTAGTAATTTTTAGCCAAGATTTTTCTAGCCATTGTAAACAACTGCATTGTCTTTTTACTAAACTGTTACATGCAAAAATTACTGTAAACCTGAGTAAGAGTGATTTTTGCCAGGCTTCAATCCAATACTTAGGCCATATTGTAGGACAAGGCCAGGTGAAACCTGTAATGGCCAAAGTAGAAGCTATCCAAGCTTTCCCTATCCCTGCTGATCGGAAACAACTCCGAAGATTTTTGGGAATGTCTGGATATTATAGAAAATTTTGCGAAAATTTTTCTGTCATTTCCAGTCCTTTAACAAACCTCCTGAAAAAGAACGTCCGATTTACTTGGACGGATGAATGTCAGAAAGCCTTTAACCAGATCAAGCAGATATTATCTAGCTCTCCCATTTTGATGGCTCCTGACTTCGGAAAACCTTTTAGGTTAGCTATTGACGCCAGTGACACAGGTGTTGGGTCAGTCCTTTACCAAGAAGATAATTTCCAAGTAGAGCATCCTATTTGTTTCTTTTCCAAGAAATTTAATAGACATCAAAGAAATTATTCTACTGTGGAAAAAGAATGTCTTGGGTTGATTCTTTCTATACAACACTTTGATTTTTATATCAGTGGGTCTAGATGGCCACTGGTTGTATTTACTGACCACAATCCCCTTACATTTATCCACAAAATGTCTGGCAAGAACCAACGACTTCTCAGGTGGAGTTTATTTTTACAAGAGTACAACCTAGATATTAAACACATAAAAGGCAGCGAAAATGTTATCGCCGATGCCTTATCTAGATTGTAAAAAGTATTTTGATGTATATATTTTTTTTATATATATCATGATAAATACATTCTGTAATGTAAATATTTTTTTGTAGTTCTAAAAAGATTTCCATTTCGTGGAAATGTAAACTTTTTATTTTTAGGAGGGAGGTGTTACGTATCTAGGCGTTGTTTTTTTTTTTCTTTCTTTGACCTGTTGCGGTCGAGAGACGAGTAGGTTGTCTGCCCCTTGTGTAATAAGTTTTTTTTTTTTTTCTTTTTTTTTCGTCAAGCCACACAGACAGTGACCGGTCCTTGACCTGTGTGTGTACCTCTGGTTGAAAGGAGGGTGTTTTTTTTTCTGTCTCTTTGAAGAGCGTTCTAGATCTGGGTGTTGATGACTTTCTATTCTAGAAGTTACGAGATATCGACGCGCGGTAGATTATATAAGACCGCCCGCGTAACGTTGACAGACAGACATACGGAGACAGCCGTGAGACAGAATAGCGGAGACATTGCGCGACCCGTGCGTGGTATACCACTTGATCGTGTAAGTTAATATTTTGTTTTCTTTTTTCCAAGGCCTTGCTTGCTTGTATTTGTAATTATATTTTCAAACTCTTGTATTGTAATATTTTTACATGCCATTTTTGTAAAAGGGTTTTGGTCAACACATCAATTCTGTATTGAGTAAATGTTTATTTTTCTTTCTTGTAATTTTATATTTGATTAAACATTAAGTTGATAGTTTACCTTCCGATTTCTTGTGTCATTTTTTTTTTGTTATTCATTGTAAGTCTTTGATTAAATTCAGACTTAAGATAAGTGACACAACTGCTTTTCTATTGTCACGTTCCCCTAGGCAAGCCATTTTAAAAATTAGAATTCAATTCGTAATACGTGACACCTGTCAAACTAGAATTCGTGCCTATAAACCCTCTCACTCTCTCTCCTAAACTTTTTTTTTTTTCACGAAAAAAAGACAATGTGTAGTGTAAATACAAAGTCATCTCCACTTCGTTTATATATTTTTTCCATTTAAATATTTCTGGTTTATATTCTTAATGAATAAAAAGAAACAAAATAATCAAGGAAGAGAATGTTTATGTTTATTAGATATCTGATACATTCTGTGCACTCGTTAGTACTGAAGAAACTTTTCTAAGCACTCTCGATTTTGTTTTGTTAGCACAAAATAATTTAAATTAAGAAAAAACGTTTTATTTTTAGCGGCATACGAAAGGAAAAAGAGGGCTATTAGTTTTGTGTGGAATGTCTGATGTCTGTCCGTCCGTCCGTCCGTCCATTTAGATCTCGTAAACTAGAAAAGAGTGAAAATCCGACAACATAATATTTCATAATATTTTCTTTTCTGAAAGCAAATTGTTTAAAATCACTTATCCAAGCAGTTTTTTTAATAAAAATACACCACTGGTACAACTATTCACTATTAATAGTACAAACACGGGAGGCTTTTTGGTAAGGAACATAACATTGGACCATACTTTAACACATTTTTGCAAATGGTTTCTGACTTTTGTATTTTGTATTTTTTTTTTTCACATTCGTATTGCTAAGTTAAGTAAGTTCTGTCATACTAATTACTACATTTACTAACACACACAAAATGTTTACTTTTTTTAAAGAGAAAAATCTATTTTGTATGCAAATAAGTTGGACATAATTAAAACAACAATTAATAAGTAGATTTTAATATTATCACGTGAACAGCATACTCTACATGGCTGCACAGAAATTTAATCAAAAGATTTTTTTTTTAAGGAAATGTGTTTGTTTTTTTGAGGATTTGAATAAATAAGAGATCGACTCTTTATAAAACAATTAGATCAATTAGATATTCATTATAAGACATCATTTAGACCAGGCTCTTATCTTATCTTATATAATACAGACTTTACTTCAAAAAAGAAGATGATTACGTCCTACGCGTCATGCATTTAGTCATGCATATTAACCAATGACTTAAATTCTGCCAAGTCACTGGTTTTTCTGGCTAGCTCAGGCAACCCATTCCATGCTCTAATAGCACTAGGGAAGAAGGAGTATTTGTACAAATTTGTCCTAGCATATGGGACGAGAAATGTGCCTTTATTTTTGTGTCTTGCAGAGTATTTTATTAAATTTTGTTTTTGTATTTGAAGATTATGGTTCAGTGTTTTATGTATAATTGCTACTTTACTTTTGAGTCTTCTGTCCTGAAGGCTTTCTAAATTTAGTGATTTTACTAATGGTGTTACCCTAGTCAAATGTGAATATTCGTTTGTTATGAATCTCACTGCTCTATTTTGTGTTTGTTCCAGTTTCTTAATGTTTTCTTGAGTTGAGGGGTCCCACACGGTGGATGCATATTCTATTATTGGCCTAACCAAGGTTAAATAACATTTTAGTTTTATGTTCTTATTTGATTTATAGAAATTTCTTTTAATAAACCCTAATGCTTTGTTGGATTTTTTTATAGTTTCATCAATATGTGGATTCCATGACAGTTTTTCATTTATTATAACACCTAGGTATTTTGCGTTTTTAGTCTGTGTTACTGGTTTGCCATGAATAAGATAAGTGGAATTAATTTGTTTTAGTTTTTTTGTTACTCTTAACAACTGACATTTTTCTGGGTGGAAAGACATGCTCCAATTTGATTCCCATTTCTGTAATTCATCTAATTCTCTTTGTAAAATATCTGTGTCTTGTTTTGTTTTTATTGTTCTATATATTATGCAATCGTCTGCAAATAATCTGACTTTTGTTCCTGAACTAATGCAATTTGGTAAATCATTTATGTAAATTAAAAATAGTAGTGGACCCAAGACTGTTCCTTGAGGTACACCTGAGTTTATTGTTATCGGTGTTGATTTAGAGCCATTTATTATTACAGTTTGTTCTCTCCCTATCAGAAAATCTTTAATCCACTGATGCAGTGGACCGTTAATGCCGAAATATTTTAATTTTTTAAGCAAGCTATGGTGGTGAACTTTGTCAAAAGCCTTGGAAAAATCTAGTAAGATAGCATCTATTTGTTCACTATTATCTAAACCTTTTGAAAAATCATCAATTAGTCCTATTAGTTGTGTTTCACATGATCTATATTTCCTAAAGCCATGTTGGTATGGGGTGAGGACATTATGTTTGTCTAAGTGGTTTATGATATTTCTACATATTATGTGTTCTAGTATTTTACATGTGATGCTGGTAAGTGATACTGGTCTGTAGTTTCCTGGATCAGATTTTTCTCCTTTTTTAAATAGGGGGGTGACATTAGCTTCTTTCCAGTCCTTTGGTACTCTGCCCTGGTTAAGCGATGCTTGAAAGAGTATTTTGAACACTGGGGCTAGCTCATTGCTTAGTTCTTTGAGTAATCTAGCTGGAATACCATCAGGTCCAGACGCTTTATTTGGTTTGGTGTTGGCTAATAGTTTTTTAATTCCATTTTCTTGTACTACTAAATCTTCTATGTTGTTTACTTGGTTCAAATTAAGAAATATGTCTTTGTCTCCTGGGGCTGAGAATGCTGATGCAAAGTATTTGTTTAGGAAGTTTGCTTTAGTTTCATTATCATTATGTATTTTGTTATGTTCATCTTTTAATGGCGCTATTCCTGTTGTTTCCATTTTCTTAGACTTAATGTATGACCATAGGTTTTTGTTGTTATCTTTAGATATTACATTGTTTATGTATTCACTCTGCAGCTGTCTGCTTACTTTTTGGGTTAGGTGTTTAATTTTTATATACTTTTTGTAAACTCTTTCTGCCTTGGTTGCTTTAAATTTTCTATATAGGTTTTCCTTCTGTTTACAAAGCTTCTTTAGTCTATTATTAAACCAGCATTTATTTATTTTGTTTCATGTGTATTTAGTTGGTATATGATTTTCTATAATGCTTTTAAGATGGTTTTTAATGAAATTCCAGAGGTCATCGACTGGTTGGTTAATGTCTTTTTCTAATAAGAATGTTTGTTGAAAGTTTAATGCAGCTTGGTGTAGTTGTGTTAGGTTACATTTATTCCAGAGTAAGATTTTTCTTTTGGTTTTTCATTTCAGGCTCACATTTAAATTCACATTCACTTTCACCTATCCTTTGGTCTGCTGGATCGCTGGGGTACCACACAAGATCTGTCAACCTTCTTTCTCCATTTTTATCAATTTTAGTCACTAATTAAGATGCAATGATAATGATAATCATTAGTTTTCATGGCTGATTCATGCATCCCGTTCAAGCAGCCCGATCCAGGGTCTAAAGCACTATACTTAGTTGAAACAATCGTTTGTGAAGCCCAGAACCGTATTAAACATAAATAGAATATTATTAACATTATTCATATTGTTAATGAACTAATAAAAGAATATATCATTCGTAGCTACCTAGAATCCAGAGGGTCTAAAACAAAAATACAGTACTAATGTCTTCTTATGTTGTATTTTAATAAAACCCAATGTCAGTTGTCATTGGAATGAAATCAACCCAGTTTAAACCAAGATAAACAACAAAAATCAACCCAGTTTAAACCAAGATAAACAACAACAAAAATCAACCCAGTTTAAACCAAGATAAACAACAACAAAAATCAACCCAGTTTAAACCAAGATAAACAACAACAAAAAATGTCGGTTGCACGGAAATTCCCGTGTTAGCCCTAAGGTCATTGATCGGAACACGATTTAGAACTGAAAACTAGATCATACTGAAGTTAATGATACAAGATATTTTTAGGTCTTTAAAGGCCAAACTCACCCCGAGTTTATAGTCTAAATATGGAATCTTTTTAATGTCGCTGGTTTCACATCTTTCGATTGTGGCGAGGAAAGGGAGCTGGGGTCGGAAAGTCACTAACTATTTAGTACGAAATATAAGTCAATTGTATATCGTCGGGTAATGACATAGCCCTTAATAATGTTGTTATTTTCGCTTATAGAGCGAAACTTTTAAGATTCGTTGATTTAAAGGCGATTCCATCCGTCTGTGTGTCTTTCTATCCACTACTCCATCCATCATTCCATTCGTTGCAATAGTTTTTTATTGCTCGCTCTGTTAGCTTACTTTTTTTTTTCCCCCGTGTTTCTCTCCATAATCGCCATTTCCCAGATTCTGTCCCTTTTGTATTGGACACTTTAACTCGTTCAAAGAAACGCAAGCAATGCTTTTTTTTTTTTTTCGTGCCCGTCTTGAGAAATGCATCTTAGACAGTGGGGGGACCAAGTGGCCCGCAGACATGGCACTGCGTCGATAGACCATTCACACGTTTGATAGCACGAGGTCATTAACTTAAACGTGAGAACCTCGATTTCAGGTGGACACCAGGGGAGGAGGGAGGGCGCTTCAGTGTTTAAACACCGCTGTATGACGTCAACTTTCTCCATGCACGTGCTTCGTATCACATGATCTTCGTGACCTCTGCTTCTACCCTCTCAGTACCCTCATCTCATTTTACTCTCTCTCTCTCTCTCTCTCTCCCTCTCTTAAAATCCCTACTGAAATATGATGAAGACTTCAATTTACTCAGCAAATAACATTAAATCACCGTTTTCCCCTACTCTCTCTATCGAGAAAGCCCCTCCTTGCTTGATTTCCTCCCAGACTTCCTCTTCGACGTCCAGCAGTCTCTTCACTCTATCCCCCTCCTCCTCCTCTTCCTCTTCTATCAAACTCTCTCACTCTAGTCGGTAAGAAACAGCAGTCTAGGAAGCTTGAGACTACGCCGAGTCTAAGAGACAACATGAACTATAAACACGCATTTATCTAGCACAGTGTTTCTCAAAGTGAAGTACCCCAGTGGGGTACGTGAAGATGTGGAGGAGTTGGTGGGGGGTACGCGTTGCACCTCATTAACTATGCTGATTTTTTTAAAATACCCATTTGTTAGTCCCTGTTAATAAATTAAAATGTGGTTGGGGGGGGGGGGAGGGGTACTCAGCACTACAAAAATTACAACTGGGGTACACAGAGGTCAAAAGTTTGAGAAACACTGATCTAGCACACAGAAAGACTTTGCTCTGGGGGTGTGGCTCGTCGCTTAATGACTCGATATTGTCACGTGATATTAAGCACGCGCAAGCCTGTAATAAACATTCAGATGCAGTGTTAACATCAGGCGTATACTAAGCTCGTGTATGGGCTTGGTTACGTCACTCCACTGAAAAGGATTAAGTCGTTCACTTCATGATCTCCTCCGGCATGTGTATTCAATAAAAGAGGGTATAAGTTCATATTTATAGAACACAAGCGCAGATAATCCTAAAAAGTTACGTACGGAAGTGGAGTTATCTGTTCTTATTTTGAAGGTCCCGTATTAAAGATTATTTCGCTTTGCAAAAACATGTAAATTATGAAAAATACAAACAAAAAAAAGAAATTTATTAATTTTTTATAGATCTAGAAAAACAATAGCGGAACAGGTGGTTAAGTGGTTTAGCACTGGATGCGCTTTCATAGCTCTTGATTTAAACAGATTGAATGCAAGGCAGCAGTTGTTTCAAGTAGGAGTTATCTTTCCTACTTCAATGGCCAGTTCTATCATACGAATCTCGTTTAGGGCGTACAGAGCCTTGTTTTAGAGTTGAACATCCCAATTTCTGTGTCTTATAAGCTTTGGACGTTCCTTTAAACTGGACGATTATTACGTCCTAGACCTAACGTCCAGCAGGACTTTAGGGGATGAAAGTAGGGTTTGAATTCGTGTCCATCGTAATGACAGTCCGATGTGCATACCTCGCGACCATTTAGCCACCCTTGATACTATCCTTGATGTGTGTAAAGAATGCTAGCCGATAAAATATGACATTTATTCAATTCTCAGGATCACAGTATTTGGGTATTCTAGATTTAATAATAATGCGCGGTGGTTGAGTATATAAGAGCTTAGCCTCCGAATCTGGGATCCTGGGTTCGATTCTCAGTGAAGACTGGGATTTTGAATTTCGGGATTTTTGGGGCGCATCTGAGTCCACCCAAGTCTAAAGGGTACCTGATTTAAGTTGGGGAAAGTAAAGGTGGTTGTTATCCGTTGGCCAAAGAAACAAATGACTTCAATTCATCTACTCTATAGATCGAATGATCTGAAAGTATTTACTTTTTACTTTACTAATATTGCTCTGGATCTGGAGATGCTTTTTTAAACGTTTATTATGTGTTAAATTATGTTCAATGTTTGGTTTAAACAACAACTACAATATACTGCGTTTAGAATGTTAATGGTATAGTCTTAAAACAATCTTCAACAACAAAGTAATACACAAAAAATATAAACATATCCCAGAAGATCAATGCCGTGGAATCGATATAAAATTGATGAAGTAAAAAATCTTTTATCTTTATGATTTACTGCAGGGACTTCATAGAAACACAATGGCAACAATAACCAACCCACAAATGTATGGATTTATTCTGCTATTGATTCGTCCTGATGTTGAGGAATGTTTTTTGAGCGTTGGCCACTCGGGTTCACCCAGTATAATAGATGTGACCGCCACGCGGCGACAACAATAACGAGCTGGGTTAGCCTTGTCGGACGTTGTTAGGTTCAGTGTAGCGTTGTTGACCTATTTGGGGTCAGAAGGTACATTGCGTTGCTATTTTTTTTTTTTTTGATTGACCAATGAATGAGACATTAGAAAAATTAGCATTTATACGAATTCTAAACATATTGGAAGGTGTGTAAACATAAGGAAATATACAGGTCTATCTATGGAAGAGAAAGAGAGGTTTGGAGACGGTTGTCGAATCGTGTATGATGCCCCAACGGTCCATTGGCCTAAAGGATAAATAAAGGTCAAGATGAAACATGTTAAAAAAATTAGTCTATTGATATTAATAGGGCCAACTTTACTGAGCGCCTAAAGGCAGCACGGAAAACCAACTCCTAGATACCCCCTCCCCCCCCCACTGGTCCACAAATGAGATTGGACCAAAAGCGCTCTGAGCATGCTATAAGCTTGAAAGTAGCGCTATATAAAAGCTATAATAATAACATATTCCGTTATTCAGTTATAAGTTTATAGTTACCACAATATTAAAACAACTAAGACAAAAACTAGAACCATCATTTGTATACATTGTTTGGCTTTTACACAAGAGCTAAACGACTCTTTTAAATTGGATTATTAAGCATAGAAACACTTGCAGATTTCCGCATTTCTACAGAACCAAGGAATTAAGTGAATGTAAGTTAAATGCATTCACTAAACGGACGTTTTATAAACCTATAGTGGTTAACAGTAATACAAGTGTACCAAACACACAAAACTCAGCACCTGGCAGCACCATGTCCAGTGTATAGGCGGCACATAACAACTCAGAGGCCGGACACACCACTGCCCAACTCTGGCACCAAAAATGGTCTGTCGGCTTAGTCGGTCCAAATGTAGGTTAACAAGGTCTTGCTCAAGCTGGGTCACTATATAGATTAAGGATGCATTAGTACAGATTAACCTCCTGAAGGGAGCGGAGAAAGGAATACATTCTGCCTGCATTTAACTTCTATAAACAGAGTCCACATTGCCTTAAACCACAGCAACTGCAGGAAAGGTCAGCACCTACAAAAGCCAATATCAAATGGCGCCACAATGTATCAATACAACGTAACGGTTTAATCAGTCAGAAATGGCGCGTCCAAAACTAAACAGAAGAAATCTTCTGTCCGCGTGACTGATAGTATGTACCGACATTTAGCCCAAAATCTCCTCAAGTCCGCTATTATTTTTAAGTGGCACTATTCCGTAACAGTCTTAAACTTGAACTTGTATGCTGAGTGGCATAATCAGCTTGGCCACCTATCAAGAGAGCTTGAGTTCAAATCCCGACACGAGCTTAGTGTTTGGTTAGCGGCTAAAGACAAGACGAAAACATTTTTGTAATTACTCCCCCCTCCCCCCCCCCCCCCCCCACAAAGAACTATGATCAGAGCGCACTGATGTTTATAGAATCAAAACTAAGCTATACAAAAGTATGAGGAAATAAAACAACAACACACATTTAATAGTACTCACAGAGTTTGCTTTTTTTTTTTTTTAAAGAGATAATATGTCTGTGATGTGTTAAACCCCTTGCTCTTTTCCTAAACCAGCGGTTCTCAACCTTTTATGCTCGGCGACCCCTTTTTACAATCCCCCACTCTGCCGCCCCCCCCCCCCCCCCCCCCCCCGCAAATACACACAGCAATAGAAGAATAGACAAAAACAATCCATTTTTTCGATGGTCTTTGGCGACCCCTGGCAAATCGTCGATCGAGGGGGTCGCGACCCACAGGTTGAAAACCCCTGATCTAAAGCCATCCGTACTATACCTCTTTGGTGTATAGTCTTTTATATTTCGTTCATAACAATAGACTGCCAAAGAGATGATCTGGTACGGGTGTTTGCCACAAATTGTTAAATCCATCTGCTTTTTTTTTATTGTTTAACAAGTGAACGGCATAATTTTAATAGTTCTGTCTCTACCTGTCTTTCACACACACGCACACACAAGCACACACACACACACAATCTGTTTCTGTTAAAATCTATCAAGGTTTTGGGGTACAATGTTAAAACGAGAAGGGGGGACGACTATAACGAACCAAATGGATTTGTTCTCTTTTAATCAACATCAGCCGCAGACAACTCTTTACATGTTCGGGACACACACCTGTAAGATCGATTACTTTGCCAACTGTACCTGAATGGCCTTCAGGCGTTTACAAGTCGTAGCAACACCAAGAGGAATGCTTTGAAGTCTTTCTGGGATTTTGGGGGTTTTGTTTTCGGAGCAAATAAGAGCGTCTTCTTTTTTATGTCTATCTCTTTTTAAGTGGATACCATACTCAAGTGTTCTCTATGAAGGGAGAGTTCCACATGAAGATGGCGAAGGGGACCACACAGGTTTATATATCTGTAGAAATGACGACAACTCTAGTCTTCTAATTTTAAATTGTATAGTGCTGTAGGTTTCGCAAGGTTGTTAACGCCGGAAGTGGTAATGGTCTTAAGCCGATCATTACCTATAAAATGCTTTCAATGGCATGAGTCTCAAATAGCCTCAGACAACCAGTCCAACTCCTGGCCTTCACGTGTGGTTCAGATACTGAGCCTGGCGGAACCGTTACCACAGACAGGAGAAGGGGCAAACTGGCACCTAAACCATTAAGCTTTGGGCAGGAGGTGCTCGTTAGCCTTGGTTGGCTACCCATCTAGGAGAAGGAAAACTCTGAATCCAAACCTCCGCTACCTTGCGGCTATACCTAAACGCGGGAAAGGCTTTGGGAGACAACCCTGAGGAAAAATCAGGAGCAGTCGTTTCACAACGTACAAATAATAACTAGATAAGGCCTTTTTTTTTATTTTTTTATTTTTTACAAAGCTTTATGAACTCACTCTGTCTGGTACAAACCTTGTCTGTGTGAATGTCGCGTACTGCATAAAGGGCGATATGGACCACTTTTTGATAGAGAGAGACAAAGAACTGGTCCTTGTGCGCCAAAAGGTTTGTTCTTGTACGGGAACAAGGCGACCTTCAAGCTCACTGCCCGCTTCCTTTCACGTGCTTTAAGGGAGTAATCTCAGCATTGGGTTTCTGATACGGTATAAACCTTGTACATGTTATTTCTCCACTTTCCATTCTTGGATCAAGTTGAAACTTTGCACAATCATTTTTTAGAGGCAAAAAATGAATCAATAAAAAATCAAATCAATTAGTTAAATATGTAGTGTTTCTTAATTCAGTTTTTAATATGGAAAAAGAGAAATCTTACAAAATTGACAGCTCTTACAGTAATTGCGTGGTTTTAAAATAGTATTTTTTATTATTATTTTTTTGTTGCGCTAGGTCTTATGCAGTGGTGTAGTTAGGGTGGGGAGGAGTGGGGAGAATTTTGAATTCCCCCCAGGCCCCATCTTGAGGGGTCCCCAAATGAGTGTTTTTTACATTAAATATTAAATATTACGCAAAATGCAGTGGCCCCCAAAGAGGTCAAACCCCCCCTGGCCCTCAAATGATGGAAAATTCCGAGCTACGCTCTTGGTCTTGTGAGAGTCTAGGTCTCGGCTGTTGTCTCCAAGGTAATACAATCAATGCTAACTAATTATTAGGGGTACAGCCATTTGGCTACAGATACCAGTAATATTAAATGTACTATCCAAGTATGTGGCACGGCTCAGGCCTTAAAAATTTCTGCCTGTCATTTCATACAAAAGCAGAGGAGACTTCATTTCTATTAGACTAGAGCATTTTTGGATAGACATTCAACCCAAAACATGCTTGTCAGAAATTTATAAGAAACCCAGGCCCAAAAATTTTGAGCACTTCTGACTTAGTCGTCAAGATCCTCTTTCAGAACTTGGAATCTGTAGGGCTGAGGATGAAAATTTTACTTGTTTCTATTGCCGAAGATTCGAACCCGACATCCCTCAGTTCGGAAGTAAATGCTTTAACACTCAACCGCCACGCACCCATATTTAGACATAGCTATCGGGAATAAATTATGATGAAGTATCTCCGTGTCATGTAGATGAATAATTAAATTTTACAGAAAATTAGAATCATCTTTTGGGACAAAGTCTTCTGTCTGGTAAATGTCTCTAAAAGTAAAATCCATCCTGATTATTTCTAAAGAGAAAAAAAGAACAGCTTCTAATTACATAATAGAAGGAGAAATTCTTCCTGCATTTTTCTTATGGTAACATCTTACTGTAGCACAAAACGCTCTTGTACAATAGAATGTGTTTTTACAAAGGTTATATCAACTCACTCGGCAAGTCTGGTACAAAGTGTCAACACGTTAGTTCGCCCACGTCCTATTCTCAGACCAAGTTAAAACTCCCCACAATTATTTACAGTTCGTAACAAAACATTAATCAATCAAGATGCACAGTAGCTAATCTTATTTTTTTGGTAATTAATTAATATTGTTTGATATAAAAAAAAAGAAAATGAATCTTAGAGTATTGAGAAATATGACTGTAAATGGGTGGTTCTTCCCTTATATAAGCTTCGTTTTTCTTTAAAAGTATTTTATCTTATTTCACTTGTTATAACCCCCACGATTCTATCGGTGACTATTATTTTTATGGAACTTCAACTATTGGAAATGACTAATGTCATCTCTCAATTTCAGCCCGGGTTCTAAAATCCTATTATCGATGATGTCGCTGTCATCACCATTAGTAGTTTCAAGAATGATAACATAAAATGCCTAGGAGGTAACTGCTTAGAAAATAAACCTCGGTTAAAGTCCAGTATGGAATCGCCACCGAAGGCGCCAATATCCCGTTGATCGTTAGAAAGGCTTTTATCCAACGAACAGGCCTGGACCGGGACCTCTTCTCCCCAATGAATAAATAGATAACAAACAAGAAAGTCCTGAGTTTGAATTAATTAAATTGTCAATAAATGTAATTGGTTCTTTATCTTTCCTTTCTTCCTCCTTCCTATACCTTTAGTCTTCGGGGCACCACACAGGATTAGTCGACGACCGTCCTTCTCCATTCCTCTCTGTCTTTTGTCTTAGTTGGAACCTCTTTCACTGACAGGCCCGTCCATTCTTTTAGGTTGTCTTCCCATTGCTTTCTTTGTCTGCCTCTTCTTTTTTTTTTTCCTGGTACTTTTTCCTGAAGGAAGGTTCTTGCAAGCCAGGAAGACCATGTTCTATGGCCATAGGGGGTATTTAATATCAAGCTTTTTAAAAGAAGTCAAAAGGAGACTTAGTTTCGAATTTATTTTTCTACCTATGTGTACACCTTTCTAGTCCCCCCCCCCCCCCCCACCTTCTTTCCTTTTTTTTCTTCTTCATCGCCAAGTAACAAACATAAAAACGTAGCGTCGGGTTATCATACAAACATTGAGTTCGATCTATCGAACGGTTCATTTCTTTTCATTAAGTTCCCGCGTTGTTCCGAATAAGTAAAGGCTCCTATTGTCTCCACAATTCAATGTCATTGACAGCTCATGTCACAAATAATGTGAAGTCTACCCAAAGCAATTCTTATAGACCGTGTGTGTGTGTGTATGCTTTTTTTTATATATTTGTTTTAACTTTGAATTCCAAACCCCCCCCCCCCCCCCCCCCCCCCCCCCCCGGGGAGCAACTTCGACATGACAAAAGCAGTCGGTCAATAGGTGCTTACAGAGAAATATCCAGACTGATATAGAAGATCAATAAGATCGATCTCCTCAGATTGATTTTAAAACATCGACGTATGATCAGAAAATGGCTTAACGAAAGAAGAAATGGAATGTTACAGTTGTAAAAGCTTTCATTAAACGGCAACATTGTTGTATCACAACGTATTGGTCCCTGGAAGTTTATCTTTGTATAAGTTAGTAAACACAAATTTGATTTTTGGTTCAGTCCAAAAACACCGTATGAAAAATATTGATTTCTTTGTACATCAATAATAGAGTGAATGGGGAAGTGATAGTGATACAGAACATAAAGAAGAAGAGAGAGAGCCTGTAGATCAAAAAATAGAATGAAACGGAATATACAACGAGATATACATGGACAGACAGACAGACAGAAGTCACAGAAAACAAGAAACAAAATGAAACGGAGTATACAATGAGGTATACATGGACACACAGACAGACAGAGACATGTACAAAGAGAGAGAAAAAGAGAGAGAGAGAGGGGGTGAGCTCATAGAAAAAGAAAGAAAGAAAGAGGGTGAGAGTGTAGAAGAGAGAAAGTGAGAAAGATAGAGAGACAGAAGAAGACAGAAATTGAAAAGAATTAAGAGAAGCACTTAGTAAAACACTTAAAATTTGACTTCCTTCATGTTTACCTAGATTCACCCCCCCCCCCTCCAAATCCTCCTCTATTTCACAAGAGGTACTAGGAATGAACGTGCGTTCTTAGACATGTCTGCGAGACGGTCTAGTGGTCTTTATTTTTTTTTTTTTTTTACCTGTGTGCACTAAGTGACGTCATTTCCGCTAAGAGGGCGGTAGTTGCTTCAAGTAATTGCTTGTCCTCTGCCAGGTTAACTTAATTAAGGTTTTTGAAAGCGAGCACAATCGACAGAAAGGATCACAACTCACAATATGGAGTCCTTGACTTAAAGACTCTTAAAGAAACCATTGAAGTCTTTTGTACGTCTGATATTCAGCTTCTTGACAAAAATACTTTTTTTAAAATTTAATACAGCATAACATTACTTAATCGATAGATAGTTTCTTTTCTGTTTTATCTATCAAATTTTTTATTTTCTATTTATTTGTGTATTTATTTATCTAATTATTTATTTATTTATTTATTTATTTATCTATTTATTTATCTATTTAATGTTCTATTTATCTATTTATTTATTTATTTATTTATCCAATTTTCTATTTATCTATTTATTTATTTATCTATTTATCTTTTGTTTATGTAGCTATTTATCTTTTTATTTATTTATATATCTATTTATTTATGTACTTATCTTTTTATTTATTTATATATCTATTTATTTATGTACTTATCTTTTTATTTAATGTATGTGTATATTTTTTTAAAATGTATTTATCCATTTATTTATCTTTTTATGTATCTATTTATCTTTTTATTTATCTTTTTATTTATCTATATATTTATCTTGTATTTTTTTTTAAAAATCTATTTATTTCTCTATTTATTTGCTTGCACTGGATGTGGCAAAATTTGTAGGTCACAGCTGGAGTTGCGTATTCACGGGAAATACTGCATTCCTCTTTAATCTTCGGACTCGAAGACAAGCCTTATTATATTATCTATGTATTTGTTTATCTATTTATTTATTTATCTATTTTTTTTATCTATTTCCTTTTTATGTTTTTTTTAAATCATAGTATATTGAGTTTGATATTTGTTGATGACCGAAACCAAAAAATAAATAATTCAAGATTCCAGCAGTGTTAGGGCGATAAATATTCAGTTTTAAGAGACGGCTGACTGGGCAGGTGGTATGCGCTTCGGGCTGTTGTCGCAATGGTCGCCACTCGAACCCTGCGCAGTGGCATTCCCTTCTAGCTTGCTGGAAATTTGAGCAAGGAACTTAAAGAACATTTCTGAATGGAAGTCCGGAACTTGGAAAACAAACAAATAATTAAAAAAGTGATCTCTGTTTACTGGTTTCTTTAAGTACATTTATTGTACTGGCTAACAAAAAACAACAACACTCTAGCCGAATGGAACGTTTAAACGAGTCATTCCTTTTGTTCTCTGAGATGTTTGTACCACTGTCTGACACCATGCTGTCCGATCTTGCGCGATTTACTCCCACATACTTTCATTGATGTCCGTAGTCCTCAGATCTTGCTTGCAGACATCTCTGTAGGTTGGGTGTCCATTGGGTCTGACTCCCTCCACAAACTAAGCATAAAGTATGTTCTTAAGGATTCTTTCATCTTGCATGTGGGTGACATGTCCGAGCCATAGATGCTATGTACATTGACCGATTTCAAAACTTCCTGATGGGAGACGTGATCCCTCAAAGAGATGCACATTATGCACAGGCAGCGCAAGTGAAAACCGTTTAATCTATGCACTTGGTGCATGTAGGTTGTGTGTGAATGTTGTGTGCATAGGCCTATTGTAAGATTTTCTGTTTCTCTTGCAGACTTTGGTGGCGGAAACTCTGGTGCTGGCCAAGACTCACGGGTACGTGGAGAAGATCGAGCACGAGCTGGAGGAGGAACTTCAGAGGGAGAACACAGAGCCCCCTAACAAGATTTTAGCCAAGTGAGTAGCTGTAGACAATACTTTTCTTAGGTGAGAGAGAGAGAGAGAGAGAGAGAGAGATCTGGCACATCCTTTTATGTATGTTAAGACATTGGAGAAAGTTTTAGAAAAAGTCTGCGATTTCATTTCGAGGTTCTCTGTATTCTGAGCATCAAGACGTACGCCTCTTGGCAAGGCTAAGGTCTAGTGATAGCTTTGAAATCAAAAGGCTTTATACGACGTACGCCTCTTGGCAAGGCTAAGGTCTAGTGATAGCTTTAAAATCAAAAGGCCTTATATTACCCACCTTCTTTTTTCTCCCTCTGTCTCTAGAATCTTGCCCCCCCCCCCCCCCCCCCCCCAAAAAAAAAATGTTTGCTGACGCCCAACAAAAGCACAGGAACGTTTCACAACCAAATTTTTACAAATAAACTTGGAAAAGAAGCGCAGAGAACAGGCTTTAGGAGCAGGGGATGGGCAATAAAAAAGCAATAATAATAATCTCATCTTTCTTTCTTTTATATTTCATAGGAATTTTCGTCTCTCTCTCTCTCTCTGTCTCTCTCTCTCTGTCTCTCTCTCTTTCTCTCTCTCTCTGTACGTGATCAAAACATTGGCATCAAATGTTCGATTTCTCTGTGGGATTATATCTAGCATCATTCATTATATTATTCAACCGTGTGCAGATATATATCATGAAAGAAAGGGAAGCTTCTTAAAGCAGCGAAACATGTTTCTAGGATTCCGTAATAATAACTTAAAAGAAAGCCTCATTTATCCTAGTAAAGGACACATTGGAACTTCTTTTGATGAATTCTTGTCTTATCTGAAAGAGACGTTCCAAGTGTTTATGTTTAATCCAAGTCTTATTTCTTTAAATACCGTTAACAAAACTACATGGCTGCCTAGTCGTCTGATATACGCTTTGGACTATATTTCAATGGTCACGATTGTCCCGGGTTCGAACCGCTTCCGCTGCCATTCTACGCCTACAGCAGGATTTTTGGGCAGGTATGCAATTAGTTTCAAATCTAAAGAAAGACCCAAAATACGTTAAACAAACAATTATCCTAAAAGGAAGAAAAAAGACAGGTTTAGAAGCTAGGATCAATGAAGCTCTTAATCGGCTGTGCCTTTTTTTTCAATATTGGAAATGTCCGAAAGGAGTTAATCAGATAATAAGATAATAATATAATATAACATCTTCATACAAAAAACAAATGGAACATAAATGTTATCGTTAATAATTGGACGATGTATGATTTGCAGAACTAATCCAGCATCGTATTTTAATGCCTGATAAAGTTCACTAATCGATTCATAATTAAATTTAGACTCTTTTTTTAAGTTGACGCTTGGCTTAGAGCTTAGGTAGTGTTTGCACTGAGCAAATTATTACCAAAATTACATCTTAATCTGTCAAGCTGAGTTTATAATAATTTTAATTAATTCTGAACAGAGTTAGAGCCAATAGTGTATACATTCAAATTAGGACTAGTATTTTTTTAAAATGTCAAGTAACCGTAATGTTTGTAACATGAACGCGAAGTTATATTTTGTTCAGATATGCACACTTAAGACTATGTATAATGACTAAAACAAACCCAGAACAGTTTACATGGAACAAAAGTAGGCCCAAAACAGCTTCTTTTTAAACTCAAGAATACATTTCATAAAAATACCCGACTGTTCGCTTCATTGTATGGCAAAGTTATAACTCTTTAATGGCACGCTTCTGATTAGATCATAATCTTTAAAGTGGTTCCACTCTAGATGAATATAAGTTTTAACTAGCTACACTTTGTCTCCACTTGCTCCACATCTAAGGGATAAGGAAGTCCTAGTGCATAAAACACAGTTAACTTTAGACTGCGTATGTTAAATGTATAATCATTGGGTTGGGTCGCCGTTTGTAGACTTGACGGTCTTCTTTTGAAGATATTTCAAAACGCCTTCGCCAATGTGATTCAAGAGTCAACAAGTCTTTCTTACATCAGAGTTGTCAAATTTATGCCCCGTATAATTGTAGTGTTCGCGTTGTTTTATTGGGTTTTTTTTTAGCGTGAACAAAACGGGTCCGCTACTAGCGTGAACAAAAAGACCCGCTACAAGCCTGAAAAAAACAGGCTCACTACAAGCGTGAGCAAAACAGGCCCACTACTAACGTGAACAAAACAGGCCCACTACTAACGTGAACAAAACAGGTCCACTACTAACGTGAACAAGTCAGACCCGATACTAACGTGAACAGACCCGCTACTAACCTGAACAGGCCCGCTACAAACGTGAACAGGCCCGCTAATAACGTGAACAGGCCCGCTACTAGACGTTGAACACAAGGATGATTTTAGGGTGATAAAATAAAGTTCCCCTTTCAGACTTTTCGATCTATGGGGCACATGATGTTAAAGTCATCTGTTTCTATGGCCAACGGTTAATGAGCAGGGTGTCATGTGGCCAGTACAACGATCAATTGCCTTTACTTTCCTTAACTAAGGTCAGATATCCATTAAAGTTGGATTTGACTCAGGGGCGAACTGAAATTCCCGAAATTCAAAATGCCAGTCAACCCTGGGATTCAAAACAAGGACCTACAATTTTATTTGCTTTACTGCCTCGAATGTCTGCTCGTTCCATTCCTGTTTCGTTTAACTGTTTTTGACAATTTCGACCTTTTTGTCTTCTTATTAAGAGAAATAGTGCATTGCAGATGTCAGGAGATAGAGCTCTCGAAGATCACAAAAGTAGAAAAACGGGGCTCCCCTCTGTACCCCATAAGGAGAGTCTATAAACTCTACATCATTCTTCCAGATCCACCAAGCTGTTGTAAACGTAATATGTTATGGAAAGGGGGGGGGGTCCCAAGTTTAGGAACTCTGTAGGTCATCCTCGTGCGTACCGCAATTCGGCTTCAAGAATGAGTACTTTGGATGTCCCAGAGTTATCTTTCAATAAGTTTCCCGTACTTCTGTGCTCTAGTGTCACTTTCTTTGCTTGTTTTTCTCGTGCCTCAAAACACCAGGTACATTTTTTGTTTTGCTATAAATGTATTATATTTAAATAAATCTGCCGATGTACAAAGAAAAAAATTAACATTAAAAAGTTTTTTTTTTTTTATGCGATTCTAGTTTGGTGATAAAGATCCAAAATTTATTTTCTTCTTTATTTTATTAGTAACAGTAAATCTTTGTACCTAGAGTCCTTCAAAAAGTTTAGTGTGTCTCCAAATCTTACACTTTTCCGTTTTTACGTTTTTCTTTGTTTTAATGACACTCCCACATTTCTCCACATCGCTTGAAGAATGTATGCGGATGTTTAAAATAAAAAAAATGTAAACAAGGGGCAGATAACTGTGCATTTCAATCTCGGTGTAAATCTCCGAAATGCTATTTTATCTTTACAGCACAATTGTAAAACTAAATTTTGGTTCATTCAAAAAAAAAAAAAAATGTTTTAAAAAATGAGCTAAGGCAACAAAAAACTGTTTAAAAAAAAATACACTTGACTTCAAACGGAATAATGATTAAAACAGAGAGTTGCTCCTCTAGAGAAAGATAATTTGAATACCGAGATCTGCACAGTGAGTTATAAGTGGAAGTTAAATGATGAATCCTCAGGCATGGGAAGGAAGTAAGATTATGTAAAATATTGATGTCAAAAGGTCATAGTGCTTAATAAGCATTTTTTTGTTTACATATTAAACAAGCTTTGAGATGAGAACATACAAGATTGAACAGGAAAAACTGCATAACTAGTAACTCTTTTGTACCACATTTAATAAGGCTTGTTTTCGAGTCCTAACTTTACTAAGGGAGAAAGTATTTCCCGTGGCGGCGTAGCCCCAGCTGTGACCTGCATATTTTGCCTAATCCAGGGCAAGCATAACCATTGTCCGCAGGTGGTCGATTTAGATTTTCCATTCGCCGTATGCGCTTGTCCTAAGCAAATATTTTCTTTTGGTCTCAAATGTGTATCCCGCGGCATTCGTGAGTGACCTCCAGCTGTCTCGTTCTGAGGCCGCATGCAACCAGGTGCTCTCTTCTAAGTTAGCCAAGAAAAGTTGTCGGCTAAGCTGGTCTTTGAAGAGTTTCCGTGGGGCGCCTCTGTTACGTCGACCAGTCTTTAGCTCACCAAAAAAGACTGCCTTTGGCATACGTTCGGTCTCCCATACGGGATATGTGCCCTACCCAGCGCAACTATCTGACCATAAGAAGTACTGTCCATACAGGCGTTCCCAAGAACATCGCTGTTTGTAGTGCGGTCTTGCCACCGTATGTCCATGATGGAGCGCAAGCATCTTTGGTGGAAGCGCTCAAGAAGTACCACATTTAATACATACTTTACGACACTATCATTATATAAACTGTCTGTACAGGCATGGCAGCTCAAATGTAAAAAAAAAAATGTAATTAACAAAAAATTGGCAGCGAACTTTCGACAATTGTTGCTAAAGTAACCTTCGTCCCCGGTGAAGTAGAGAGATTATAGCAATACAGTTAGATTGTAAGAACAACAGCGACCTAAAAGTCATTAACGCACTGTTTGTTGTCCTTAGTGTTGAGTATAACAATGTTAATGTAACCAATTTCCCTGGGGAAAATGTAGCAATTGATCTTCACCTACGATCTAAATCAAAACTCCGCTGAAGCACACGTTGTGGCATTCTTAATTAGAATAAAAGTTCTCGTCACTTTGTTTTGTTGTCTTTTATGTTGTGTAAAAGATATTGATGTAACCACACAAATACTTAATAAAAAAAAATACACAGTCACTTGTCATGGTAGCAAATGTTTTCGTACATATAAATTAAGCTCCTGTTACTTAATACAAATAGCTCATACAGATGAAGTTTTGTCACATTTCATCACTTTCTGTAGCTGTTTGGATTTTAAAATTCCAACTACTAGTCAATGAAGCCAGATTTATACATGTCGCGTAAACGATTGCATTCTATAATTCTAAGTAACTGTAATGTTGTTTTTTTTTTTTTTTTTTGCTAAATTTGGAATTTTTAACTCGGATGAAAATACTACTGTTTTTGTTGTTATTCCTTGAAAAATAAATTAAACGCCTTACCCACGCACCCAGAGACGTAGTGTGGGGAGGGGGGCGGGCAAGGGGGCTCGATGCAGCCTATATTTCAATGTCATGTTCATGGAAAATGGTGTGGGCGCCAATAATGTACCTTGCCCGGGCGCACGTTTTACTCACTACGCCTCTGCACGCAATCCTTCTACTGTCATAAACTCTGCCTTTGACTTGCTAGCTCTTCAAATTACTCAAATATCAAATTTTGTCTCAACCAAACAATGAGAGAATAAGTATAGGCTGAACACCGCGTGACAAATTTAGATCTATGGACAGACAAGAACTGGAGACATCTTTGGCCTTCAGTTTATGACGACATACGAGAACTACAGTCCTTACCATCTGAGTGGCATCGTCAGTCATAGGTAACTCCTGTCAATGTTTCTTAGTCACGGATAGGGAAAAAGTCTTGAGAGAATGCTATTTTTATCCTAGTCTTAGAGATAAATCGCCTCCAACAATTAATCACGCATTTTCTTGGTAATTATCAGTCTCCTCTCCGCACTTTGATCAATGTCACGCGGGCTCTGAAGGTCACGGCAAATGGCCAGTAATTAATTCAAACTGAATTGTAAAGAGCTATATCATTTTATTAGAGGCCACTATTACAGCGTCAATAGCCAACGTGAAGATAACAGGTGCGCTTTCAGATAGATAGCCAGTGTAAATCTTACCTGACACTCTAGCCTGTCTATAAAATATAACATTTTCTTATCGACTTGTTTATAGACATTTTGTTAAGTTAGAAAAACATATGAGTTCTTTAAGTTCAACTACAAGTGGTCAAATTTTTTTTTTTTTGAACCAAAATGTATATAACATGTTCAATTTCTGTTATGTAATAGAGGTAGGTATTTTCAGTGTTTCGTTACTGTAACGAAAATGTAACTTTATATTTATATAGCACTTCTTCTGGTGCTTATTAAAGTGTCTGCTGTGCGATAATTAAATGTACTAGTCTTCACTTAGTTTCTTGTAGCGTATGTCTGCTACTGATTACTAGATCTAGAACTAGAATAGCACAACAAACATAGAGATTCAGAACATGATGTAATGAGTAGCAGACAATATATTTATTAAGTATAAAATAACAACACCCTGGCAAATACAGCCATCAGGAAATACAAGTAATACTTCACAGAAATCAATTATAAAACCTCAATGGAGTATTTCAAGTACACAACTAGTAATGCTTTTTTTTACACAAGATGCATTATACGTGTATTCACTTCTATGGCCATGGTGACTACTAATATCTGACCAAGAGCCCTCAGACAACGCCGTTTGCGCTGGCTTGGACATGTTCGCCGGATGGAGGACAAGCGCATCCCAAAAGTCATCCTCTATGGACTACTCTCGACTGGCACAAGAAAAAATGATCGCCCCCACCTCCGTTACATAGATGTAATAAAACGTGACCTCAAATCAGTGAACATCAATACTGACAATTGGGAAGACATAGCTCTAGACCGCAACAGATGGAGAGAAACAGTGACCAAGAAAGCTATGGACAGTGAAAGTACATGGGTCTCAGCTCAGGAAGAAAAACGTACAATCCGAAAAACCGCCAGCTCCTCTACCACCGAAGCAAAAGCCACCTTAATCTGCACTATCTGTGGACGGGAGTGTCTCTCCAAAATAGGGCTCCACAGCCACATGAGGAAGTGTGCTCTGAGATGAACCATAGTCGTTCTACGACTGATGGAGGCCAATGAATGAATGGTCAGCTCCCAGAACGAGGTTTTACCAATAATTCCAATTTCACGTGAAACATGTTAACCATGAATTTCAAGTGAATCACAGAGATTCTCAAACAATATTGTGTCAGTTACCTAATATACGAAGTTAATATTTATATACAAGTAAAATTACTTTTCAGCGTATTTAAATGTGTCTACCGGACTTAGTACTGATTATTTAATTTTTATCATTGTGATAGTCTAGAGTTCTAATGAGCTGAGACTTTTGCTGGGAAGAGAATACACATTATAACCATCTGAAAAAAAAAATTCCCGACGGAAGTAAAGCTAGAAGAAGCTTGGGCCACGAGAACTTCATCAGGTAGAAATTAATAAAAAAAAAAGACAAAACAAAAAAGATTAAAGTAAACTTATCTGTCCGATAGTGTTATAATGCGCTAATGCTAACTAGGGCAGGAAACCTTCCTCAGTTAAACACTAAGACAAAAATCATTAAATGAACATTTTTAAAGATAAAAGAAAAATAACTTTTCATTTATGAAACACGCAATTAAACATTGCACTCTATCCAGAAGAAATGAAGAAACTAATAGTGAATAAAATAAATGAGAAGTGAACGAGCTCTCATCTGAATCACAAGAAAGATGACGCCTATTATAAGCTATCCCGACAAGATCAAAGTTTAATCTTTCGGCTCAGGACAGGACACAACATAAAAGGACAACATATGGAAGCTCAAAATTGGAAGCAGTGAAATCTGCCCATGTGGATTGTCCCAAGAAAATGCCAACCATGTCCTTCAAAACTGCTCTCTCTAACAAGAGCCCCGAACAAGACAATGGCCCAAAAACACCCCAATAGAAAGATTACTATATGGAGAGCTCCCTGATTTGGAAACCACTGCGCAGTTCATCTCATGTATTGGTCTAGTCATCTGAACACTCCAACATAACAATGAGAACGAGGAAGAAGAAGAATGTATGTAGAAACCTTTAAATAACTGATTAAATATCTTTATCTAAGAATAAGAGTATATAAGTCCACACCAACCACTGTTGGGCTAAAAATATGTTGATTTCCTAAACTCCATCGACATAGTAATACTGACTTCATAAAATGTTACCCTAGATTTTCAATAAACTGTACATAAACAAACCATATGAGATAACATTCATGCATTAACTTTTTTCCAAACAAATCCTTTTCATAGATAACATCATAGATCTTTTATATATATATTTACATTGAATGTTTACCTTTCGTTTGTAAGACATGTTTTGTAGTGTTCCATTTTTAAAAATATAAATAAAGAACAGTAAACAATAGAAATTAACTAGATAAAAATAATGTGTACATAAAAACCTATGTTGTGTTTGGTGCATCTTGGCAAATTAAACCTCCAACGAAAAAACAACAACAACAACAAAAAAAAAACAACTTAAAAAAACAAATATTTAATAAGTCACAGTGCTCTGTATATTTTATACTAATCGTACATCATCTATTATCGAACATTGTATTTCAATCTGTTTGTTGCTCACGTTGACGTCTTAAAAACATATTCAAATTTTAAAAATATGATAAACATCTCAAATTAAAAGTGTCAAAAACAACAAAAAACCAGGCAAAAGTTTCATACCTGAAGTGTCACGTCATTTACCACCAAATGTAAACAAAGATGTCAGAAAGAAAATAGAGATAAAGTCGAATAAACATTTGGATTGAATAGCCTCCCTTGATGAGAAGTGTTGTCTTTATGACTTCATTGCTACATTCTTTTCCCTTGCACTTTCTGTCTATAGCGAAGCAAGTCAAGTCTAGCACTAAATAATTCGGTTACAAGATATTTTATTTCCCCTTTCAGACCTTGTGGTCTATAGGGCAGATGATGTAAAGGTCATCTGATTATGTGGCCAACAGTTAACGAGGGTGTCATGAGGCCAGCACAACGACCAACCGCCTTTAGTTTTACCCAACTGATGTCAGGTACCCATTAGAGCTGGGTGGACTCAGAGGCGCCCGAAGATCCCGAAATTAAAAATCCTAGTCTTCACTAGGATTCGAACCCCGGACCCCGGTTTGGAAGTCAAGGGCTTTACCGCTCTGGCGACGCTCCTCCTACAAGATATTGACATAGTGAAACATGACCATGAGGGAAATTGTAAATATTTTAGATCTAAAAAAACACCAAAAGCCGGTATGATCAAAAATGTATTGATTAGGCTTATCGAATATAAGATCCAACATTCATACAAAATTTTAATCTTCTTGAGTAAAGTGTTTCCCAGACTTTTTTCCCTAATGGAACACTTCGCACATTCTGAATATTTAGCGAACACTCTGCTAGTTGTTAGAAAGATTAACCAAAGTGGTAGCCTACTAGTTCATTGTTCAAATAGTTCGTGGAACACCTATTCAGGCCTCAAGGAAAACTTAAGGTTTCGCGAAACACAATTTGGGAAACACTGCTCTGGTACCTTATAGATCCTGAAGCCATTCTGGAGGAAGAATTATTTAGTATACACTGATTAAACTAATTTCATATTTTTTTAATTTTCGATTTTTAAATCAGATATTGGTAATTTAGTACCTCCTATATCATATGAATATTATCATTCGATGTTATAGACACAACTTTATTTTGCTTTAAATGACATCTACGATATCTGTATCTATCTATCTATCTATCTATCTATCTATCTATCTATCTATCTATCTATCTATCCATCTATCTTATCTTATCTTATATGATACAGACGTTGCTTCAAAAAAGATGATTACGTCCTACGAGTCATGCATTTAGTCATGCATATTAACCAATGCCAAGTCACTGGTTTTCCTGGCTAGCTCAGGCAGCCTAATCCATGCTCTAATATCGCTAGGGAAGAAAGAGCCTTTATAAAAATTTGTCCTAACATATGGAAAGGGGTTGTCATGCTAATCTTTGTGTCTCTCAGAGTATTTTATTGAATTTTGTTTTTGTATTTGAAGATTATGGTTCAGTGTTTTATGTATAATTGCTACTTTACTATCTACTTTGCTATCTGTCTATCTATCTATCTATCTATCTATCTATCTATCTATCTATCTATCTATCTATCTATCTATCTATCTATCTATCTATCTATCTATCTATCTATCTATCTGTCTGTCTGTCTGTCTGTCTGTCTGTCTATCTGTCTATCTGTATGTATGTATGTATATATGTATGTATGTATATATGTATGTATGTATGTTTTCATGTATGTATGCATTATATGTTTGTATGTATGTATAATAGGCCAGCTTTTAAAAAGTGATTTCTGATAAATTTATTTTCTGAAAGTAAATTTAGCTATGTGGCTTGGTGGTCGAGTGATAATCGTTAGACTATTTAAACTGGGGAATCTTAAGTTCAAGCTTCAGTAGAGTCTGGAATTTGAACTTTGAGATTTCTAAGACATTTACGAGTACACCCAACACTGAATGATAACTGCCATTAGTTTGGGAAAAGTACAGCCGAATGGTCGTTGTGTTCGCCACATGACATCTTCGTTAACTGTATGCCATAGAAACAGAAGCGCTTTTCGACATTTGCCCTAGGACCGCTATGAGTAAAAGGGAACTTTTTTTTGTTTTACAATCAAATAGTTTCCTCTCCCGAAACAAACTAGACATGTACTTTTACATGTTATTGAAGTCTTACCAGCTACGTAACCTTTTATGTCAGTCTTCAGTGCCAGGATGTTTGATGGCTTTCCTCTAGTGAGTAGTCATGAGCTGAAACTGAGAATTTATGTCTAAGGCTAGAGCTTATTGAAACCAATGATAGCTAGCGATATCCTTACGTTATCAGTAGGTACATGGAGGAAGGCTACAATTTATGAAACTGTGTGGTTGTTGTTGTCGATTGCTTAGCAATAACAGAACGTAGTTTCTGGTGTGTCTTTAGCGCTGTTAGTCTCGGGGGTCTGTCTCTATCACTTGCTGGATCTAATGGGTGATGTTTAAAGATAAAGAAACATGAATACTGATGGGCTATGATTACAGAGATACAAAAAGATGGCGTCCTGCAGAGCAACATTTATTTTCTTATCACCATGAGCCAAACGTTTTTTTTTTTTTTTTACGAAGTTTTTATTTTGATTTCAGTTAGAGTTCTCGTTCTTACATTCTTTCTATACCAGGGGTTCTCAACCTGTGGATCGCGACCCCCTTGGGGGTCGATTGACGATTTGCCGGGGGTCGCCAGAGACCATCGAAAAAAATGAATAGTTTTGTCTATTCTTCTATTGCTGTGTGTCTGAGCGGAAGGGGGGGGGGGGTCGCGGCGGAGTGTTGGATTGTAAAGAGGGGTCGCCGACCTTAAAAGGTTGAGAACCGCTGTTCTATACAAATCTATCTTGTCATTTTTCCTTTTATCTCCGTTTTTTTAAATTTAAATATACTTTAAGCTTTTGTGGTGATATTTTTTTCGATTGATTTTTTTTCCATGTATTTACAAATACGTCATACTACGAACTCAAGTCTCAAGTCCATCCAATTTACAATAATAAAATTATAGACTGTAATAATAATTAGCCTCGACAGCATGAAGACAGATGGTGCATGTATGTTACTCGAAAATTATGTAAGTACCTTAGTTCTGAAAAAGAGGAATACGTATACCTTA
The DNA here is from genome assembly GCA_030265305.1 of Biomphalaria pfeifferi. NCBI lineage: Eukaryota > Metazoa > Mollusca > Gastropoda > Planorbidae > Biomphalaria > Biomphalaria pfeifferi. Next base: position 1,036,501 of record JASAOG010000106.1, on the reverse strand, counting down.
GTCTGTCGGAGACATGTAAGGCAGAATGCTTCTAAAGCAGGAACTGTGACAAAGTATTGCATTTATCGAATCGGCCAGTTTTCACCATAGCATCTGCCTCAAGATAAAGCAACATCTGCGGTTCACCTGAGCGCTTCAAGAGACTCAAGTGGCCATGGGCGATCCCAAGTCCGTAGAAGAACGGAATGAGGGTCGGGTTTGGAGAGAGCGACTCCACTATGTACAATCTATGTACGAAGCTTTTGGAACTCCATGCATGTAATCCTGGTTGAACAAAGCGCTCTGTTCGAAGAGGTCCAAGTTAATGTCCGTATTTAAAGTTTTTATTTCCAATATGTCGGACACTCCGGAAGCACGGACTAGAGTACGCGGTCGAAGGCCGAGCATACCAAGAATTCTAGCCATTTTCCAACAGTTCCTAATAGAGGTATAGCTACAAATTTTGTAGTATTGTTTCGGTGAAATGACCTTTCTAGTTTTCAAGTGATCCCATTTTTTTCAAGATACTAGGGACATTATATTGTAATATAAAGAAAAAGATAATATATTGTAATATAAAGAAAAAGGTAATATATTGTAATATAAGGAAAGAGAAAGGAAAGAGAGTAGAAACAGAGAGAAAAAAAGAGCGATTGAGAAAAGGCAAGAAAAAAGAGAGAGGAGAGGAGAGAAAGAGAGAGAGAGAGAGTAAAAATTATAACAAAAAAGAATGCAAGAAAAAAGATTTGATTAAAAAGTTCATTCGCGTGAAAGAATAAGGGTCAAAATGTTAAAATACGTGAGAAACATAAAAAAATGTGTGAGAAACATAGAATTCTGACTTGGAAAGAAACTGAAAAGAAAAAGTAAGAAAAAGAGAAGAGACAAAATGAAAAAAAAAGTGTTGACAGAATAAAATGGACAAATAAAACACCTGTTTGTATTTGCGTGTGTGTGTGTGTGTGTGAGAGAGAGAGAGAGAGAGAGAGAGAGAGAGAGAAGGCAGGAAGAGACAACGAAAGTAATGTTGCGATAGTCATAAAAATATATCCTCAAAAGATGATATTGAATGAAGCCCATTTAAATCTCCGGTAGTAAGGTATCTGACAGTCACTGTCATTGACACGTTTTCTGACATAATTACCTCCCTTTACCTTCACCTTCACCTATCCCGTAAATCAGTGGGGCATCACCCAAGATCTTTAGACGTCTTTCTCCTTTTCTCTCTGTCTTGTGCCTTGGCTAAAATTTCATTGACAGGCCCGTCGGTTCTTTGATGTTGTCTGCCTCTTCTTCCTTTTCCTGGTACTGTTTCATGAAGGAATGTCTTTGCGAGCCTGGAGGACCTTGTGTTATGGCCGTTGCCTTTTAGTTTGCCTTTTTATGAAAATAGCTATCATCGAAGATCATCGTGGTGTGGTGTCCGGTCGCTGAACTTATTCTGTCTTTAATCTCTTCGTTTGGGATGCAGTCTTTGTTTGTGATACCTAGGGTTTTTCTCTATTTGAGATGCTACCATCATCATCATCATCAAACTCCATTTGTGTGAGGGCTTGAGAGGCTTACATTCTCTCTTGCAAAAGCCCTGGACAGAAACCCTGCTGTCTTGCGTAGTGCATACACGTCACCATACAGGTCGAGAATTTTTGGGTTTCCCAGACCTGTCCAGGCGGAGATCAGCAAGTCTGGGGCAATCAAACAGAATACGAGGCACGGTTTTTCTTCTTTCCCGCAGCGGGGGCACCATGAATTGAAATTTCGACTTGAGATGCTACAGAAAGATCCTACAGCGATATCTGGAATAGTCATTTCATCCCAAGATGTTACAAGATTCTCCATTCTCTCTCCACTTAATCCTGCACTTGTGTCTCTTTTTTCACCAGCTGTCACTTCTTTTAATAAACCAAATGCATTTTATGATTTTTTTTTCTTCTAAAAATAGCATCCTAGTTATGCTTTCACATCAGTCAGCACACACACACACACACTCTCAATCAACACAAACACGCACACAGGCACTCACACTCTTAATAGCATTTTGTACATACTTTGAGACGAAGACTATCATGAATAATTAATTTGAAAACTTAATTTTTGTTTTGGCTTAGAATGCACCTCTATTATAAATTTAATTAGTTCTCACTTTGAAAATGGTAAAAAAAAAACGTTCAGATTTAATTTAATCCCCTCTCTAGCTCCACAGTTGTTTTTTTTTCATAGTTCTGCATTCTGCATGTCCTCAGCAAGACTACCTATGATCTACCTATGACAGACCTATGACCTCTTCGTAGTCTTTAAACAATCTCTAGCTCTCTTGAAATCTTCGTGTCTCTACAAGTGCGGCTATGTCAGGGCATCTTGAATAATTAACTTTCAATCCTTGTTTCATTCATATTTTGGAAAGAGAGATTTTGTTTTTCTTAGATAAGAAATGAGTTTCAAGGTCAGAAAGAGTGCATGGTGATAAACAGTACAAAAAAAAATATTTTTTTTTAGTTTATTTAAACTCCCGCACTCTTATCTTCTTATCTTATATAATACAGACGTTACTTCAAAAAAGAAGATGATTACGTCCTACGCGTCATGCATTTAGTCATGCATATTAACCAATGACTTAAATTCTGCCAAGTCACTGGTTTTTCTGGCTAGCTCAGGCAACCCATTCCATGCTCTAATAGCACTAGGGAAGAAGGAGTATTTGTACAAATTTGTCCTAGCATATGGGACGAGGAATGTGCCTTTATTTTTGTGTCTTTCAGAGTATTTTATTAAATTTTGTTTTTGTATTTGAAGATTATGGTTCAGTGTTTTATGTATAATTGCTACTTTACTTTTGAGTCTTCTGTCCTGAAGGCTTTCTAAATTTAGTGATTTTACTAATGGTGTTACCCTAGTCAAATGTGAATATTCGTTTGTTATGAATCTCACTGCTCTATTTTGTGTTTGTTCCAGCTTCTTAATGTTTTCCTGAGTTAAGGGGTCCCACACGGTGGATGCATATTCTATTATTGGCCTAACCAAGGTTAAATAACATTTTAGTTTTATGTTCTTATTTGATTTATAGAAATTTCTTTTAATAAACCCTAATGCTTTGTTGGATTTTTTTATAGTTTCATCAATATGTGGATTCCATGACAGTTTTTCATTTATTATAACACCTAGGTATTTTGAGTTTTTAGTCTGTGTTACTGGTTTGCCATGAATAAGATAAGTGGAATTAATTTGTTTTAGTTTTTTTGTTACTCTTAACAACTGACATTTTTCTGGGTGGAAAGACATGCTCCAATTTGATTCCCATTTCTGTAATTCATCTAATTCTCTTTGTAAAATATCTGTGTCTTGTTTTGTTTTTATTGTTCTATATATTATGCAATCGTCTGCAAATAATCTGACTTTTGTTCCTGAACTAATGCAATTTGGTAAATCATTTATGTAAATTAAAAATAGTAGTGGACCCAAAACTGTTCCTTGAGGTACACCTGAGTTTACTGTTATTGGTGTTGATTTAGAGCCATTTATTATTACAGTTTGTTCTCTCCCTATCAGAAAATCTTTAATCCACTGATGCAGTGGACCGTTAATGCCGAAATATTTTAATTTTTTAAGCAAACTATGGTGGTGAACTTTGTCAAAAGCCTTGGAAAAATCTAGTAAGATAGCATCTATTTGTTCACTATTATCTAAACCTTTTGAAAAATCATCAATTAGTCCTATTAGTTGTGTTTCACATGATCTATATTTCCTAAAGCCATGTTGGTATTGGGTGAGGACATTATGTTTGTCTAAGTGGTTTATGATATTGCTACATATTATGTGTTCTAGTATTTTACATGTGATGCTGGTAAGTGATACTGGTCTGTAGTTTCCTGGATCAGATTTTTCTCCTTTTTTAAATAGGGGGGTGACATTAGCTTCTTTCCAGTCCTTTGGTACTCTGCCCTGGTTAAGCGATGCTTGAAAGAGTATTTTGAACACTGGGGCTAGCTCATTGCTTAGTTCTTTGAGTAATCTAGCTGGAATACCATCAGGTCCAGACGCTTTATTTGGTTTGGTGTTGGCTAATAGTTTTTTAATTCCATTTTCTTGTACTACTAAATCTTCTATGTTGTCTACTTGGTTCAAATTAAGAAATATGTCTTTGTCTCCTGGGGCTGAGAATGCTGATGCAAAGTATTTGTTTAGGATGTTTGCTTTAGTTTCATTATCACTATGTATTATGTTATGTTCATCTTTTAATGGCGCTATGCCTGTTGTTTCCATTTTCTTAGACTTAATGTATGACCATAGGTTTTTGTTATCTTTAGATATTACATTGTTGATGTATTCACTCTGCAGCTGTCTGCTTACTTTTTGGGTTAGGTGTTTAATTTTTATATACTTTTTGTAAACTCTTTCTGCCTTGGTTGCTTTAAATTTTCTATATAGGTTTTCCTTCTGTTTACAAAGCTTCTTTAGTCTATTATTAAACCAGCATTTATTTATTTTGTTTGATGTGTATTTAGTTGGTATATGATTTTCTATAATGCTTTTAAGATGGTTTTTAATGAAATTCCAGAGGTCATCGACTGGTTGGTTAATGTCTTTTTCTAATAAGAATGTTTGTTGAAAGTTTAATGCAGCTTGGTGTAGTTGTGTTAGGTTACATTTATTCCAGAGTAAGATTTTTCTTTTGGTTTTTGTATTGGCTACTGCTTTTATCTGACTGTGTATTTTTATGATCTCATGGTCTGATAGACCAGGGATAATATCATAATCAACTACTAATCCAGGTCTGTTGGTTAAGAAGAGATCTAATGTGTTGTTTAATCTAGTTGGCTTTTTAATGATTTGATCTAAACTTAGGTTGTGTAAAGTTTCTATGAAAAGCTCATTTATGTCCTTAAGGTTTTGGTGTTTATCTATGGTTAGTGTTTTCCAATTTATATCAGGTAGGTTGAAGTCACCCATAATCCAAAAAACTGCATTTTTATTTGTCTCTTTAAGTGTAGTAATCTGATTACATAGTTCCTGCATGTATTCTAAACTAGAATTTGGTGGTCTGTAAATGCTGCCTATTATAAGGGATGTTGAGGTGGTATTAATTTTACAAAATGTAGATTCTATGTTTTTTGAGCTAGGTAAGGTAATTTCTTCTGCTATAAGAGTGTTTTTTATTGCTAAAAGAACTCCTCCATGATTATCAGCCCTATCTTTTCTAAAAATTTCATAATTACTATTGAAAATTTCTGCATTATAAATTTCAGGATGTAGCCAAGTTTCTGTTCCTGCAATTATGTCTGGTTTCTCACATTCTAATAAAATTTCTAAGTCTGCTGTTTTGTTCCTAATGCTTTGAAAATTTATTACTAAGGTTTTAAGGTATTTTGGTATTACTTCTTTGGTAGGTTTGTTTAGTGAGGCTGTTGTATTAATTTTAGTAGATTTAGGTTTAACAGGAGTGGATCTGGCTAGTGGTTGGTGAGTTGGTTTTGGGATGGTGTTTAGGATGTTGAATGGGTTAGAAGTGTCCGCATCAAAGGAATCAAACAGTCCTGATGTAAACTGAGGTAACCCACACGGTACACAGTGCCATGATGCATCTTTGTTGCCTAAGGCATAATACACAGGTGTATTCATATGGAGACATGATGCATGGTACCATTCATCGCAGGTGTCACATTGAATGGCTTTCTGTTTCATGGTGCATACTTTTTTGCAGATGTTGCATCTATCTTTAGATCTAGGCCCTGGATTTGACTCTACATCCCCTGCTATTAATATTAACAGTGAAAGGTATTTATTTCTACTGTGTCTGATTGAGAACTTCCATTTGTGATGGGTAATCTTCTTTAATGTTATGGATGTGTATGTTAGGTTATTTTTTAAGTTGCATTGATCTAAAGTGTGATGATTGATTATGACTGTTGTTTCCTTTTTAAGTTTAGTGTTGACTGAGGTAGATCTAGTTCTGTGTTCAGCTAGTGTGTATTTAGTAATTATTAGGATAAACAGCCAGAGCAATTTCATGATGACTGTTGTTGATTTTAGTTTTAAAAGGTCTAGTCTAAATCTAGTTTAAGGTTAAAAATGCCTAAGATGGCCTAAGCTAAGTCTAAGTCTAAAGTGATAGCTAATTTACAATGACAATCAAATGGTTTATTCAAAATATAGACCTAGACTAGATCCAGATCTAATTCTAGATCTAGATCTAATGGTAGATCAATATATTTATGTGTTTAACTAACTTTAACTAACTATATAGAGTATTACTATTAGTTTATAATTAGTAGTATTTGTAGATGGTTAGTAGATCTAAGGCCTTAATTAAAGTCTAAGTCTAAGACTGACTAGATCCAAAAATATAAAAATAAATATAGACTAAATAATATTAAATATAATTATAAGGATTAGTTGATTAGTAAGACAAAATAGTCCTAAACTTAGAGTTGTTAATTTGAATTAATTAGTGGAAATAATGCTGAATTAAGTTAAATCTATAATTTAAAGATATTAGTTTATTAGTTGAATAGCTTTTTAAAGGAATTTTATTTGGTTTATATACGACAAAACGAAAATTTAACTCATCTATGACTTCTCTCATTAACAAAACAATGTTGATAAGTCGTGAGTAACGTTTATACACACGCGCGATCTTCCGTGAGCCAGCAAACGAGCCGACTAATTAATGGGGAATATTCATTTTTTTTTTTTAGAATGACGTCAAGATTGCTTAGTGGTTCTCGTGACGCAGTTTCTCCGATCAAAACATTTTTTTTTTTTTTTAATTTCCAAAACGATTTCGCTAATAAGCTTGCTGCAGCTAAACAAGAACCTTATCTTTATTTATACAGTCAACGAAGATTTAGTTGATTCAGTTAATTGTTTTTCCTTAAAAAAAAGTCGATACACTAAAAGTGATTTCTTAGGCACAGTAGTCATAATAGAAATTGTCTTCGAGTCCGAAATGATGGAATAGGGCTGTATTCTATGTCACAGTGAAGTTCATGCTGTGACCTATATATTTAGCCACTAACAACGCAAACAAAAACGCTGACTGAGGCCGATTCAAATTCTCTTTTATACTTTTTTTCGGCAACAGCCTTCCCAACATAAGTATCATGCGGCCTTTGTAAGAAATCTACAATTATATCTTTGGGACACCATTTGTTACAATGAGCACTCCTCTTTGTCGCTTAAGGCAAAATGTACATGAGCTCGTCCTCTAAAGTGTTTCCGGGTCGCTCCTCTGTGACCCCGTCCTTCTTATTACGTATTAGTTATTATGGATTTTTTTATGCTGGTACAATGTCTACTCCTTAAATGGCGTTGAGGATAGTAGTTGGCAGCAGATGGCCGCCATGAAAGAGACAGAGAACTCTCTCGAAGACCACGGGATGCATATTTGAGAAAAGCCCTTATAGAAGACATGTGGCGCAGTGGCTGAGCGGTAAAGCGCTTAGCTTCCAAACCGGGGTCCCTTGTTCGAATCAAGGCGAAGACAGATTTTTAATTTTGGGATATTTGGGTGCCTCTTAGTCCACCCATCTCTAATGGGTACCTGACATTAGTTGATGAAAAGTAAAGACGGTTGGTCGTTGTGCTGGCCACATGATTCCCTCGTATACCGTAGGCCAAAAAAACAGATGATCTTTACTTCATTTGCCCTATAGACTACAAGGTCTGAAAGGGAAACTTTACTTTTTTTTTATAGAAGAGAGATGCAGAAGACAGAAAAACTAAATAGACTCCACCGAACAACGGTTTTGTCTGTATTAGATGAAGAAAAATATGTAGGTCACAAGTAGGTTTGCGTGCCCATGTGATACACTGCAGTCACATTTAATCTTTGGAAACCTAACACATTGCCATTATTCCTTCGATGTGCACTAAAAAGAAACTCTTACTTATTTTTTCACATTTCAAACGTTCCGCCAGAAAGAAGGAGTATTTCTTCCTGGCCCATACCTCATGCGGGGGCGCGGTGGCTGAGTGGTTAAGTGCTTGGCTTCCAAACCTGGGTCTTTGGGTTCGAATCCCGGTGAGTAGTGCGCTTATGAATTTCGGGAAAGTTAGGCCCCCTTAACTTCACCCAACTCTAATGGGTACCTGGCTTCAGATGGGGAAAGTAAAGGAGGTGGTTGTTGTGGTGGTCACATGACACCCTCCCTGCTCGTTAACCGTTGGCCAAAGAAACAGATGACTTTGACGACATCATTTCCCCTTAAATCGTAAGGTATGAACAGGCATCTTCTACTATTATATGTGGGGTATCGGTGCACCTTCTTAACACTGCCTTTCTCTCTCTTTTTTTCCTTCTTTCTCTCTCTCTCTCTGTTTTTTTCTCTCCCTCTGTCTTTCTCTCTCTGTCTTTCTCTCTGTCTTTCTCTCTCTCTCTGTTTTTCTCTCTCTCTCTATGTCTTTCTCTCTGTCTTTCTCTCTCTCTCTCTGTCTTTCTCTCTCTCTGTCTTTCTCTCTCTCTGTCTTTCTCTCTCTCTGTCTTTCTCTCTCTCTGTCTTTCTCTCTCTCTTTCTCTCACTCTTTCTCTCTCTCACTCTCTCACTTTCTCTTTCTCTCTCTTTCTCTCTCTCTCTTTCTCTCCACTTTCTCTCTTTTTCTCTCTCTCTCTCTCATTTTTCTCTCTTTCTCTCTCTCTCTCTCTTTCTCTCTTTCTCGCTCTTTCTCTCTCTCTTTATCTCTCTCTTTCTCTCTCTCTCTTTCTCTCTCTTTCTCTCTCTCTCTCTCTCTTTCTCTTTCTCTCTCTTACACTTAACACATATCTGCCCTTTAGATCGTAACATACCTCATGCAGGGCTGCAGGAGATGACTGCAGTCAGGGTTCGAAAACAGTACCCTCGTCACGAATCGCACTGTGCACGACCACGCATTAATCAGGGAAAGGTTAAATCAAGGAATCATTGGACAATCTAACAGTTTGAGAATCGTGGCTCCAGATAAGTTATTTTTTTAATCCTCATCAGGACAATATTAGAATCAAAACTCCCTTGCTTCTTTCTTATCGAATTGAAATTAATGCTCAAAACATCTATACAAAACTTTTCACAATTTTCTAATATCATTAAAAAAGAAACTCAGACCCTAATGAGGATTTTACTATTAAAAAAAACAACAATGTCAAGGACGCTTAATTAAATTTTAATGTTGCCAGCTTAAAAAAAAAGGAATTTACAATCTAACAGCTTAGAAATTTGATTCTGTAGTGCTAAAAAGAGCGCATAAGTGATTAACTATCATAGCTTACCCTACCCTTCCTTTACTCTGTACCCCGGAAGCAAACACACACACACAATTAGCTATTTATAGTTGGTTTTTTTTTTCGACAAAGATGAAAATCTCGAATTAATCGGCCGGTCAAAAATACAATTTCGATAAACCTGAACGATTTTTATGTGGATCGATACTGGCAATGTTGTGGAATCTTGCTGTTTCTAAATTAGATATTTAGGTTGTGCAAAATATTGTAATGACCACGTTCTGTAGTGACTCTATAGTTGCGCACCAGGATGGACTAAATGAACGGGGAGAGGGGAGAAGAAAGGGCGAGAAGATTGGAATGGTTCTTGTTTTGGTGATCTATGTTGATTTAACTTTGTATTGTCTTTGTTCCAATACCTCGTTGAGTTGCCTCCTTTAAATGTTGTAACATTGGTGTCAGAAGTGGGATCTATAGGCGACTCAACGAACGGGAGGTAAGTTAGTAATGGCTTCCCCTATTAAGAAACAACTAGACCAACTCTTGATTAAAGAACTAAAACAAGAGCTTCGGTATCGAGGTCTAAAGCTTGGTGGTAGCAAGGAGACACTTACAGATCGTCTCCGGCAAGCCCTGATTGAGGAAGAAGAAGACCCGGACAGTTATCAATTCGAAGTAGGGCCAGATATAACTGAACTCCTAGGTAAGATGCAGGAAAAGATGGAACTCCTAGGTAAGATGCAGGAAAAGATGGATACACTTGATATAGGGATTGATGTGTTTGATGGGTCCGTCTCCTGGTCAGTCTACAGAAGACAGTTTGAGGCAGCTGCTAAGGTCAACAAATGGGGCAGCGAGGAGGAAAAAGCGACCGCTCTAGTACTGGCCCTTAGAGGAAAGGCTTCCGAAGTACTCCAATCCATTCCAAACCAGCAGGATTATGCTACTCTCGTCCAGGCTATGGAGCTTCGATACAGGGACGAGCACTTACAGGAAGTTTATAGGGTCCAGCTGAAGACCAGACAACAGCTGGTCAGTGAAACCCTACAAGAGCTAAAGATGGACATTGAACGACTTGCCCATCTGGCATACCCCACAGCAGCATAGGAGTTCATCGAAGTAATCGTCACGGATGCCTTCATCGATGCCGTTCGAAATCCAGAGCTAAACAAGGTTATTAGAGTTAGTGGCAAGCGTAAGGCCAGCGAAGCCCTTGTGTACGCTCTGTCCTATGAAGCCGCTAAGAACGCATCCATCAACAGTCATCATAGTCGGAGACTGGAAGTTCAGGAAGAAGATCTAACACAAGTACTCAGACGGATGACGGAGGTTCTTGAAGAGTATAAGCCAAGCCGGTCACAGGGAGCTCATCGTGCGACCAGGGTCCGTTGCTGGAACTGTGGTGAATCTTGGCATATACAAAGGATGTGTAGAAGAACACATAATCAGCAAGAAGCGACTCAGCACAGATCAGATACGGGTGCATGGCCTGGAGCCAATGGTTATCAGGAAAACTAACATTCGTCGGCTTCCAGGGGCAGAAACCGGCGATCCATGGAATGGGAGCCCCCGTCAATGTCACTCCAATAGCTGTGCTGGGACAGAGTAGGAGTCTTGTGGTAGAAGGAAAAATTGGAATTTGGAAGTATCGGTTTCTCATCGACACTGGTGCTTCGCGTTCAGTCATTCGGCCAAATGTCGCAATTAGCAATAATACTACAAATGTGAGCCTTTTCTCCCTGAAAACAGCCAATGGAGAACTGATGCCCATAAAAGGACTGGCGGACTTAGAATTTGAGCTCGGATGTCAGTCATTCGTGCATGAATTTTTGATAGCAAACATAACTGATAATTGCATTTTAGGTCTAGATTTTCTACAGAAATTTTGATTTTCCATTAACATTAGCGGAGGAACTTTGGTGTATGGAAATGTGGGAGATTCCTTTGTTAGGTGATAGTGAAGAAGGAAATAATCGAATGATGAAAATACTATTGACGAAGGATAGAAGTCTGCCTGCACAGTCCGAATAAATTATTTGGGGAAAGTTAGAGAACGGACATGAAAAGTCGGGAACGGTGTTAATCGAAGGAACGGAAGACAATTACGATGGAGTGGCTGTAGGGAAAACGCTGGTCATGATCGATAAAGATCATCAGAGAGTATCTGTCAGAATCATGAACCTTGGTTTGAGGGAGAAGCATCTACGAAGGGATAGTTACATTGCTAAATGCCATACAATAGACCTAATTAAGAATTGCAACATTAACAACGTTTCTATTACGCCCACTGAATCGGTCAACCCTCAAATTACCAGGCTTTTGACAGAAACCAAGGCGAACCTATCTGAAGAGCAGTATAGCAAAGCCAAAGAGTTGATAATGAAATTTGCAGACATCTTCACATCTGATGAGTAAGAATGCGGAAGAACAGACATGGTACAACATAGGATCGATACTGGAGTAACTAGACCGATTCGGCAGCCACCACGCCGCCTTCCTCTCGCAAAACAACAGGGGGCTACAGACCTTATAGAATAAATGAGACAGCAAGGGGTCATAGAGCCCTCTAATAGCCCTTGGTGTTCACCAATCGTCCTAGTGAAAAAAAAAGGATGGATCCATGCGATTTTGTGTAGACTACAGAGCACTTAATGAAGTCACGCATAAAGATAGCTATCCACTCCCAAGAATAGTCGATACCTTGGATACGCTTGCTGGATCACAAATTTTTTCTACTCTTGATCCAAAGAGCGGATACTGGCAGGTGGGAATGCATCCTGAGGATAAAGAGAAAACGGCTTTCTCTGCTGGCAACGGTCTTTGGCAGTTCGCTGTGATGCCTTTTGGTCTCTGTAAAGCTCCTGCCACTTTTGAAAGATTGATGGAGCGCGTTTTACAGGGACTACATTGGAACACGTGTCTTGTATACCTGGATGACATTATAGTCACTGGTAGGATGTTTGAAGAGCATCAGGCAAATCTACATGAAGTTTTTGGACGGATCAGAAATGCGGATTTGAAAATCAATGCTCGTTTTTCAGGAAGAGTGTCAAATATCTTGGCCACATAGTATCAGGGGACGGCATCAGCACTGATCCCGACAAGACTGAGGCAGTAAAACGTTGGCCTACACCATCCAATATTCGAGAACTAAGAATTACGTACTATAGACGGTTTGTGCCAAATTTCTCCAATATATGTGCACCCCTTCATCGATTGACAGAACAAAAGAAGACATTCAACTGCACACAGGAGTGTCAAGAGTCCTTTGAAATGTTAAAAGACACACTTGTCTCATCCTCCATACTTGCCTATCCGATACCAAACATGACGTTCATTTTGGATACGGATGCAAGCAATACCGGATTAGGCGCCGTCCTTTCCCAAAAGATTGATGGAACGGAACGAGTCATCGCTTACTTCAGTCGAACTTTGTCAAAGGCTGAAAGGAACTACCGTGTCACAATTCGTGAACTCCTGGCCGCCGTCGATGCAATAAAACATTTTCATAAGTACCTTTATGGGCAGAAATTTATTTTAAGGACAGATCACGCAGCAATACAATGGCTTCTTTCTTTTAAGTGCCCTGAAGGTCAGGTCGCTAAGTGGATCGAACGTCTGCAAACCTATGAATTTGAAATTCACCATCGAAAAGGAGAGGGGACAACGGCCAGATTGGCAACACATTGCTAAAAAAGGGGCTGCCATGAAGGCGTACTGGGCACAATGGGACTCAATGGTAGTGGAAAAAGCTGTTCTTAAGCGAATGTGGGAATCTACTGATGGGACATCAACACGATTACAAATAGTCTCCCAAAAGTTAGAATCCAAGAAGTACTCCAAGAGTTGCACAATGGATCCACGGGTGGTCACTTGGGTATTAACAAGACGTTGGAGAAAGTGAGGCAAAGGTTTTATTGATGTCGGTACAAGGAAGACGTAGAGGATTGGTGCAGAAGATGTGACCGATGTGCAGCAACCTAAGGCCCGCAACGTCGAACAAGGGGACCCCTACAACAGTACAACGTAGGTGTTCCATTCGAAAGAATCGCACTGGATATAGCTGGCCCGTTTCCTGAGACACTAAAAGGCAACAGATATATTCTAGTAATAATGGACTATTTTAGTAAATGGCCTGAGGCTTTCGCGATACCAAACCAAGAAACCACAACAATAGTCGATATTTTAGTGAAACACTGGATTAGAAGCTTTGGTGTACCTACGGAACTACATTCAGATCAAGGACGCAACTTTGAATCTAAGCTATTCCAGGAGATTTGCAAAATCTTAAAAATTGAAAAGACGCCACTTCGCCCTCAGTCAGACGGGATGGTGGAACGCTTTAATCGCACATTGATACAACACTTGGCTAAGATGACAGTAGAACAGCAAAACGATTGGGATGACTAAATTTCTCTATTCCTCATGTCTTATAGAGGAGCCGTTCATACAACCACTGGTTATACGCCAGCCAAATTATTATTTGGTCGGGAACTTCGGCCGCCAGCAGACCTCTTATTTGGGTTGCCAGGAGAAAAACAAACGACAGCTAGCGAATACGTGACAGCACTTAGGGGGAGACTTGAGAGGGTTCATGCACTTGCACGGAGTAGGATAAAAGACAGTAGCGACCTCATGACCACCAGATATAATAGAAGAGCCAATTCTACGGGGGTTTATAGAGCATGATCTCGTTTGGCTGTACAACCCACAGAGAAGGAAGGGAAGATCGCCTAAATTACAAAAGGATTGGGAAGGTCCATATCGGATTGTGACGAGAATCAACGACGTGGTATACCATATCCAGAGGCGTCCTCGAACTAAATGCAAGGTGGTACACGTCGATTGGTTGTATCGGTATTGTGGAGAGGAGAGAGGAACTGAGTCAGTTCGGGACGAACAGACATAAGAAGGGGGCAGTGTAATGACCATGTTCTGTAGTGACTCTATGGTGCGCACCAGCGCACGAGAATGGACTAAATGAACGGGGAGAGAGGAAGAGGAAGTGCGAGAAGATTGGAACGGTCCTTGTTTTGGGTGATCTATGTTGATTTAACTTCGTATTGTCTTTGTTCCCATACCTCGTTGAGTTGCCTCCCTTAAATGTTGTAACAATATGTAGGTCACAGCTGGGGCTTCCTAGCCACGGGAAATACTTCATTCCTCATTAATTTTTGGACTCGAAGACATGCCTTATTATTATTTTTTAGGTTGTGCATTGTGTCTTGGTTCATCAATTGCACTAAATGTGTACAGTTTGGTGTTATGGATAAATATAATTATCCATTCCGGAATGGGTTAATAATAAGTAACTTTTGTTTTCCTAATGTTTCAAAAAGTGAAAATTGATCTCTCAGCCTCGTGTGTGTGCTTTATTGAGGGGAGCTATCATCATGTATCCTACAAATGTCAGGTGCCCATTTCAGTTCTGGGGAAGTTAAGACCAGTAGCCATGTAGACAAGTGAAACCTGGACCTTGACAAAACAACAGAGAATCTGTTAAATATTTGATAAAAGAAAATCCTCAGAAAAAAAATGTATGGTGCCATGCAAGATGAAATTGAATGGAGGATGCCCACTGACCAAGAGATATACCAGGTAATGAAGAGCCCTCCATGGTGTAGGAAATAAGAAAGAACAGATTACGTTAGGCAGGTCATAGTGAAAGAATTTCAGAGGGGCAAAAATAGTATCCTGGCAAAAAACAAAAAAGGGCAAACGCCCCAAAGGCAAACCACGAATTCAATGGATTGGCGATGTAGAGACAGATCTGCAACAGAGTAAGATCTGTAACAGAGTAAGATCTGTAACAGAGTAAGATCTGTAACAACTTTGAAATTCGGGCATGGAGACAAAATGTACAGGAAGGATCTAAACGGAAAGATGTGTTGAAGCAGGTCAGTTCCTCTCCATCGGTGGTAATTCCACTGGTTAGCCAGGTCTGAGAGTTATTATTCCTTACGATTGGACACTTAAAAATTTTTGTTGACCATGAGTCATAATCATCCCTTTGAGTTCCTCATGGAACATAGGGCCTCGACAAAAACACGCCACTCTCCACGGTCTCTTGCTAGCTTTTTATTGTTTCCTAGCACTTCCCGGTCCTCTCGGCTTAACCATGAGTACTAAACATTTGATTGTATGACATATTAATATAGTTCGTCCATTTCAATACCTTACAAGCTTGCCTGTTTTACAATAAAAACGAGTTTTCTGAAATCGATGCTACAAAACGTTCAGCCCCCATTAGGTCATGTATGTGCAGAAGTCATCTCCAGGCCACTGAGTCAAGTGACGTCTCTCCTAAAATAACAGGCTTTGATGCAGCAGAAGAGATTAAAAGAAATAAAGGGGCGTTGGGGGGGGGGAGGGAGACCACCTCAATCATCCATCAAATCTTCCAAGTTGTTAATCACTGCTGTATTGATCCCGGAGTTACCTAATCCTTGCTTATATAAACGTCTATTTTTTTTTTTCTTTTCTGGCTGGCCAAAGGTTCAACCTTACCTCTGAGACTTGAGAGGGCCAATCAAGAGCATTCACTCTTCATCGAATAAAAAAGACTTCTATTAGTTGTTTACGCTTGCTCTCTCTCTCTCTCTCTCTCTCTCTCTCTCTCCCTCTCGCGCGTGTGTGTGTGGGTGTTAATGTGTGTGTGTATAATATGTTGAAACGAGGGGACAGAAACCGTTGCTATTACAACTTGTTATAGATTGAAACTCTTGAAATGAATTCCGACTGTATATATAAGAGAAATCCGTTCTATGTCTGAGTTTCTTAGATCTTTAAATGCTCTGTCATTCCCTTCCCTAGAGCTAACAAGGAGACGGCATAGCAGTTGTTGGGTTCAGAAGAGTAGTTGGGTTCAGAAGAGTGGTTAGGCTTAGAAGTGTGGTTGGATAGCTTGCTTAAGGCGTTTTTTTATACAATTATTATAACTCTATCTGTAGTATGTTAATCATGTATCTCTTATACTCTTCGACTACCACGAGTAATCGATTTATGCGTAGTTTGTTAATTATGTATCGCTTATACTCTTCGACTACCAGGAGTAATAGAGTAGCGACAGCAGTCTGATAAGAGATTGGTTTAAAAGAAAAGTAATGATTGGTGTTGGTTATTTAGAATGTACTCGACAGCTATTTCATTTACACTTCTGAAGAAAACAGTAATTTAGTTTGGAGAGTGTTTCCAATAATAAATGTAAAGAATACTATGAAGTGGAACTACATTAATACGGAAGACTTGTCTCTATACTACTCGTGCTTATTACAAAGCTTTTATCAACTAATTTCTGTCTGTCTGTCTGGCAAAAAGTGTTTAAACGTTATTTCTCCCACACCCCTTCTCGGATCAAGTTGGAACGTTGAACAATTATTCATTGGCGAAGACTATGCATGAATCAGTAAAAACATTCACCGATTTTCAGTTAATTAGTGGTAATTAATTATTTGTAACTGATACCTACAAGGGAAATTAATTCTTCAGTATTCAGAGATATGACTAAATATTTAGGGATTCGTCCTCTTAGCTAATTGTACACGTTATTTCTGCCACACCCATTACGGATCAAGGTGAAACTTTATTTATTTTATTTTACCTAAAAACAAACATGAATTAATAAAAAAAAATAACCAATTAATAGATTAGTTATTGTTAATTAATTATTTTGTTTAATTTTTAGAAAAGAGAAATAACGTCTACAATATAGAGAGATATAGGTTCATATGTGGGTTTCTTCGTCTCAGATAAGCTTTTTAAAAAAATTATTTTTGAACATTATTTTTATTTGTTTTTAAATCGGTGCCATCATATTTCTCGTTATCGCTTTATCTTTATTGTTCTCTCTTACTGCATTAAATTGTTCAAGAATGTACACATTTCTATAATGAAAGTGTAAACAACAGGTAGACAACTGTGGTAAACTTAAGTATGAAAGTCTTCTACAGTTCTATGCAGGATAAACCCAACACAGCCACCCACTTTAGACACAGCTCCCACTCTTAGAATGCCCTCATTTATTTCATCCAGACAGGCCCTATTACATCAACAACCCAGTATAACCACAACTGTATGGTAGTAAGCGCTATTTTTCAATGGTACAATGCAAATGCGTCTACAGTTTAGTGGTTGGCTAGATGCCATCCGCAGATCGTGTCCTTTAGGCTGCCTAGTGCAAAGGCCCGCAATTTAGAGAAGACTTTGTCACCGTCAGCCCGTCGTACAAATATTCAAATAGTCGTGGTTCTGATATGACACTCGCCCAGGGCCCCGCTCACTGCTAAGGCCGACTCTATCTAGTATTGATGGTCTACCTTCAATTAAAAAAAAATGATTTTGGGCAAGTTACGAGAAGTTACTGTTAACTACATTCCAGAGACGATCTGAAGCTGGCAGCTAAGTCAGCTATTAATACCTCCACTTCAGAGATAGCGGTGTTCCTCGTTCTCACTTCTCCACTTTCAGCAGGGCGAGCTAAATACAGACTGTCGACTACTCTTCTAACCATGAGCAGGGCCGGCCTTTGATAATTGAAGGCCCTTGCCGAAGTGAATTAGGTGGCCCTAAATGAAATGCAGAAAATTTTTTTTATTAAAATAAAATTAAGCGATTTATTACAAATCTGTCCTTCAAATCGACAATTAACTGAAATGCATATATTTTTTGTAGTAGAGACTAGATTTGGACTATTAAACATAGATTCATAGTGTTCTACTGTGTTTGAGATCTGATCCAAGTTTCGCAACTTTTTTTAGTCCAGTGTGAAGCCCCCACCAATTGGAGGCCTTTGGCGGCTGCCTTTTTTTCCCGTGCCTAAGGTGACTAATGAATCAGTTTTTAATAAGAGAAACAAAAGACCAATTCGGTACAATAGATTTGATCATGTCCGAATTCTTTCTCCTTGACCTTTACACTTTACAATAATTGGGTCAAACAGACTTGCTTCTACTCTATAAGTATTTCGTTACACAAAGGACAAAAGGTTACAGATAAAAAAACAACATTGATAAATTGCAAATGTCGAGAGTTCCTTCACATATCCCGAACCCCCCCCCCCCTCACCCCCCCCACCCCCCCCGCCTCCCCTTTTCCCACAATACTCTCACCAAACTATGACGCAGTGAGGCAATATAGATATCTGCATCGATCCAGACAGACACCTTATTGCTCCCGATGCCATGTTAGTGTCTGGGTCCAGAGTGGGTAATCGATACCAAATTGAGGAACTCGATGGCGCATCGTGATGGATCAGATCGGTGGCCCGGGCCATTTGTTCTCTATTTACGTAGCCTACAAGGCCAGAGTGATAACTGGTTTGATGAGAAGAGAATGGAATACGAAGATTAGATGGCGTGAGGTGAACAGTATTATCGCGCGCGGCGAGGATTTTATGCCCCAATTCAGTATCTTAAATCTTCAGTTCTGTACTATCTTGGCTCATAGAAATATAGATTGTTATAGAAATTATTATAGAGTAGCTAAGAAGAATATTTCTTGTTTAAAAGAGCGTCCTAAGTTTATACTTTAAGTTTATACTTATGATAATTTAATTTATAGAGCGCGGGTTAACAAAATGTAGGCTCAAGGCGCTATTAGAACATAACAAACGTAAATGAATCTTTAAAAAAGTTTTGAACTGATAGGTCTTAATGTTATTAAATGTAGTATAGCGTGTTGTCTGGTCTGAGATAATACTAAAAAAAAAATACACACAACTCCTTTTTGCTTTTACCTAGCCTTCACTCCAAAATACGCTCTTTTTTAAAAGGAGATGTCGCAGAAGTAAGTAGCTGACAATTTTCTGCTAGGTGTGAAATCTCTTTTGCATTCTATTACTTTTGTTTTATCTATTTTGTAAGCGCTCTAAAAATAAGCTCTGGCGCCATTTTTGTAAGGGCATGTAAGGGTAAGCTCAGCCGCCGTTTTGTAAGCGCTGTAAGAATAAGCTCTGGCGCCATTTTGCGCCCACTGGTATAAAGGAAAGTAGCCGGCCGTAGATAGCCTCTGAAAGAGACAGTTGGAGAGTTCTCACGAAAGCTGCGGGACAAACATCTGCTACGCAAAGGAAAGCCTTTATTGAAACTGAGCATACAAGACGGAAATGAAAACTTCAATAGACCGCCAGCGGACAACGACTTTGTCTGCACAAGATGCAGGAAAATATGCAGGTCGCAACGGGGTTTGCATAGTCATGTGAATCACTGCACGCATCCTTTATCTTCGGAATCGAGGACATTGCCATTATTATTAGATACAGATAAATCCTAAATGTCAATTTTATCTGACGTCTTGAGAAGACTTTAGTGGTTTTAGCAATTCACAGAATAGAAGTTTAGATCACTTGAGTTTAAGTTCTCTCTGTCGAAGAATTGATCGTTTCTACATGCCTCGGATGCTCCTTCGTTATCGCAGATTATTATATCCTAGCACAAATATTCCGCTGGACGGCGTGGAAAGACTTCGGTCAGGATTGGATCTCTGGGCTATAGGAGTGGCATTTTGATGTGCATACAACTCGACCAAGAAGCCGTCAATTTCCGTTAAATTTACATGTCTTTTTTTCTAAGTATTTCAACAAAATCATTTTTAATTTTACGACAAGGAATATTTTTTTTATTAAATAAGAACACCAGCATAAAGTCTCGGTAAATGTAAAGATCAATGTCATCTCAACCTAAATAATGTTCTCCTAATTAAGTACATATGACGTCATCTTACGTCTCAGAGTGGCTTGCCAGGGGGATAGCTGCGATAAAAGATAGTGTTACCAATAGGGAAAAGGTAACACAATACTTCTGGCTAAATTGGTCATCACAATAAATTGCCTTAGACTGAACCAGACAAAAGAACATCTATCTGAGCCAAAACGTCATGATGATGGCTCTACATGTCGTCAGCACAGGCTATCAAATCGTGCAGGTGTAGAGACATGAAGCCAGTTTGTTAAGTGGTCAAAATGGCCATGCATACAGAATGGTGGGGGCTTATCTCTACTTGTTAAGGAGATTCTGTCTGTTATTTTTATGGAATTAATTAGGGGTATCATAAGGTTTGATAATTGTAATATAATTAGTTATATTGACTATACATAAGTTAACCAAAGTTAAGACTTATTTTCAGCAAGAAAAAGTAGAAATAGCTGTACAGATTCCAGTCATAATCTTTGAATTTAGATTTCCATTAGACTCAGGGCATAACGGGATTTGACGCTGTATTATAATCTTTGAATTCAAATTTCCATTAGACTCAGTGCATAACTGGATTTGGCACTGTATTATAATATTTGAATTTAGATTTCCATTAGACTCAGGGCATAACTGGATTTGACACTGTATTAGCGCCCCATTTCTGGAGAAGCAGGAGATATACTGCTACAGTTTGAGTATGTAAATACTTCAGCTTCTCTCCCCTTCTCCTGTTCCGCTCTAGCCTTTTACTGTCTGCAATAAACATGTACAATGTCTTTATACTGTACGATTCAGGGGAAACGTTTTCTTTATCATATTGATTAACATAAGTGAAACATCTGGACATATCCATTGTCTATTAAGAGACAAGGTATCGCAATGACATATAAAGTTCTTAAAATGTATATTTCAATTTTCGCTTGTTTTTTATTTTTGTTTATAGACATTTTAATTTTCAGTAAATGAGTTGCAATGAGAAGGGTGAGGCTAGGATTTAAAAGAAAAGGAATGGGTGAGAGGAAAAAATTCAAATCTTTTATTAATTCACTCTGTCTTTCTGTCTGTCTGTCTCTGGACACACATTTGGAGCACATTATTTCTCCTACTTCTGCTTCTCAGATCAAGTTGAAACTCTGCACAATTATTTCATTGTTCCTAACAAAACAGGAATCAATAAAAAAAAAAAGTTAACCAAATCGATAATTAAATAGTGGTAATTAGTTAATTTTGTTTGATATCGAAATAGGGAAAAACATCTTACAATATTGCGATATATATAAATGTTTTATATACTAATGTTCATAATTTGATTATTATTTTCCTTTGATTCCTAAATCTCTCGACTTCATTTTATTTTTTTGTACTTTAAGATGGCGGCGGAATGGTGAAAAGATCCTGAAGAACAAGTACACTTTGTTGACTGTTGCCTTGTTCTGTGTGACTGAATGTGCTTTGATACTCGGGGAACTTATACTGGACTTGCGAAAAGTGAAAGGTGAGTCAGGACTTAAGACTTGAGTGCCGTAACAAAATGGACGGAAGTGTGGGGTTCAAACAACACCCACCCACACAGCAAAAGCGTTCTCTTTGAAAGTTCTAGGCGCATGGGGAAACATGTAAAAACCTAGTTTACTGTCTCTAGGTACACAAGGCATGGGGCGTTTTACGTCTGGAGAGACGAACATTTACCATTGCAATGTTTTATGTGACTTTAAAGGCCATTGTATTGGTTAGAAGATATGGGTTATAATTACCTCAAAGATGATATGGACTTAGAAAGTCTTCTTAATAGAAAATTAACAATATCATCCTTCACCAGATTGGAACAAGATATTTGGCTTAGTAGCTAGGCGCTTCACTGTTCGACCTCTGGCTTGATCAAACTGAAGTCGGACAGAATTGGAAACTATTATCGGTTGCCATGAAGAAAATAAAACGAGTGTTAAGATTAAAGGAGATAACGTGTACTCACTCTGTCAAAGTTTTAGGATTCTGAATGTGATCTTATCTACATATTATAAAGTACTCTTTCAGATCCTTGCTATCTATAGGGCAGATGATATAAAGCTCTTCTGTATATTTGGCTTACGAGGGTGTCATGTGGCCAGCACCAAGACCTATAGCTTTGTTGAGAAGCCAAGCGCTTTAGCACTCAGCAACCATGGCCAATTTTGAACCAGAAAGGAAAGGAAAGTTCCCCTTTTAGACCTTCTGGTTTCTGTGGCCCACGGTTAGCGAGGGTGTCATGTGGCCAGCACAACGACCATCCGCCTTTACTTCTCCCCAACTCATGTCAGGTACTCATTAGAGTTTGCTCGACTCAGAGGTCCTTAAATTAAAAATTCTAGTCTTCACCAGAATTCGAACTCGGGAAGCCTAGCGCTTTACCCCTCAGCCACATCCCCTTCCGAAACTGAAATGAGAAACACAAATCTGTGAAAGCAAGCATTTGGAACACTGTATTTGTGCGGTGATTAACAGAACTCTTCGTGGGCGAACCGACCCTGTTGGCCTAGGAGACCACCTCCAATAGAATAGACAGTTATAAATGGATGGCTAACAGAAAGCATGCAGGCCAGGATTGTATGTGAATTCTAGTACCGATTAAGACACACAGTCCTTCCCTGGATCTCCATACATAGATTTGAAAAACTAAATATAACCAAGTGAGATCTATGAACTAATATGTTTTGGATTTTAAAAAGTTGAACGAAAAAAAACACTATTTTTATTTCCCTGCCCTGGCTGGCATTGTCTGTCTGGCCAACCATCAGTCATGGATTTTTCTCTTATTCCCCCACTCACTGATAATACAAGAGACCACTTTACACATTTGTTTTGAAAACCAAATTGAAGTACATTTTACACTAAACAAGGGGACACAAGATCAATAGTCTGAATCCCTTCCCCTTGCTGTAAAGGGAGGTCACTCCCGAGACATTAGCCTTTGAGGAACGCGGAAGCTATAACATCTTTGTCGATTAGTCGATAGATCGATCAAATGACGTCCGGCTATTGAATGATCTTCGTGTGGATTCTCCTTCTCTTCTTTATCATTATGACCATTGGTCATTCAATGTGGACAAGAACTAGTCTTGGGCCTGGCTAAGCCTGCACTTTTAACTTACAAGTTACAGAATTTACTTCAAAAAAAAGGAGATAAAATAAGACCATCAAGTATCCATATCTACATTTCAGTTTAATGGCTGATTTGAGCCTAGTGCATACATAACAAAAAAAAATAAATGTAAGCATCGATAATTTTAAATCTATTATGTAATTAATTTTTTAATACTCATAGACTAACAATAATAGATTTGGGCGTTTGGAAATAATTTTTTTAGCACAGCTTTTATGCTTATAGAATACACATTGTGCTATTGACCAATCCCTTTGTGGATCATTTAGGGCGAGGGAGGGGGGATCTAGGTAAGGCTTTCGTGTGGCTATTCCAAAAGATATTTTTTTTAAAAAGTTGCTCGAATCTGTAATCAAACTTGTGGTATCGAGCCTCCATGATGAAAGGACGACGCATTAGCCAAAGAGCTATTCAAGAACTTATAAAAATAGGTTTTACAGTCTCAAAAAGTCTATAACTTAGATTTGTTAGCAGACGATCTAATTATCTACACAAGGCTTATCTACAAATTTATAAGCATTAATAAATTAACTAATTTTTTTAGCTATGCGTGATATGCATGTTTGACGGTGCTATTACTCGCACGGCGCTGATTCGTGTAACTAGTTAAGTCTTCTCTGCACCCTGAAAGATGAATATCATATGTCTAGGAGTGGCATACGAAAGCTCTTTTGTTTTCAAGTTTCATCTGTGTTTTGAAATCTGCTCATGAGATGTGTTCATGAAATGTAATTGCCTGCATCACGAAGGGGCGGGGCCTAGAGGCAGGAAGGATGTGTAAGGAGGATTATGGGATAAAAACAAAATGTCGGTGAGCCTCTTGAGTCAGACAAGTGTTAAATAGTAGTATTGCCAAGTGTATTTCAAATCGCGAAGCATTTTGTTTGAGATTAAGTCCACGATTAACAAAAAAGATTGCACATACAGTTCTGCAATATGAAACATCGATTTATGTTGTGTGAAACTCGCATTCATAATCATTCACCTGAATTTAGACTGTTATGCATCATACTCAAAAATTACGAATGATATATTTTGATGTAACATAAACTTCTAATTATTCACACGAAATGGCAAGATTAAAACACTCTGAATGTCCACATCTGTATAACATATGCACAGAGAAGTTGCAAAGGGAAAAGATCGTCTCTCGAGACGTAAAATGCCACAGATATGGACGGCTGCCTTGTCGTGTGATATGCTCTCTAGACTGTCATCTCATTGATCCGGGGTTCGAGTCCTGCTCGCCACTATTTCCCCCCCACTTCTTCTGTCCAGCAGTTGGTTTGGGCTAGGATGTAATAATCTTCAATTATGAAGGAAAATCCGAAACAGTATTAGAGGAACTTTATTTAAAAATATACCAGAACATCTGAGAGTCTCTCAAACGAGAGGAAATTCCCAAGTATTTAACAGAGTTTCTGCGGTCTTTTTCCGCTTCTAGGTTTCACTTGCATATATGACCACAGATCTGATGATGGTTTGGTAAACGTTTTTTTTTTGTGTGTGTTCATCATACCTCAACAATGTCATGTGAGACCGGTTCATATTCGTTCCCTGTTTACTGTAGCCTAATCTTGTTGAATAAAGCTAAGAAAGTATTTGTTATTTCAGTACACTTAGATATAAGTTTGCTTCTAAGTATTTGTTGTGTGGTCCAGGAAGGTCTGTTGCCTGCCGCTAGTCGTCCCTTTACTTCTGACATTAGGGTCCTATTGGAAAGATAAGTTCCAAAATCTGGCAGTGTCTTAATATTTTTGGCAGACCCAGGCTTATCTCTTTAAGTCTTTGGCGTTCACAACAGTCTTCAATGTCCGTTGCCTGGTGATGGCCAATGAAATGAATCTTATCTTCGATCCCAGTTTATCTGAAATTATCAAGGGCATAAAGGTCCACTTATACAGGGCCGGCCCAAACAATTACGGGGCCTTATGAGAAATGGAATTCGCGGGGCCCAGTCAGGGTATAGATAAGGATTATATGAGAAAATTCAGATTTTGTAGTAGAAAATAAATTCGACTGTTGCATTAGATTTTTATTTAATGAAAACTGACAATGTTTTGTTTTTCTATTGCGCGTAGGGTTGGCGTTTACCCCATTTTGAATGATTATTTTGACAATTTTGTCTACTTTTAAGGACATTTTTTATGAGTTTTCTGCAGATTTTAATAACTTTAGATTTCCAGGGCTTTTTCGTATATTTTGCATTTTCAAGTTATAATAGTTTACTTAAGTAATTTACTCGTAGGATTTGCGTGGGAACTATGAAAGTGCGGGGCCCACTGCAGCCGCATTGTTTCCAGTGGCCTAAAGCCGGTCCTGCAGTTATATATATATATATATCTAACATAATTTATTTTATACTTTAAAGTTATTGAAATAAAAACACAAACATGTTCCCCATACGTTATGGGGTGTGTGTGTGTGTGTTTCTCTGCTTACGGTAAGATGTTAGCGATTGGTTGGTGGCTATGCAGTGTGAATGATGCTTGATTATCGGCTCTGTAATAAGCTGTCTTGGGTAGGCCAGACGACTCTATAATACCAGAGTGTAAAGACGTGTTTTTATTGTGAGTTAGATTTCTTTAAAATATAATTTAGTTCATCTCATATTACATTTGTTTATATTGTAATAAAAATTATATTTAGTATTGCTTACAGAAACGTTATTCAAGTTATTTCAAGCTTTATATGTTCAAATATAATACGCCTACAGCGGTTTAGTTGTTTACCAGCAGTTTGGTGCTTTCAGTCAAAGCTGAATAAACATAGATGTCCTGACAACAACAACGGTATTTATTTGTTTAAAAATCTAAACAACACAATTCTAAAAAGTTTTTTTTTTACATATTGAACATCTTTTCCTCTTGACACGATGCTATGACGGAAATGGCCGAATTCTCCTCCTTTACCAGCCAAGCATGCGCAATACTATAAAATATATATAGCTCATAAAATTCTCCAATATTTTTATTAGACGCGCCCGGCGGGTCCCAGCTCATCTGCTCTTTTCTTTCTGCACATTTTTACGTGAGAGTTGGGGGAGGGGTGGGGGAGAAGGAAAAAGGGGGGGGGGGGTCAATGTTTGTGAGATATAGTTAGAATGTTGATGAAGAAAGAGAAATGAGTATTACAATGGATTCTTGGTCAGTGTACTAATAAAAGAAGAAACATTTGACTTTCAGGATGACCTTGCTGAGCTTGACATAGAATATATCGATACAAGTAAAATAAAAAAAAAAATCTTTTTAAGAAAAAAACAAAAACCAATCTTATCTATAGGGAAAATAACACTGCAATGACAACTTATATTACTCAAGAATGTAGAAGTTTGCTTTTTCAATCCCTTACAAAATAATTAGCTACGAATAATTAATTCACTAATGTGTTAATTTTAAAATTATTTCATGTTTTGTTTGGTACAATAACTAATTGTGAAAAGTTTCATTTACAGAAGAATGCATGCTCTTTTTAAATCATACAAATTAAAGTTTATGAAACCAAAAATTCAATTTTATTTATTTGGGTCAATCAACGTTTTGGTATCGTCAGTTAGAAGAGAAGGAGTAAAGTGTTTTTAATAGCTAGATCAAGAACCCAACTTATACATAGACACTGATGTTAAAAATGCAGAAACAGTCACGACCTTTACGGTATTTGCTGTTTGTTTTTACTCGCTTCGGATGTTCCTTCTGATTAAAGATAATTACATACTATCCCGTATCTCCCTCAGGTCAAGGTTCGAACAAGAGACTCTCCGGAGCGCATACCACACAACCATTCAGCCGAAACTCATTTGTTCCGTGATAGGGCTTTGCTGACATAAAACTAAAACAAATTAGTAATATAGACTGTTAGGGCGTTCAAATACATCCGTTTGTTTTCATATTGTGTTCCTTCTTTTTCTTTTTTTTCATTATTTTTAAGTTTTGTTTATATTTTGTTATTGTATGTTTCTATCATTTTTTAATTGATGGAATATTTGTTGTCTTTTACACCATTTTTAAAACACACTTAATTCCCATGACGTAAACACGTTTTTTATGACAATTACAGAGTTGCTTTGGTAACAAAAATCTATTACGAATCTAAACAATGCCTTTACATTTATACAGAAACAATTAACTCATCCTGATCTTGTTGGATCTGAGGAAACAGTTAACTCATCCTGATCTTGGTGGATCTGAGGAAACAATTAACTCAACCTGACCTTGGTGGATCTGAGGAAACAATTAACTCAACCTGACCTTGGTGGATCTGAGGAAACAAGTAACTCAACCTGACCTTGGTGGATCTGAGGAAACAATTAACTCATCCTGACCTTGATGGATCTGAGGAAACAATTAACTCAGCCTGACCTTCTTTGATTTGATTAAACATTTAACAAATAAATCAACCCGACCTTTGTGGATCTGAGGAAACAGTTAACAACCTGGCCTTGGTGGATCTGAGGAAACAGTTAACTCATCCTGAACTTGGTGGTTCTTTAGAAACATTTAACGCATCTTGACCTTGGTGGATCTGAGGAAACAGTTAACTCATCCTGACCTTGGCTCTGCCACAAGCTCCCCACCAGTGAGCAGTAAATAAAACTCCATTAGTCTGGTTACACCCAGACGCTGTCAAGCTGCCAATACTCTCATTGACCGTTGGCTCTGAGATGACCTTCGCGTGTCTTGCAGACTCTACTTCTGGAGATTGTCAGTGATCCTCCCTTCCCTCCCCCACCCCCGCCTTATCCCCCCATTCAATCTCCTCTCCAACAACTATCGCCCTAGCTTAAAATGGCGTGATGGAGTTTCGCGGTAATGAATTGCTCGATTCTAGGAAAATGTGTTTGAACTAATTGGAAAAGAAAGAGAAATGATTGCAGGGTTCACAGATGACTAAATACTAATGCATATTAATGTATATTTTTAATATCGTCACCAAAATGGGGATTTTTTACTATTAATTTTAAATTTTAGATTAATTTTAAAGTTTAAGATATCATTATAATGTGCTATTGGGTTACAATTTGCATTAAACATTAAACATTTTTAAGAACGTGAAACTTATATTAAGTGTAATTGTTTATATTAGTTTGAATCAGTCATGTAATATATCTAGTCTAACAATAAAAAATCTTTGCAATTAGAAATATGTTTACCAATTGTTTTAGTTCAGCGCTATTTCATGCTTTTTGGTATTCTCAATACGCCCTGATCCTGTCACTTGTCTGGACCTGTTGGGTAAAAATGTGGCGGGGAAAGAAAGGAGCATTTGTGTGAATGTTACCGTGATCGCTTTTTAAATGCATTTTTAAAAAAGGTGTACGACTTGAATCGGAACTCGAGGGTTCAAGCCTCCACCAGGGGACTAAATCAACATATATCACCACATCAGTCAAGTACAATTTCTTTCCTTTTGTTCGATACCAAACAAAATACCAATAGTTAATCAACTAATTTGTTATTTTTAAATTGATTTGTCAGGTACAAGAAATACTTTTTGTGCAAAATTTCAAGTTGCTTTGTCAGGTACAAGAAATACTTTTTGTGCAAAATTTCAAGTTGCTTTGTCAGATACAAGAAATACTTGCGCTTAATTTCAAGTTAATCTGGGATTGGGTGTGAAGACTTGTTTCGTCTAGCTGTGAATACTTCTACCGTGTGTCGCATACATTAATTATTTAATTTTTAATTTATTTTTGAAACTTTTAACTAAAATGAAGTTCGTATCTAAATTCTTTTTTTAAAACAACGTTTTAATCAGTATTCTATTCAATTAGTTAGTTAATAAATGGAAAATATATTTTATAATTATCCATTGACACTTTTTCCATTTTGACCTTAGTTGCAATTTATTAGTACCAATGCGCGAATTGAGTTATTAATGAAGAAGTCCATGACCTTTTTAAAAAAAGTTACCTCCCCTGAAGTTTTTTATTAAAAAGTGGTGCAATGTTTTGAAAAATCTGCATTGCATATATAATTTAAAAAAATAGATGGTTCACTTTCCGAAAAGAAAAAAAGTAGCCGTTGCATCAGAATTTTGAATGATCTAAAATATCATGATGTCCGATTTTCATTTTCTCTTCTAGTTTCTGTGATCTAAACGGGACAGACGGACAGACAGGCCACACAAAACTAATAGCGTCTTTTCAATCAACATTTTTTTGATGATTCTCCGTTTTAGTGGGCATGTTGGGAAACAAGTTCTCAGAATGAATTAGATAACTCTCCAATAGACTATATAAAGTCACCCTCACTCGCATGCCATAAGGGCCAATTCCTAATGACATCCTCTATGCCGATCTTGTGGAGCGAGTCAATTAAGCCGACATCTACTTTTGCGGTCAAGGGACATGATGGTGTTGTGAAGCTAGCACGGACTGCACCCGAGCAGCAGTAGCATCGGTTTCTAACTTTGGTCAAGACAAACTATTGAAATCTTAGATATGTTTTTGAGACACGAAGTCGTTAGTTTTAAGCAGTGCTTCCCCAATTTTTTTTAAGGGAACACTTCACACATTCTGAGTACTTAGTGGAACACTTTGCTTATATTTTATTACAGAGATTAATTCACGTGGTGGCCTACTAGTTAATTATTCTAGTAGTTCGTGGAACACTCATTTATGCCTCTCGAAACAATGGGGTTCCGCAGAACACAGTTTGGGAAACGCTGGCTTAGACCTTTGATCAATAATTCGTATTTATACATTCTTTCTCTATCTTTCTCTACTGTGAATAAAAGTGTGTGAGAGAGAGAGAGAGAGAGAGAGAGAGATAGAAAGACAGAAAGACACAGAGAGTTAGAATAATATAGAAAGACAGATTCAAAAAGTAAAAAAGTCTCTTTCTCTTTCTGTCTTTCTCTTTTATTCTGACAGAAAGAGAGAGAGAGAGAGAGAGAGAAAGAGAGAGAGAGAGAGAAAGAGAGAGGGAGAGAGAAAGAGAGAGGGAGAGAGAAAAAGTCATAGAAATCGACAGAGCGAGATAAATCAAGAGATAACGAGAGAGAGAGAGAATGAGACACAAGGAGGCAGATATAAAGAGACAGAGTGACAAGATTAAAGAGAAGCGACAGAGAGAAGAAGTCTGAGAGAAAGGTAGAGAGAGAGAGAGAGAATGAATCAAATAGAGAGGCACACAACGATAGCAGACGTGACCTACTTTTCTATTAGAACTAAGGCTCAACTGCCATGTCCATCAATAACAAGCACACACACTTCCCAGGGTGCTTTCAACCGGAAATGAAAAAAAAAAAGATCTGAAAGAAATCAAATAAAAAATGGACATCCCATGATCACCTGAAGGGCATGTCACGACAAGGTTGTACTAACGATTGGCCTTGACTTTATTGGACTATGATAAACTATGATATTTGAAGAATAATGTCAGCCCATTGCGAGTAGTAGACTAACTTAATACTAAAACATACCTCCATTTCTCACCATTACCTTTGTAAGAAACTCCTCCCTTCGCCACAAAAAGTGAAGCACAAAATGTATGCAAATAAGTATTAATACTCCCATCTATAGGATTGATGTTCAAAGCAATTAATTAGCTCAGACAATGAGATAAGGGTGAGGCAGGGATGATTGACGACATCTTTCACTGTATGAAGGCCACAACATCAGAGGAAACAAAAGCGGCCTTGACCTCTGGATTGAAATGCTTACCATATTTTTTTATTTGTTTTTACAAAGCTTACCTATTAACTCACTCCGTCTGTCTGTCCGTCTGTCTGTCTGGGTAGAATGTTTTAAACATTATTATTTTTTTCTTAGTTCCCAATCTCAGATCAAGTTAAAGTTCGCTCAATTATTCAAAACCGAAGACAATACATGAATCAATCCAAAACTAGCCAATAAATTATGAAGTCAGTTGTAATTTATTATTTTTAATATAAAATGTTGTAAGCAAATGGGAGATAAGCCTTGTGTAGAGAATAGGTAGTTCGCTAAAAATTGTAAGCTAACAAAAAGTGACTATTAAATCTTCTTTTTTGAATAGCTCAGAGTCAAACAGTTCGGCCATCCATCATGGGGGCTCAAGCTCAAAATCAGACTAGAACAACTTTAAAGGCAACTTTGACAAGGCAGCACAGAAACCTTCTCCCAGAGTCCCTCTCCCTAAACGAGTCACCAAAGCGCAGTAGCATGCAATAAGCATGAAATTTGCGCTAAAAAAAACAATATTCCAAATCGGGCAAATGTATTATTGATAGTCTAGCTCGTTAATAAATTAATTACATGTTTAATTCAAAATAACTGATGCAAATTCACTATATATAACTTAATATAAGCTTTGTTTTTTAACTAATTTTTTTTTACTTGTATAGAATGGTCAGAGCGCTCTGGTCTAGTATCTTTATGTACTTGAGGGTGTGGGGTTGGACTTATTATTATCCTTTGCTAGAATAACCCATGTTGTACTAAAATGAATACCCAGTATGTTAATGAAAGCTTTCATGCAGCTATTTGGAAAGTCAAATTGTGCATCATTAGCAACTGTACAGACAGCAAAAAATAAATAAAAATTAGCATTTTACTATAGGTGCTAACATTTGTTTATATTTAAATGGCCGCCAAAACCAAGGTAACCGGAAGGATATATCAAATTTATACATAGCTTTTTTACGTTGAGTTTTAAAGTGGTATAATATAAGTTGTTAGGTTAAAGCGAAAATTTAAAAAAAAATCCACTACAAAAGTTCATTTTTATACCGAAAAGAGTTTTCTACCAAAAGACCGAAACCAAACTGCTCTACTTACTCCGAGCCAATCCGAGCTCCTTTTATATAATCGGATTTTCTTATATCGCCTACACTTTTAGAGACCTAAATGCGACAAGCAGACAGACAAACTGAAAAAAAAAACATTTTGAAACTTTTCAGTAGTAATGCCTCTAAAAATCGAAACGTTTGATGAAAAAAAAAAGTTGTCCCTATTGATGATTTTTAAACTTCGAAACGAATACTTCAGATTTAAATGTCCATCTGACATGATAAGCAGTAACACTTTGTATCATATTTCTTTGTCCACAGATGTTCTCACGGCCAAAGACGTCTCCGGCCAAAATTTTCTCAGTATGTTGAGGGCGAGGTACCCTGGCGTCCTTGCCAGCGAGGTAGATCTTGACATTGTGTATGACGCCATAGCCAGGTCTTGTATTCTCTGGACGAGCAACCTGAACGATAGCCAGAGCGAGACAGGGACCAACAGGTACGACCTCATCGCCCAGAACAACGAATCTCAGAAGAGGACGTGCCCGGAACACATGGATTGGATATACGGATGCGGGGGCAACCGAAGCAGCATGCTGGACAATACGACGCTGCTGAAAGGGAGGGTCGTTAAGTCAAGCTCTTTGGATAGTGTGGAGACACACATTGCTAAAGCATTTCACATGGCGAGCATCGCAATACTCTCTATATTAGTCATTCAGGTAAGTTCCTACTCTGTAATGATAAGTGCAGAACTTTTACAAACTGGATTCCCTTGGAAGGTGTTTTGTAGACGCCTCTACCAGCTTGGGGTGGCGTGGTTGCTTAGTGGTTAAGCGCTGAGCTTCCGAACCTGGGGTACTGGGTTCGAATCTCGGGGAAAAATGAGATTTTGAAATTCGGGATTTTTAGGGCGCCCCTGAGTTCACCCAGCTCTAATGGGTACCTGACTTTAGTAAGGGAAAGTAAAGGGCGGTTGGTCGTTGTGCTGGTCACATGCCACCCTGCTCGTTAACCGTTAGTCAAAGAAACAGATGACCTTAACATCATCTGCCTCATAGATCGCAAGGTCTTGGAACATTACTTACTTTTACCTTACTACCAGCTTGAAGCTTCAGTATAAATGTACCTAAAATATCAATGCATCTAAAAGCAAGTATGAGTCATGATGAAAGAAATAAGAGTTGTTGTAAAATTTCATCTCATTTCCTTATTTTCTAATGTTTAATATTCACATTTTGTTATTAATTATACATTTTTTAAATGTGGAGGTTTTCTGGACGGTACTCGAAAACAGGGATCATTTGTGGGATAGTCTTGAATGCATGGCACACGACCAGGCAGACATCCTGATGACTAATCATTAATGAAGTATTAAGTTTTATTTAAATCTCTCATTAGCATTCTCACGCATACACTCTTTAATGTATTCTTGTTTTGTTTTACATGTTTCGGATGTTCATTCTGATTTTTGAAGATAATTACATCCTAGCCGAAACCTACCGCAGGACGACTGGGGATGGCAGCGGTAGTTCAAACCCTAACGACATTCCACAGCGCATACTCCACCACCAGGTTTCAATCTTGATCGAAATGTACATTGTGGCTTTTCCCTTCAGAAATATTTCTATACTCAAAAAGACACAAAGATTCCCCATTCTATATGCTAGGACGAATTTGTACAAATGCGCCTTTTCCCCAAGTGCTATTAGAGAATGGAATGGGTTGGCTGAGCCAGCAATAAAAAACCAATGACTTGGCGGTATTTCATAAGATAAGATAAAATAAGAGATAAGATAAGATAAGATAAATGAGCAACTAATTACCTTAGAAATAATGAGAAAAGACGATCTTGTGCTAAGTTTTAATCTGTTTCACAGAGTGAATGCCCTTTTGTTTTCAACTATTTAAACTATCCCCTTGTTTTCTGACCTTTGAACCAGTGTTTATCTTTTCAAGCGAAGATGGAGGATATACTCCCCCCCCCCCCTTCTGCCATTCGCTGTCAACATCATTCTGCCATTATCTCCGTCACGAAGTCTTCTTCTTCGCTTAATTAGCAGGACTCTAAAGTTTCAGCTCTAATTGTCGTGGAAGATGGTGGCTGTCTTTCAGTGTCGTCTGCTCCAGTTTCACCTTACAAGCCAAAGGTAGTTTCCAGAACAACCTATTTCACTGACCTCTTTATTAATCCAACTTGGCAATGTTGGCATACTGGTCTGAATGGATGTGTGTGTGTGTGTGTGTGTGGCTTGTTAACACTGGCGAGTTTATGCTCTATGCTAAAACGGTGTAAGAGACACATGTTTTGTAAATGGACGAGACATCGGTCTTCAGAGACTGCTGAAGTGTCTTGTTGGATATTGATTATTATTTATTCTATTGCATGTAATTTTGAAACCACAAGATCAATATAGATCAATATAAACGTGATTAAAGTGTTCATAATTAGAAAAATAGTGTCATTATTATGTGTCTGAGAGACATCTAGCGATGCACTCGAGGCTCGCAAAGACCTTCCCACAGGGAATTATGGCTTTTACATAGCGCTACTTTCATGCTTATAGCATGCTCAGAGCGCTTTGGTCCAATATCTGTTGTGGACCTGTGGGGGAAGGGGGTATCTAGGAGAAGGCTTTTCCGTGCTGCCTTTGAGCGCTCAGTAAACACAACTCTGCACGAGTCGGGTGTCGAACCTCGAGCCCCCTTCTAGGTAGCCAAGCCAAGCTAAGTTCAAGCGCACTTAGCCTCTCGACCACAAGAAGAAGAAGCAGACAGAGAAAGCGATGGGAAGACAACATCGAAGAATGGACTCCCTAAAAGAGATTCCGTCAAGGCGAAAGACGAATGAAGAAAAACGGTTGACAGATCATGTGTGGTGCCCAAAACGATCCAACAGACAAAAAAAGATAAGTGAAGTGAATTGAAGTGAAGAAGTGAGACCAGTGCCATCATTTGGGGGCCCTGGGGGCTTGACCTCTTTAGCGGCCCCTTCATTTAGGACACTCTACATCAATATTTAATGTAAACAAAAATTGAACACTCATTTAAGAGCCACACTAAAATGGGGGCCCGAGTGGGATTTTCAAATTCTCCTTCCCCATTCCCCCACCATAACCGTTAGATTGTCGTCTGAGCTGAGCCGAAGGCTCTTCGAGCTCAAAGTTTGAAAAGAAAAAAACCTGTTAGGTCGTCCAGCCGTAACAGTAAAAAAAAGAAAAACAAACCTGTGGGAACACAGTTCTGTTTGAGAGCGACCCGAGTCAATGCCTATATAAAGCATTGCTATATCCAATGTCTTCGGCCTCCGACACATGGCCGAAGGCCTAGGAGCACTGGGAGCCTCCGTCATCTTCCTTCTTTGTACCAAGCTAACCGTGGGGGACTCGCCATTTATGGGACGGTCCTTTGAGGAACGGCGCATGGATGTGTGACAATTTTTGTGAGGACTTTTTTACAACCCCGCCCGTGCAAGGGGTGGACTCTCGTCTACCCGTGGGCATCCCCACGGGAGTTATGTTTTGCCATTCATTTTGCCTAGCTATCTCCTCAAATAGCCGTTTCCACCCGGGTGCCACGATGAGGCAGAACAGCGAACCCGGGCCCACCATAACCACGCAACTGAGTAGGACAATATATTCCCTAAATTGTCTTAGAAAGACACAGACAGAGATATAGAGACACATTTATACATACAAGAGAGATATACATGTTGTGCAAGTACTATCTAACAGAATCAGAGATTAATGGACTCTAGAGCCCATGCATCTATCAAGAAAGAGAACTCTCGAAAAATAGTCTAGACAGAGTTAAGGTAACATTGATTTGCTCCACCAATTAGCTGAATACTTTTCTTCCTTTTTTTTCCCCCCATTTCTTTTACCGCCGCAACACATAAAAAAAGAAGAGAGAAAAAAAGCAGAAAGATGGAAGAAGTTGAAGACCGCAAGTCGGGAACATTTTATACAAATAAAAGGGGAGCTAAGCGAAGTCTGACAAGGAGGGGATAATTCACTGGATAACATCTTATCTGTTGGTCCACTAAGAGCGCGCGTGTGTGTGTGTTTGAATGAGAGAGTGAGTGAGCGAGAAACAAATTCAACTAGAGAGACAGATAGACAGTATGTTTTCACGTGATCTGGCCTGTAAAAATATATTATTTATTGGTTAAATACAAAGAACTATTTCTTAGGCATCTTTACCTAGTACGTATTAGCTAGACAGAACAGTCTACTGTTAGGAGTTGCTTATGTGCACAGGTTGCATTCTTCCACCGATGTCCTAGTTTGTTGGATCGTTGGAGCAACACGCAAGATTTGTAGTCTTTCTCCATTCCTCTGGGTTTTTTTTTTTGCCTTGGATAGGACCTCTTTCAATGGCAGGCCCATCCATTCTTTTAAGCTGTCTTCCCATTACTTTCTCTCTCTACCTCTTCTTCTTTTTCCTGGTACTTTTCCATGAAGGAAGGTCTTAGTGAGCCATTGAGACCATGTAATATGACCATTGGAATTTTTGCTTGCGTTTTTTTTTAATACAATAGTTAGCAGGTCATCGTGGGGTCCAATGCAAATGTGATACCTAGAATCCTTCTGTTGCATTGTATGCAGTGTACTGTAGTAACGCCATAACCGCCTAGTTTCCATACATTAGCAGTATAGCTGCAAGACGTCTGATAGATCGGAGATATTTTGTCTTGCTTGTAATTTCGTTTCGTTCTCTAGCATGGTGTATCTAAGAATCCAGTTTTTTAGTGAGCTCCAGTCTCTGAGGCAGTGATGGATCCGCGTGTAGACATTCAGGTGCTTACCGTCATGTTGTGGCCAGCTTGACTAATGCCATCACTCTTAAATTAAGTTTGCAAAGATTGCGGCATTAGATGACCCAGTTTGATCAAAGAAGTCTGCCGATAGATAATCTGGATTTCTGCCTATAGCACACCAGTGTAACATACATAACATTATATACATGTCACGATTTACGATAGTTGAAGACAGGAACTTTCTCTCTTAAAAATATATTATTTGTAAAATAAAAAATTATTAAACACTGACTTTTTATTTTTATGAATGCAGTACATTTATGGATACATTGATATTAAGCTTGAACAACGTAGGGGCCTTTACAAATTATCCTTTACAAAAAAAGACACAAGACACCGATAGCAAAGACTAACAGACATAAAAACTTTTTCGTTTTACTGGCAATCAAATCATTAAATAAAATTAATTATTTGATATAAACCTTTTACATGTAAATTATGAGTTTATCAGGTGTGAATGTATATTTTGGTTTTCTATAGTTAGAATGTTTTTTTCGTGGTTTTTTTTTCGGTGTAAATAAAAAATTGTAAGACAAAATTTCCTTTTGGATAATAAAGATCATTATTATGTTAGTATTCAATCTCTTGCGCTGCCAGGGTCAAGTTTCGTTAAAGAGTAACAAACTTCATTGTAGTTTCTTTATCAGTGTCCACTGAGGAATTTTCTGGTGATATGGCAGATCTGCAGCAGTACCGCCCTCTGACAGGCAACGAGGATCTTCCCCACGGTTGATATAACAATGGTGTATATATTATTATTAATTTCGAGCTATTTTGTCTTCATCTATTTCGTCGGGAAATTAGCGCTACCCAGTTACGCTGGGCAAGGCACGTATCCCCTATGGAGAGACGAACGTATGCCAAAGGCAGTCTTTTTTGGGTGAGCTAAAAGGTGGTCGACGTAACAGAGGCGCCCCACGGAAACGCTTCAAAGACCAGCTTAGGCGTCAACTTTCCTTGGCTGACATAGAAGAGAGCACCTGGTTGCATGCAGCCTCAGAACTAGAACAGCTGGAGGTCACTCACGAAGGCCGCGGGAAACACATTTGAGACCAAAAGAAAATCCGCTGCCGAGGACAAACGCAGACGGCGAAAAGAAAATCTAAATCGACCACCTGTGGACAATGGTTATGCTTGCCCTGGAAGTGGCACAATATGTAGGTCACAGCTGGGGCTGCGCAGCCACGGGAAATGCTGCACTCTTCACTAATCTTCGGACTCGAAGACAAGCTTTATTATTATTTTATTGTACACTTTTTTGTAGGCTTCTGCCACTCCAGATTTTGTGATTGTCTCGCAAGATAGAAAGAACCAATGGAAATCTACTCAGTGCTTGACCAATGAGGTTGTCAACATAGCACTTCTCGGTGTGTCTTTTTTTTGTTTGTTACTCTCATTAGTAAGTTTGCTATAAGCGCAGTTAGTATCTATCCTAAAATATTCGCCACAATTATGTTTTCTCGTTTGGCAGCCACGCAGCAGTAGAAACTGGGAGAGACGTTTAACTATTCTTAAGAACAATCCACTAATGCGTATAGCAGTTATAACTACTGTTAGATCTTAGAGAAAGAAATGCCGCCACTTGTGGCGTTTTGATTGCTTTTCATGGTGATGCTGTTACCAAAGTTGGCACTGCGACAACACTAGCGATCTAAATATAGCGTCTGATATTTTGTAATAGCAACACTATAGGTCCATTAATGGCACGATATTAATTTGTTTTCTAAAAATAGAAGCACCTGACGTAAGAGTCTAAAAATACATTTTATCAGCTGCATGTTGCTTCACGGAGTCTCAGGTTTATCTTTATGGCCACAGCTCTGCAGAAATCCAAAAATCATTTTTATTTCGTTCGTGATGATTTAATGAGGCTTATAAGAGAGGGGAGGGGGAAGGGAGAGAATAGGGTTACCGTTTGAGGTGGGGGGGGGGATGTCTCAGAAGTATCTGTTCAAATCCTCAGCCCTAATTCACTAGTTAGAATATGCAACTGTTAAAGATTCAAATTTTCTTTTTCACGAAGTTTACACGTGGCTGTAGATTTTTTAATTATTAACAAGAAAAACTTAAACATTAAATTTAAAAAAAAAAAAAAAAATCTTATATAAAGTGTAATTGTATGGAATGAACCGTCATGTCATTAAATTCGTAATGGATCTAGAAGAACAATAACTGATCTGTGCGATTAGAAATATCATTACCAATTGTTTTTATTTGGTACAATGTCATGCTTTTAGTTTTCAGCTTTCTCAATGAGCTATGATCCTATCACTTGTCTGGACCAGTAGGAATAGGGGAGAGGCGCGAAAGAAGGGGGTGTCTATGTGAATGTTTGATCGCATTAATTAAAAATGTACGGCTCGAATTGACGCTTTTGATATAGAGGTCACAGAGGTCATAGAACTTGAAAGCTCAAGCCTCCTCAAGGGGACTAATTCAACTTATACCACCAGATCTGTCAAGTACAATATCTTTTCCTTGTTCGGTACACAACAAAATAATTATCTATTGGTAATTAACTAATTGGTGAAGTACAAGAAATAGTTGTGCAAAGTTTCAACTTAATCTGAGATTGGGTGTGAGAGAACTAACGTGTATAAACATGCTACATGACAGACCAACAGAAAGAGATGATACAAACTTTGTAAAAAGTGTTTTTTTTTAAATTGGATGAGATCATTTTTTATATGTACAACTTCTATGAAAAAGGGCAGTTGCGTCCGTATAATGGCTTTTTTAAAAATAGATTCTGAAGTGTAACAATTATACAATAGCATATAACACACCATACAAAGTACTTGATTTTGAGGTGTAACAATTATATATTGCCTCCTTCACTCGCGAAGCGACTATGGATCATCTCATGGAAATGAGATGAATGCCTAGGCATTAGCTGTGGTCGTAACAATGTCGCCCACATACCAGTTCCCTCCACTCCACGCAGCTGATGTATCCAAAGGAACGGCAGTGCCGATACAGTTTGGGGTCAGCGGCGTCGCATGGTCTGCTAGCGTGTAACACTAGATGCTGCTAACTGCCTTAGGGTCGCCAGGTCCTGATATTTTCTCAGGGTTGACTCCCGAAGCCTTTCCCATTATAGCTCCAAGGCAACAGAGGTTTGAATTCAGATTTTTTCCTTCTCCTAGGTGGGTAGCCAGCCGTGGCTAACGAGCCCCTCCTGCCCGAAGCTTACTGGTTAAGGCGCCAGTTACTCGCCTTTGCCCCTTCTCCTGTTAGTTAGAACAGTTCCGCCGGACTCAATATCTGAGCCACATGTGAAGGCCATTAGTTGGACTGGTTGTCAGAGGCTATTTAAGACGCATGTCATTAAGAAGCATTTTAGAAATAATAATTATACAATAACATATAACACACCCGACATAGTACTAGATTTTGAGGTGTAACAATTATACAATAACATATAAGACACCATACAAAGTACTTGATTCAGAGATGTAACCGTTATACCATAGCATATTAGATACCAGACAAAGTAAAAGATTGTGAGGTTTAACAATTATACAATAACATAAAACACACCAGACAAAGTACTTGATTCAGAGGTGTAACAGTTATACCATAGCATATTAGACACCAGACAAAGTACTAGATTCTGAGGTGTAACAATTATACAATAACATATAACACACCAGACAAAGTACTTGATACAGAGGTGTAACAATTATACAATGACATATAACACACCAGACAAAGTAGTTTACGAGACTCAGACTTTACAAAGTGTTTGATACATTTTTGTATAGCTCCCAAACATCTCCTCTAACCGAACCTTTCGCACATTCCGAACATTTGACGGTTTGGTTCAATGTACACATTATAAGACACATTTCCTTATGGACAATAAAGATTATTATTATTACTGACAAAACAATTCACTTCAAAGTTGATTAAATTTTAAGATTAAAACACCACCTATAGACATTACAAAGTTCTATCATAAATACATGTCGAAAATAAATTTACATCCAGAAATACATCTGTAAGTATTGCACGTTGAACAAGTGTACCCTAGCACTCTCGTTAAACAAACATTTCGATGCATTGAAAGAAACTATGCTCACTTTTGGATTTATTCCAGATCAGTTCAAAGTTCATACTTATGTTGTTATAAAAGTTTATTCCGTTGCTGGTAAGAGCTAATACAATTAATTTGTATTTTCTTTTTCTGCATTTAGAAGTCGGTGGTGACTGAGCGGTAAAGTGCTTTGCTTCCGAACCAGAGGTCCCGAGTTCGAATTCTAGTGAAGACTGGGATTTTTAATTTTGCAATCTTTGAGCGCCTCTGAGTCCACCCAGGTCTAATGGATACCTAATATTAGTTGTGAAAAGTTGTGCTGGCCACATCACACCCTCGTTGGCCATAAAAACATATGACCTCA
The DNA here is from genome assembly GCA_030265305.1 of Biomphalaria pfeifferi. Classification (NCBI taxonomy): domain Eukaryota; kingdom Metazoa; phylum Mollusca; class Gastropoda; family Planorbidae; genus Biomphalaria; species Biomphalaria pfeifferi. The sequence continues at coordinate 995,577 of JASAOG010000106.1, read as the reverse complement.
ACATCATCTGCCCTATAGACCAGAAAGGGGAACTTTTAATAAACCTTTTTTCTGCCTTAACTTAGGAATGAATCTAAATGCAGGCCTAATACATGCAGGCCTAATACATGCAGACCTAATACATGCAGGCCTAATAGTTTAATACTCCAAAACCCTAGTGGTCCGTGGAACACAGTTTGTGAAACACTATTTTAGACAATTACACAAATTGATGGTTGAAGAATCTCCTATAGTACAATGCCTGAATATTAATAATAAACACAAACATTTATTTTCATATAATATTAATTTAATGATTCCTCTTTATATTGCTATTTTCAGTTAAGATTTTACATACTCTATATATCAAATTAATGTTTTGGTAAAACAATATATTTTCTATGATAGCTAAACCATTTATTGTGAAATGTATAGTATATGTACATGTTTAGAACAAAAGCAGCATCTTCGATATACATAGGCACTTATTTTAGTTATACTAATTACAAGATTGCTAAATGTCGCCGTTATGTTTAGAGTAATTTATTATATAATTTGCAGATCAATTTTTTAAATGATTTACCAACTTTTTGCGACTATTAATTTTTTAATTATGTGCTATTATATAAACACTTGTTACATTCTTTCTTTTAGTTTTATTAATTTGCATATGTTGAATTTTGTAAGTGTACATCTGCAATGAACTATTCTGACGTTGTGTATTTATAAATTAATATACAATTTCACTGTAAACTATCTAATTTTTTTAAAAGTTGATTTGTTAGCTCTGTTGGAATATTATCTATCATAGTTGGATAACAGTTGCAATTACTGAAATGACTGGTTTAGACGTTGAAAAAAAAATAAAAAAAATAATAATAAAAAAACAGTTACGTTTTGAACAAAATGCAAAAGTGTCAATGAAATATCTGTGTAGTCGCCCCCCCCCCCCTCCCTCTTTCTCTGCATATTTTTCTTTCTTTTTTAGACCATTTCTTTATATGCCATCCCATCCAAATGTATTGCAGCCAACCGAGAGACTAATCGTCATTGTAAGCCACAACACTGGCCTGTATTGTCACAACCTGTGGGCAGGTACTGAGCTGGTGACAGCGAGCTATTGGTCTAAACTGCCCACAGGCCTACTAAGACGATTGGTCTCGAGTCAACACTCTCTGCTTTCTTATCAAATATGTTTACTTACATGATTGTCATAATAACATTCTCCATTTCACTCTCTCTCTCTCTCTCTCTTTCAATCAGTGTCTAATTCTTTCTTTCCTTCTTTCTATTTTCTGAGTCTATCTCTCCGCCTTTCTTTCTCTTTTTTTTATCCGTGTCTTTCTGTCTGTCTGTCTGTCACTGCAAGCACTAAGTTAACGAGCAAGTCTCCAGTCTCTAGTTCAGTAGCTCGTAGCACCATCTTCTTCTGACTTGAAGCTTTCAGGCCACACTGTAAGGTGGAGGTGTTCCTGCTCTAGTCATCCGTAAATAACCCTGAAGTTATACAGAAACAAAAAGAAACAAACTTATACATTTATATTGTTTATATAGCAGAGTACCATTTGGGTTAATAGTTTTTATGCTTATAAATTATCAACTCCTAAGCTTTAACTCTTTCTCTCCGTAATTATTTACCACATTCGGATGGAATCAACGTTCGTATCGTCAGTTAGGAGAGAAAGAGTTTAAAAAATGTTCACTTTCTTCACGACAACGTAGAACTGAAATTCATTCCATTTAAAAAGTCAAAAATAAATATATCTGGTTCTTGCTAAATGTTTGATGGTCATTTCATTATTGACTACACTCAATAAAATAATGAGACATTATGAATGTTGAATGTTACGCTTGACTGCACATTCAGTTCAGACGACAAGCAGGGCAAAAAAAGAAAAAAAATAATTCTTAAACAAAACATAAAGAGCACACTGAGTGAAATTATCTGGAATTAATTTCGTTATTATTATTTGAGTAGATCTAGACGAACAATAATGAATGTGTGCGATTGGAAATACTTTTATCAATTGTTTGTGTTGAACCCAACTTTGACGTTTATTACATGCTAAGTGCGCTATAGTCCAATCACTTCTGCGGACCAGTTGTTGGTGGTGGGGGAGGAGGGGGGTTAAATTGAAGGTTTCCGTGCTGCCTTTTCGAAAACAATTTTGAAGAAGTTTCTAGATTTTGAAATGGATCTCGAGCCTCCATGATAAAACGTCGACTTTCATCCATTGAGCAATACAAGTACTTATAAAAGTAGAATGTTGTAATGTCTATTCTTAGATTTAAAAATTTATCGAGCGACCTAGTTTTCTACACAAGGCTTACCTCCCCATAGCTTAGCCCTGCTATCTCTAGATAAAAGAAAATAATTAAAATTAATCGATTAACTAATCACTTTTATTTCTTATCGAATTATGCGTTGTCATTGACAATGAATAATTGTGAAAAGTTTCAACTCGATCAATGATTGGATATTGGGAGAACTAAGGTTTATAAGATTCCAGACAGACAGACAGACACAGCTCATATAAGCAAAGAGGCGCTGTGGCTGAGGGGTAAAGCGCTTGGCTTCCGAGCTGGGGTCCGGAGTTCGAATCCTGGTCAAGACTGGGAATTTTAATTTCGGGATCTTTCGGCGCGTCTGAGTCCACCCAGTTCTAATGGGTATATGACGTTAGTTGGGGAAAAGTAAAGGCGATTGGTCGTTGTGCTGGCCACATGAAATCCTCGTTAACCGTAGGCCAATGAAACAGATGACCTTTACATCATCTGCCCAATTGACCACTAGGGGAACTTTTCTTAAAAGCCAGAGAATCTTCAACAGCTTTTTAAACTGTCAGGGAAAATATTGGAAAGAGTATTCTAAGAAAAGATCAATAATTTTTGTGTTTTCTGGAAATTTCTATTTCTATTAAATGATAAATAGTAAAAGAAAGATGGAGAAACAGCGAGGTTGTCGTTGATCAGTGTCAGTGTAGCTACTTGATGGGAGGCCCCACAAAATGGTTCTAGGGCTATTTTCAATCATTTTTAAATAGAGCTACGGAAAAATGACCTTATGCTGATTAAAAGGGGACCCATATCTCAGAAAAGTCTCCGATCCTCTTTAAAAGGGCTAAACTTCAATCCACATCGTGTTGATGTTATGTTTTGTTAGTGTTTACTGTATCAACGAAGAATCTGCACGCGATTGCGTTGTATAGAGAGACAATAATAACTTAGATAATACAAATATTTCAACCATCAACAAACTGTTTCAACACTCATCTATCAGAGACGTAATTAATTGTTTTGTGGTGATTCACTAGTTTAAAAAAAAAGTTCTTCCAAATTTTGACTGATACAAAATCAAGTTTCTGACCAGATAATTGTTAATTTGCCAACAAGCTATCGATTCTGCCTGAAAAGGCAGACTTTATAGCGGCAACAGACCCTTACCTATAACGACTCGAATTTAGTTCCCCGTAATAATTTCTTAATATTAACCTTCAATTTTTTTCTACATAATAAAAACAATAATCTGATGTTCCTCATGTTTCTACAAATGTTATTATGACCCCTTTTTTTTAGCGGCGCACTGTCTGACAATGTTTCAACTAATCTTAGACATTCATTAACTCAGTCACAAATGGTCAGTTCATCTTATCTATCTTTAAGTCTCTGTGAGCGCTTAATACCAGTTGGATCTTCCTTAAAAGATTTATTTTTATTACAAGAGGTAGTGGACCATTTTCATGGCGCTAAGTTTGTTTGCCGAGGATTACACGAGTTTCAAGTCATTAACTTACATTGTTCGAGCTGTTTCTGGAAGTACTTTCCTGATTTGGAGACTTCGGAGCACAAGTGAAGCAGATCAGACCCAGGAGAAAGGCAAACAACGAAAATGTAGACAGCCTTAAAAAAAATTAATCAAAATACAACATTTGGTGAGTGACTTAAGCAGGAACTTCGCAAGGTTCACTACTCCTTGAGTTTGGGAATAATTGAGCTCTCCTATCAGGGCCGGCCTTAGGCGTAGGCATACTACGCAGCCACATAGGGCCTCCCTTTTGTGGAGGCTTCTCACATGTTTTTTAGTGAAGAAATAGTGAAACTTGTACCCAATGTTACTGCTGTAGTTCACTAGGTTTGAAATAAATTGTGCAATTTTTTTTTCCTTTTATTATTTTTTTTTTTGGAACAAATTTATTTCGCCTAGCGCCCTCCAATTATTTTAAGGCCGTTTCTGCTTCTAGAGGCTAGCATATAGTGTGCACTTAATTTTTAAATGGGTACGTTACATCCGGTTTGAAATAATAAAAAGCTGCTAATATACTTATGTCAAGATCGCTATGTAGGTCAATATTTGTCGTAACAAAAATTAAATTCAGGTATGAGTAGACGGAGGCTAATTAACTTTGATTTGCGTGAGCTCATAGATCCCTAAACATCTGGCCTCGTTATCGGATGTTTCCCTTCACCTATACGTCAGACCAAGACTAACCTATAGAGATGTCCTCAAACGAGACATTAGAGCCGCAGACATCAACGAAAGTATGTGGGAAGAAAAAGACCGGAGTGCCCGGAGACAGACTGTGCGGTGCTGGGACGATCCTCGCTGAGAGTAAAAAAAAAACGAAGCTGCCCTGTCCGCTAGCCCTGAATCAGAGGCATACACATGCACGAATTGTGGCAGTCTGCCGCTCCAGAATCGGCTTGATTTGCCACACCAGATTCTGCCCCATCTCAAGACGAAGCCAAAGCCAGTGACTCATCTGGGCGCATCCATCGTCTTCCGAGACAAAGAAGAACCATATTAAGTCAGACCACATGTTCCACGTTTTTAAGGAACTTAAAGTAAACGTAGTTTTGATCTATGGCGGAGACGATGTAAAGGTCACCTGTTTCTGTGAGCTGTTAACGGTCATTGACTTGTAGCACCAAACTGCTGGTAAATTTAGACAACTAAACCGTTGTAGGCGTAATATATCATAATTAATAAGACTTCAATCAACTTGAATAACGTTCTGGTGAACAAAGTAAATATAAGTTTATTTATAATATAGACAAAATCAATTTGTGATATTATTATTATTATAGCTTTTATATAGCACTACTTTCATGCTTATAGCATGCTCAGAGCGCTTTGGTCATTTGTGGACCGGTGGGGGGGGGGGGGGGGGGAGGGGGTATCTAGGAGTTGGTTTTCCGTGCTGCCTTTAGGTGCTCAGTAAACGCAACTCTGCCCGAGTCGGGTGTCGAACCTCGAGCCCCCTTCTAGGTAGCCGAGACAAGACAAGTTCAAGCGCACTTAACCCTCGACCACGCTTTCCACGATAAAATGAAATAAATGAAGTAGACTTTAGTAATAAATATCAGGTGGCCGAGCCTCGCTCGGTTAAATAATTTCATAAGTAAGGTTATATGCCCGAAGTCATTTGGGAATATATATATATATTTGTAATTACGAAAATGAACGATCAGATAAAGACTACAAATCTGAAGAGTTGCTTTAGTTTTCTTTTAGTTCTGAATGTAATTGTACATGGCGATTAAATATAAAGTCTCTTAAGTCCTCCTACAGTCTAGACAAAGCACATCTCACGTCCGTCTTATAGTTTAGTAATCCATTTTTTGCGTAAAACTATTGTAGGCCTACTTTTATTGGCTTGGAAGAAAGTCTTTAGACTTAAATCATTGCATTGATTTTCTAAAGAGACGTTTCCGTGGGGCACCTCCTCTGTCACGCCGAACAATATGTTCGTCCCCCATACGGGATACGTGCCGTGCCCTGCCCAGCCTCACTGTCGGACTATGAGAAGTTCATACCGGCTTTTGCCATCCATTTATCCCAGTGGTGCTACAGCCCATGGAGGGAAATGGCCTGCTTTTACACATCCCTCCATTCAGAACTCTCCTGGGCCTTTCGTCACCACGCCCTAACCACAAGTTTTTTACCGAGGCTTATAGTTAAATCAAAAGAGGCTGCAGCGTACGCAAATTTGTTAACCGCGAGCTAGATATGATGTTCAGTGTGAGCAAGTAAGGCGTAGAGAAGCTGTGTTATTACCATTTCCTTTGTTTTAGTACGGGACTGTAGACACCGAAGCAGGAACACATGGTAATATTCACCAGCACAATAATAATAATTTTAAGGCTTGTCTTCGAGTCCGAAGATTAATAAGGATTGCAGTATTTTCTGTAGATAGGCAGCCCCAGCTGTGACCTACATATTTTGCCACATCCATGCCAAGTATAACCATTGTCCATAGGTGGTCGATTATAATTTTCTTTTGGTCTCAAATGTGTATCCGCGGCTTTTGTATAGAGGGAATTCTTTAAGTCCGACAGTTACGCTGGACAGAGCTGTATCCTATATGCCAAAGCCAGTCTTTTTTTGGTGAGCTAAAAAAGTGGTCGACGTAACACTGTAACGCTTAAAAGACCACGTAAAAGAGGGCACCTGGTTGCATGCGGCCTCAGAACGAGACAGCTGGAGGTCACCATCAAAATAAACAACAATGTAAAAGGTATCTACACCGCTCTACACAATTAAAGTCTAAACAATTTATTAAGCACTTAAAACACAATAACTAATCATACATAGGCACATTTAATTTCATTACTTTTCTTTCATAGTTCTATAATAAATCAATCTACAGTAAGATGGTGCGCACATGTTTAATTAGGTCTATTGATCCTTTAGAAGTCGTTCTTGTTTGCAAAGAAATATTTGAGTGTACTGCGGTAAGCCTAGTGACGTAAGCAGCGTTTCCCGTTTACGTCATGGAAAATTTTCATTCATAAAACATTCTAGCCAAAATTAATTTTTCGATAATGAGGCATTTTTAAACCGATATGACGGTCGACCTCGAGTTTTCCCGATGTGGCCAATGAGTTAAGAATTCTTTACTTACTAATATGCACATACCTTGAAATTTTAAAGAAAATCGTTAGAGCCGTTTTCGAAATAAAATTTATATATAAATATATATATATATATATATATATATATACATACATACATACATACATACATACAAAAATTGCTCGCTTAAGAGTATAGGATATCTTTTAAGATAATCTTACTACAATAACACATCTCTGTCTTTCTAACTAGACAAAATAACGACCATGTTGCATCATTCACAGCCAATCGCTAATATCTTCCCACCGTCCCATAGAAACGCACAAAGACACACACACACACACACTCCATAACACTGTGGCCCTAGATTAACAAATGTGTCATGTGGCCCTACCTTCCCCATATAATTCCAAGAACCCATTATATCCCGAAATAAAAATAAAAAATCCCTGTCTTCACAAGGATTCGAATCCGGGAACTCGAATAGGGAAGCCAAGTGCTTTATCACTCAGCCACCACACCATCATCTTTTCATTACTACTCTATTAAAAATGTTGGTTAACAATCAGCCTGACACAATTTGCGATTCTAAAAATACTTCATAGATTCGTGGCCAGGGGACTTGGAACATTGATAAGAAGCTTTTAAAACTTTCGTAAAGTGTAAATATGGTCAGGTGGTTTGCCCTTCACATTTTAAAACAATATAGTTTACTGGCAAGTGTATTAAAAGAATGTAATCAAAAACCTTAAAACCACCACAACATCATGAATAGCCAACTTATATTATTTTAATTAAGTAAATTGTGGCATTGGACCACTGTAACAGACTGTCAATGGCTGTTCTACAAGAGTAAGATTCGTGTAGGGATAAGCCCTTGACTTAGTATATACAAATAAAAAAGGCATTGTTTGATTTGGTATAAATATAATTTTATTATTTCCGGAAGTGATAAGTATTTTACATTTTTCGGTTGTCTAAAGTTTCCATTCCTTCAGTTTCTGCACTAGACTAAACCTCCCGCAGGGCAAAAGGGATGGCAAGCGGACAAGGTTTGAACTCGAGACCTTCAAGACGACAGAATAACAGCCCGGAGCGCACATAACACGGCCTTTTGCAACATTTATTATTTGGCATTATGCAACTGCATATAACTAAATTTCGTGTTGATTCTGTGGTTGAAATAATACAATAGGAGGAAGTTTTAGGGCTTTCAACAAAGAAAAAGTAAAACAACAACAAAGCTTTTAAAAGGGGAAGAACTTCACATTCACGATATCAAACAAAAATTAATTAATAATCTTTATTTAATTAACTGATTCGTTATTTATTCTTCCTAATGCTTCAAGTTTTTTGTTTAAGGAAAAGTAAATAATTGTGCTCAGTTTTATTTTGATTCCTGAGCTAAATTTATCTATCTATATCTCTGTCTCTCTGTCTGTCTCTCTCTACACACACTTACAAACACACACACACAAACATGTGATTATTTCTGTTTCTTAATTGCACAATATTTATCAATGATGTATTATTATTATTCTTTCAATACGATCTGTATCTTTTTTCTTCTTATATGAAGAAACATCTGTGTGCTTTTTTTCCCTCTTTATTTAACTTGTTCAAACTAAACCTCGACGTAGACTTTCAATTCAATAACAACTTGGCTTCAATATCTTGATAATATTCAACTTTCTACAAATACAACTTTAACTGACATAACTTATTACTGAAACAACTTAATGATACAACTTTGACTGGTGGACCCGTAACTGTTTTAGAACTCATTACAACACAAGAACCAGTTACAATGCAATGACTCAGACTAACTAGCTATCCCCCACTTATAATTTGTTAAACTGTACTTTCCAGAATTATAAAAACTTCCATTCTAAATATTTTATTAACTATAACCTTCTAGAAACTGATGTATGCTATTTTTTTCCTGACCTCTTTACCTGACTGGATGACTATAATTAAGGCGTGTTTGACCTGAACCCGGTTTCTGGAAACAGCTCGAATCAGGCCACAGTATCGATTCTTGACTATATCTATATATTTATAAGTCTGTATGTATATATATATTTATATACATATATAATGTGCTAGAGATATAACCCAGGGATAGAAAGATAGTCAAAGTTGAACACAAAGAAAACTAGACTTACCCTATCACCAGCATTAATCCAGGAGTGACAATGTCCTGACTTGGGATCAGAGAGCCTTCAACGGGACAGCAATATGGACTGCGTAGCTTGAAGTTCTGAAGACAATCGAAAACGTATTGAAATATTTTTAATGATGAGCGATTCATTTAAAAATTTCAAATTTTCATCTATGGCGGATAAATGAGAGAGATGGACTTTTGGTGTATCCGGTTTACACAATATATGAAAGGTTGCTATTCTATGTATTTTGAAAAGCTCACGATGATTATTATGCATATTTCAGCACTCTAGCTTTTGTGAATTTTGGCTACTTTGTTCGTACCAAAAACTATTATTTTAAAGTTGCAACTGTGATGTTTTAAAATGGTGTCCAAGTCTTTGTTTAATTTGTCTATTTTTTCATATTCTCTACCAATCATGTTTCTACACTACTTCCTTACATTTGTATTTATGTTTCTTTATATCGACTTTACATTTCTCCTTATCGTTTGTCATTCTTTTCTATGTTATTGTAAGACGGATTAAAAAATACATCAAAATCATATCAAAGAGGAAATTATTGTGTTTAAACTTTATTACGAAAATCCCAAACTATTGGAGTGACAGAACTTTATGTTCTGGGATCATTTTTGTCCAATTTTAACAAACTTTTTGAAGAGATTAATAGATGTAATAGAAACAAAATCAAAAAATGTTAATTAGGGAAAACCTATAACCCTAACCTAAAACACTAACCTAGGACACTAACCCTAATCCATATTAATTTTCCTCTTACTTTCCTTTTTATTATAACGTTGTTGTTGTTGTTGTTGTTTTTTTTTCTTTTAAATACAAATCTGTCAATTAAAAAATTATTTCAACTGGATATCTTAAACAGTAGAGATAGTTAATTAGTACAAAAGTAATTAAATTATACAGCATTACAAAAGGGAATCCTGTTTATTGCCCATTCTTTGTTTTGATGACCTTAATGTATCTAGAGGAGGGCTTATAGTGTGAGTTGGCTGAGCGAGCCAGGAAAACTAGTGACTTTCCCAAAATTTAAGTCATTGGTCAACGCATGACGCGTTGGACGTCATCATCATCTTTTTTTTTTTTTTTGATGTAGCGTTTGTATTATATAAGATGAGTGGATTCTTTACTTTTTAAATAGTCCATATCAACTCACTTTGTCTGTCTCTCTGTCTGTCCGGTATTAAGTTTGAGCACGTTTTATCTCCTATATGTATAATTTTTATTTACAACAACAAAGTCCACTCTTTGTACATAAAGTAAAAATACTCTCTATCAATATTTTTAGATTCCTATATAAATGAAACAAATCACGAGATTATCCAAATTAAAATTACTATTTGCGGTCTTGACCCATTTTTACTAAGCTTATATCAACTCTGTCTGTCTGGTAAAAAGTTTGTACACGTTATTTCTCCCACACTGGATCTTGGATAAAACTGAACTTTGGCACAATTTTTTTTACATGACAATATAAGAATCAATTGTAAAATTAAACAAATTAAATAATTAACTATTGATAATAAATTTTTTTTTTTTGGGGTATCGAACAAGGGAAAGAAATCGTACTTCACTGGTATGGTGGTATAAGTTGCATTATCCCCATTTATACGCTGTAGGTCGCTGCTTTAAAGTTTCAAGCTAACAATAGGTACCTGTTTTCAAAATAGTTTCGCCGGTTATTGTGTTGGCTAGAAGAGGCAGACAGAGTAAGCGATGGGAGGACAACATAAATGAATGACGGGCATGCCATTGAATGAGGCTCTAAGCCCAAGGACAGAGAAGAATGGAGAAAGACGGTCGACGAATCTTGCGTGGTGCCTCTGCAGACTAAGGGATAGATAAAGGTAAAAAAAATAATTAAAAAATGTGGAGGATTTAGTATGATTCAGTTCTTGATTTCGAATTAAGAATTTTCAACTTTTTTTTGTATAAATACATTTTTTAAAAAAGATCACTTTTACAACCCCCCCCCCCCCCAGACATCCCCCACACTTTCTTCTCCCTACCCCCTCTCCAACTGATCCATCAAGTGACCAGCTACAAGCACATTGAAAATGCTAAAAGCATGAAATAGCGTTAAACAAAAACTATTGGGAATAGATAGTTCTAATCCTACAGATTCGTTATTGATAGTCTAGATTCTAGATCTATACAATTTAATGACATGACTGATATAAGCCCTTTTTGGGTTTTTGTTTTGTTTCGTTTTTTTAATATTTTCTGCTCCTTTCCCTCTTACTCTACACTCCATCTTTTTTTTTCCTCACACTCCTCTTTAGCCTCAACCCAAGTTTTTCTAATTCACCCATTTCACTTGCTCCCTACCCTCCCCTCTCCCTCTACACATTACACACCATGTTCCTGTCAATTAAAAAGCCACTAATTATACTCACATATACACTGCTAGGATTTTCTCCATTGACTTCTAAAGTGGTTGAACCATAGGAACAGATAAGCTGTACACTGTATGACAAGATATAATTCTGTTAAGACTGACACGTTTTTTTTTTTTTACAAAGCTTGTATAAACTCACTCTGTCTGTCTGTTTGCTACACTATTTGTTTGTGTGTACGATATTTTTTTCACCTTCATTCTCAGATCAAGTTGATATTTTACTTAATTATGTATTGTACCTAACAAAACATGAAAAAAAAAAAGAGATAATCAGTTTATCATTGGTAAGTAATTATTTTGTATGGTATCGAAAGAGAAAATAAATCCAACAGCATTGAGATGTGTAGCAATTACTCTTGTTATATTTTGTACACCTTTTTCTATCTATCTGGATTATCTGATCCAGTTGAAATTGTACATAATTCTTCCTATTTGATGACTATACATGAATCATTAATTTCAAAAAAATTTACCCAATTAGTTAATCAATCAGTGATCATTTTTATATCGAAAAAGGGAGACAAACCAAGCAGTTTAGAGAGTTATGGCCGTAACTTAGTGTTTATTCCGCTTGAATAACTTTTGTTTTGAAAAAAAAATCTATATATATAATTCTCTTCATGGCTCAAGAGTTTTGACACGCAAGAAGAAGTAAAGGAAAAATTACTCTTTTATTTCTGCAAGTCGGACGAACTAGAGTTACCCTACGAAAAAAAAAAGGGTGGGGGAGAAAAAGTAGTATTCACCCGTCACAAAATAGCAGGGCCGGACTTAACCGTTGTGACCAAGAAACATCACTCTTTGTTTTTTTATTTCTACCTCACATAAATTTAGCGACGAAAAGAAGGAAGGGCGTAAAACATGTAATCTACTCTGTATTCACCCGTCACTTTAAAGCCGGGCAGGACTCAACCGTTGTGGGGCCCTATGCGAAACGGATTTCGCAATGCCAATTTTGGTTAGGGATACGGATAATAAGTGAAATTTAAGAGTTTGTATTAGAAAATAAATTCGTCTTTGCATTTTATTCATTCTTTACTACGCACAGAACTACTTTGCGAGACTTGCGCTTAGTGAAGTCATACAGTATATCATAAAAATTTTTTATTTCCAACATAGATCACGCTCAATAGCAAGAATTACCAAATGTTTTAATCTATCTACGAGAATTGTTGACGTCAAGTAATTCTTCATAAGTTTGAGGCGCGAGAAGCTTCTTTTACCAGATTCCACATTTACGGGTATTGCATAATGCTTTTATTTCATCGCGCGTAAGATTGGCTTTTTCCATATTGAATGACACCCCAAAATGACAATTTTTTGTCTATACATTTCAGGAAGATATATTTTTTTTTAGTTTTCAAAAGATTTTAATAATTTCCGTTGATTTGATTAACTTTTTTTATATATTTTGCAATTTCAGTAGATTTCTAGGAGCACCTGGTAAATCATGAGGCCGCGGGAAATCTATTATAAGTTATACAATGGTTTAATTTAATAATTTATACACCTAGAATTAGCGCGGGTCCTATGAAAGTGCGGGCCCACTGTAGTCGCATAGGTTGCAGTGGCATTAGGCCAGCCCTGCAAAACAGCGGCGTATGCTAAGCCCGTCCGTCGACTAGTATTTTTATATTTCGCTTGATTTTTTTTTGGGGTTTACAAGTAGCACTAAGTTTACCGTGAAGTTTGTCCATTTTGAGTTGTGTATTCTATCATCAGGTTACCGTAATCAGAATCAAGGAATGCAGCAGTGTGCTGACTTCCCACGTTGAATGTCTGACCCTGGGGATTTTGCTTGCACACCTGTAGCATATAAACAAAATCTATCTAGATATTCATCCATAGATCCATTCATGCATCCTTCTATCTATATTTCTATCTCTTTCTATCTCTCTCTATCTCTCTATATATACATCCAACCTTTTATCTTTCTATCTATCTATCAATCAATTTTATCAATCAATCAATCAATCAGTCAGTCAGTCAGTCAGTCAGTCAGTCAGTAAGTCTGTCTGTCTGTCTGTCTTGAAGAGATGGATAAGTTCAGATGTAAACATGTCAACCAACACAAATCGAACTTACCGCTACATCGGTGCAAGTACCTTCGTTAAAGCCATCACATGGATTATAAGAAAAACGGTTGTTATAGTACTGATCATACATATCTTTAAATCTGAAACATAACATATTTTTTATTCTAATCAGCAAGTAAAATCTATTCCATGTCCAAGTCGTCTAGTTTAACTCTTACATGCCTGATGTGTTACGTAGGACGTAATCATCTTCTTTTTTTTAAGTAACGTCTGTATTATATAAGAAGATAAGAAGTATAATGTCAGCAGTTGGAACAGTACGTTTTAATAATAGAAAAATGATATATTGAATATGGCGTTATAACGGAACGTCCAAACCTCGAAACCAACTCGTTTGATAGTCAAAAGAGCTGAGCCGAGGCTCATCGAGCTCTAGGCTTGTAAGCCTGTTTGAACGAACCGTCCTAATCAATGCATTGCTATTTCCGATGTATCTGGTACTCCGGGCTCATGGACTAGAATGCATGGCCGAAGGCCGAGTACACCTTGAGCCCCCGCCATTTTCATATGATTTACCGAACTAACCGTGCATGACTCACCATTATTGTAACGGGCCCTTCAGGAACGGCGCATGGATTATCGACAGGGAAGTGGAAGCTCTCTTTCAACTTCGCACCGTGCAATTGGAAAGCTCTCGCATTCCCTTGGACACTCCCACAGGAGTTTTGTTTTGCTATTCATTTAGCCTAATTACTTCCTCAAGTAATCGTTTCCACCCGAGTACCACGTTGAGGCAGAATAGCGTACCCGGGGGGAACCAGCCCTGGACAGCTTACTGGACGTTTCACCCTCTAGCTTCTCATACGTATGTTACGCTACCTTTGAAACTGTAATAGAAAATATTTTAGTAAAAAAAACTAGAACTTATCAATCTTTTTTAGTAATGAAAAATGTAAAATTATATAAATAACAAATTAATTAATAAGTAACTAAATAAATTCCTTGTTAACTAGTTTGTACATTTTATTAGACACTAACTACATTAATCTCAGTCAGGGTCGGCGTTACGTAATTGGATGCATAGTGTGGCCCCAAATCAAAAAGAAAAACAAAAAATTAATAATGAAAAATATGCAAAGAATTATAACCCGTCCTATATCTATATCTAAATCAACAAAATAGTTAAAGTCATGCCGCGCTAATGTTATGTACATACATATAACCTTCAGAATACAAATAACATTTCGAGAAAAACAATGGTCCTCTACAATATCTAGTCTAGCAAAAAGATATAAAAATGCGTGAATTAACCGTCATTAATATTATAGCTTTACAGATAGGCTAATAGACATTGACACATAGAGTTCTGAATGCTAGAAACTTGATCCATGTTTTGCATTATTTTCTATAAACAATGTCTTTGAGTTCTAACATTGTGTAATGCCCCCGCCTTTTGGAGCAGCCTAGTTTGCCTATGCCTAAGGCCGGCCCTGACGGAGTAATTGGTTAGACATCCTATTGGTAAATATAAGTGTTATTTTTATAATTGATTTTATATTGAGTATCTTTCATGCTTGATCATTGCGCTATGATCCTATTTCATTTATTGACCAGTGGGGAGGGGGGCTATCTGGGAGGCTTCCTTGCTGCCTATAGGCGTTCAGCAAACACAACTCTGCTCGAGTCGGGATTAGAACTCAAGTCCCATTGTTAAGTGGCCAAGCCGAGCGGTTTCAACCTTTCCGCCTCACACCCCACATTTTGTTGAAATATCGTTAATAAACATTTGTAATAAAGTTGTAGTTACTGGGACAATATTGTGATTATTTCATAAAATGGGTTGAAATGATATAACAAAAAAATGTACGAATTTGAATGTGTGCTCAAGATATGAATATATTCAATTTTTAGAAGATAATATTTTGAAAAACAAGTCTAACCAGAGTTATCCCTATGTGGCCAATTTTTATGTAATGTTTTAAAAATAGATTACTATATAGCTTATATACGACACTCAATATTCGGATTAAGCTGAAACACCAAATTCATATCCACCGAAACGCTAAGCATATATCAACATAACCGATAGGGCTAAATCAACCTAAACACTAAGGTTATATCAACCTAATCAATACATTTATTTAAGCCAAAACGCAAAGATTTTATCAACAGAAATGCTTACGCTATATCAGAGGCGTATTGACGAGGGAGCAAGGGGGCCACAATGTCCCTGGTGCTATCTCTCTCAGGGGGGCGCCACACGCAGAGGCGCCAAAAAAATTACTGTAGATATTTTAGTTAGGTAATAAATTCTAAGGTTATTTGTATTATATTATAATTAAAAACTTTTTTTTATAAGCCTATATTTCTATGTGATACTCATGGAAAATGGGGGGGGGGGGCGCCAATGAAGTTTCTTGCCCCGGGTGCACGTTTTCGCTCACTACGCCTATGGGGTTATATCAACAGAACAGATAAGTTTAGGTACTTTCATTCATTAAGTCTTACCTGGGAGCTACTGATGCGGAAATAAGTGGAGTTAGGTCAATATGAGAGTTAGTATAGGTGCACCGACAGGAGTCAACTTTTTGACAAGTCTCAGTCATAGTCAAGTCATAAGTCAACACTGTAACGAACACAATAAATATAATCCTCATTGTAATACTTTGTGAGCGAGGTAAAAAACAACCCAACACAACACCAGCACAGATTGTAGAATGCCTGGTCATGTGATCTGTGACTTCTTAGTCAACAGTGTGACTCGTCTAACAATACATTTAGCTATGACTCTGGTATAATTAATCAAACTGACTTTTATCTTAAACTTCCGATAAGGGTGGTAGATAAAACTGAATGATTTGTAGCGGTTCTGTAGCTGTTTAGTAACTAAGACTATGACTGCTTTATTTATCCTTATGGAAACTTATTGTGATTGCAAGGACTTTTTTTCATATATAGACAAGACAACAGAAACATACGCATAAATAAAACAGACACAACAAAAAAAGTTCATTCAGCGACTACACACAGGCATCTTGGTCCTTTTCATGTTTCCTGATCAACGAGTGGCTTTGGTATAGTCTGACCGAGTAAGGTACGAACGAGTTTTTGTACCGCTCTGTTCTTGTCTTGATTGACAGAAGTCGCGGCAAATCCATATGCATTTCTATAATGTACGTAAATTCGTATAAGTTTAGCTGTGAAATAATCAAAATATTATCATTACAATTCCTCTTCTCAGCTTGTCAGTTCTTCATCTGGTCAAACAAAAAAAAAACACAAAAAAAACAACGAAAACCTTAGTTGATGGGTGGACACGATCCTCGAAAAGGGCTCTAACGATTTTCCTATAAATTCGACAGTTTATGCAAATCGTTAGGACAAGAGTTACTAACTAATTGGCCGCACAAGGAAATCTCTGGTATTACCCGTTATATTTGTTTGAAGTATAATACTGATATATTTTATCGGGCCTGGAGGTTTGGCAATCTTTATCTTGAGCTCGCATACGTCAGCGGGTATAACCTCTTCCTAGATACCCCTCCCCCCCCCCCCCCCCCACTGGTCCACAAATGAGATTGGACCAAAGCGCTCTGAGCATGCTATAAGCATGAAAGTAGCGCTATATAAAAGCTATTATTATTATTATTATTATTATGTCTTTATAAGAGACTAAAGTAAATAATCAGACGTTAAGGAACATTTTGTGTGGACGTCTTTTAAGTCTGGATCAATAGGCTTATCACCAAACTATAATCTGTCTTCTAAGTCTGGATCTATAGGCTTATCACCAAACTAGAATCTGTCTTTTTGTCAAAGGTTAGTAAGAAAATGTTTAAAAAAATGATCGCATTATTGTATTCGCAATTTATTTCATTGCTTAAAATAAATGATATTCTTACATAGATTAGCTCTTGGTAGAGGTACTAATTGTACAGTCTAATAATCATTTTAAAAATACTTAACCACAAGGAACTGGATAGTTTAGATTCCAAAGAAGTCAGGAAGATTTATTATTAATTGGTTCATAATTTAAACAGTAGTTATTTCTAAATAGTTTTTCTTGCTGTTAGTGTTAAGACAGACGCACCATAGTTGAAGAATTTTAAACGCGACATTTAGTGACGTCTCGTATAGTGGGTCTAACTTGTTTATGTTAGCATTCTTCAGTTGGTGCTAGGAATTTAAGGTGACAAGATCTTATTACGGACAGAGATTCGATTGTAGCCTTTAAGCATAAAAACTTCATTCAAGTATCTAATGGTCTGTACTTAGTATTTTCATCTTGTTATTGTGGTAGGATTTGTTCTTGTTAGTTATTGAGCACATTGAATACACCCGTACAGGAAACTCAAACATCTTTTGGGTAATCCGTCTAAGCCAGACAGCCATCATACAGCATGTAAAAAAGAAAATCAAAGCTCCCGTTTCAGACCTTGCGATCTATAGGGCAGACGATGTAAAGGTCATCTGTTTCTGTGGCCCACGATTTTAGGAGGGTGTCATACAACTACAAGACCAAAGCCTATTACACTACCTCTGACATTAGTTGGGGAATAGTAGGCGGTTGGTCGTTGTGCTGGCCACATGACACCGTGTTAACCGTGGGGCACAGAAACAGATGACTTTTACATCGTCTGCCCTATAGATCGCAATGTCTGAAACGGGAAACATACTGTAAAACTCCTAGGCCTATCCAAATTAAAAAAAAATATTATCGAAATAAAGAATTAAAAAATCTTTGAAAATATTAATGTCGAGCTTGGCTGGTATATCCCCCTCCCCCTATTCTTCTGTGTTGGTACTCGGTCTTTTGTTTGTAGCTGCAAACAGCTGTTAAAGCTAAATCGATATAGGTGTATCAAATTCTTAATGTAGATCTTGAAACTTGAACAGAGTTTTTAATAAACAAAAATGAATACATCTTCTAACAATAATGAAGAAGTAGAAACAGAATTGATATAAACTAAACGAAATAAAACTCTATTTAAACAACGGACGTCTAGCTGTCACAAATCACTCGAATGTTCTCTTCTTCAACTGTCACAAATCACTAGAGTGTTCTCTTCTTCAACTGTCACAAATCACTAGAGTGTTCTCTTCTTCAACTGTCACAAATCACTCAAATGTTCTCTTCTTCAACTGTCACAAATCACTAGAGTGTTCTCTTCTTCAACTGTCACAAATCACTAGAGTGTTCTCTTCTTCAACTGTCACAAATCACTCAAATGTTCTCTTCTTCAACTGTCACAAATCACTAGAGTGTTCTCTTCTTCAACTGTCACAAATCACTAGAGTGTTCTCTTCTTCAACTGTCACAAATCACTAGAGTGTTCTCTTCTTCATTGATTAATTTAATTACGACAAACCACCTCGTGGTTTCATTAAATTCTATTCATCCCACACATTGAGACCATTCGCCCACCATCCCAACGGTTGTCATAATCATTAAAAAAAACAACGCACACATTGTATAAAACCCCCTCACTAAATATTTTGGGATCCACTCTTATCACCAAACCTTGCTCTCCCGCCAAAAGTCCACTTTCATTTTCAGCTTGATACATACAATGAGATTTTCTAAGAATAAGAGTTATCTAGAGTTTTCCATTGTGTTTGAAACTACAGGCCCTAAACATGACTTTGAACTGTCTGTATCTTCTTTTAGATGAGGTTATCATTTTTTACAAAGCTTATATCAACTCACTGTGGTTATCTTATCTTATATAATACAGACGTTACTTCAAAAAAGAAGATGATTACGTCCTACGCGTCATGCATTTAGTCGTGCATATTAACCAATGACTTAAATTCTGCCAAGTCACTGGTTTTCCTGGCTAGCTCAGGCAACCCATTCCATGCTCTAATAGCACTAGGGAAGAAGGAGTATTTGTACACATTCGTCCTAGCATATGGGACGAGGGATGTGCTTGCCTGGTAAAACATTTGTACACGTTTAATCTGGCACACCAAATCAAATCAAGTTGAAATTATGTAGTTGTTTTTTTTTGTGATTGACAAAACAAGAATCAATTATTAAAATGAACAAATTAGTAATAAATTATTTTGTTTGTTATAGAACAAGGGAAAGATTGTACTAATGAACGGGATGGCATAACATGAATTATTCCCCCTATATACTCTGTGTAGAAAATTTGGTCGTTTGAAACTACAATGCAGAACTAGGAGGCTTGAGACTAGAGTTCGAATTCAAGTCGTGCAACGTTTTAAAAATATGCATTTAGAAAGCGATCACGGTAGCATTAACGACACCTCCTTTTTTCTTCCTTCCTTTCCCACCCAACTGGTGCAGACTAGTGCTAGGATCATAAGTTTAGCAAGCTAAAAGTATGAAATTGCGCTTAACAAAAACAATTGGTAAAAATATTTCTAATAATTTCTAATATTATTGTTAGTCTAGATCTATTACAAAATTTAAATTGATAACATGGCTGATCGAAACCATAGGATACAATTACGCCCAATGTAAGCTTTGATTTTAGTTTAAATATTTTTAAAAGCCCACGAAACGCGAATAGCCTCAGTTAGTTTTTATAGTCTGTCCGGGCGTCTTGTTTCGATCACAAAAACTTGAAAAGATATTGAAGATATATCATTATTTTTTAGAACTTTCCTTATGGATAAATAAAGATTATTATTATTATTTCTGACGCAACGGCTAGGTGTTTTTTTTTTCTGAAATAGAATCATTTCATTTTCAAAGGAAATTTGTAAACAGTTTTTTCATAAAAATAAACCATTATTACAAGCGTTTACTATAATTAGTAGTAACTTCTGGAGACTCTATTACTGAGGAAGGTTTTATGAATATTTTTTCCTAATTTATATAACGTTTATGTTACTTTCTAAAAAAAAATGGTTAGATAAAAATATTTGTTTACGAATTAGTTTTGTTATATGAGACACTTACATTTTAAAGAAAATATTGGTCGATTTTTATTTTAAAAAAATCATGTTTCATTTTGTTGCAATATAGTCGAAATCCATTTTTTAAAATGTTAACCAAAGGCACCACGTTTCTTCCTTGATGCAATGATGAGAGACTGGCCCTTTAGAAAACGATCAATTATATAATCATTCAATAACATCAGTTTCACATTGAACCATATCTTCTCAATCATCAGTTCATTGAATACATATTAATGTTGACAATGTAATAGTAGTAATAATAATATACACTCGTGTCTAAGGATAATGTGGTATCATGTCGACAGTCGGCCTAACAATAAAATAATATCAGTTAAAACTTACGATACCAAAACGTGTTTTATATTTATATATTGTCGGAGATAGGGTTGGGGCTGTGATAGTTTTTAATTCATAGCTTCTGATATTCTTGCTGAAAATAATGAAAACTGCCTTTTTACCTGTCTGAGTAGACAAATTCGGGGCCGATTATGAGTTTGTGTTTCCACACAAACTTTCTTTGTAACCTTGTTTATATTGTTTTTGTTTGTTATTATCATTATCAGTCTTTTCGTTCCATCCGTTCGCTCGTCCATCTGTTTGATTATTGTTCTTACTCACTGACCTTAAATTCTGGTGATCTATGTACTTCATATATAGACCTTTCTTCCATTTCTATGTACTTCATATATAGACCTTTCTCCCATTTCTATGTACTTCATATATAGACCTTTCTCCCATTTCTATGTACTTCATATATAGACCTTTCTCCCATTTCTATGTACTTCATATATAGACCTTTCTCCCATTTCTATGTACTTCATATATAGACCTTTCTCCCATTTCTATGTACTTCATATATAGACCTTTCTCCCATTTCTATGTACTTCGTATATAGAGCTTTCTCCCATTTCTATGTACTTCATATATAGACCTTTCTCCCGTTTCTATGTACTTCATATATAGACCTTTCTTCCGTTTCTATGTACTTCGTATATAGACCTTTCTCCCATTTCTATGTACTTCGTATATAGACCTTTCTCCCATTTCTATGTACTTCGTATATAGACCTTTCTTCCATTTCTATGTACTTCGTATATAGACCTTTCTTCCATTTCTATGTACTTCACATATAGACCTTTCTTCCATTTCTATGTACTTCATATATAGACCTTCCTCCCATTTCTATGTACTTCATATATAGACCTTCCTCCCATTTCTATGTACTTCATATATAGACCTTTCTCCCATTTCTATGTACTTCGTAAATAGACCTTTCTCCCATTTCTATGTACTTCGTATATAGACCTCTCTTCCATTTCTATGTACTTCGTATATAGACCTTTCTCCCATTTCTATGTACTTCGTATATAGACCTTTCTCCCATTTCTATGTACTTCGTATATAGACCTTTCTTCCATTTCTATGTACTTCATATATAGACCTTTCTCCCATTTTTATGTACTTCGTAAATAGACCTTTCTCCCATTTCTATGTACTTCGTATATAGACCTTTCTTCCATTTCTATGTAATTCGTATATAGACCTTTCTACCATTTCTATGTACTTCATATATAGACCTTTCTCCCATTTCTATGTACTTCATATATAGACCCTTCTCCCATTTCTATGTACTTTATATATAGACATTTCTCCCATTTCTATATACACTTATAATATTGATTAGACCGCCCGCCCTCCCAGCCCACACCAATGTTGGCAACATTTCATTATATTAAAAAAAAAAAAGCTTGCTTCATATCAGGTCATCGTGACCAAGACGGTTGCTATAACCTACTGACCTCAAGATCGATAATTCTTGTCCCTAACCATTCTTTCCCCCCCCCCCCCCTCCCGATCTCTTCTTTAGAGTCTACAGACTCTTTTGCTGTAAATATGAAAAGATAATCAAAAAGGATTGGGAAAGATGAGCAAATGTCATTTTGTAGTCTAAAGATTTCTGACCGCTGCCCCCACACCTCGCCTTCTTTTTTTTTTAAACATCATAGACTAGCTTGACCACTCAGTGTATCGTCTGCTGATCTTAGTGTGATGAATAGTCCACAAGTCAATAATGGTTCACTGAGTAACTAAATCATAATGTCACGAACCTAGATATTATTTCTAAAGTTCTACATTATGTCACGGACCTAGATATATTGTCTGAAATTCTACATTATGACACTAGCCTATATATATATATTGTCTAAAATCAGAATTGAGTAAACAGTATTCAGGAATATTTGGCCCCTTTTCGCTTGTGCCTCCTTTAGTATTAACGTAAGCATAGCTGTATAGCTTTTAAGCGCACTGGGGAATCAACAGTAAAGATGGATTCTTACAATTTTAAAAGTTGGAGTGGAAATATCGAATAACTTATCTTTGTTTCGTATGATAAAAGAAGCGTTTAAGTTTTTATTTTTTCACGTATCCTGAAGTATCAGAATTTACTATTTATTTGCAAAATATTTTTAAAAGTGTGTGAAGGTTGAGTGGGCGGCCAAAATAGGACCTTGTGTGGGATGGGGCGTGTAGTTTTCCTTTGCGATAGAGACATATAGAAAAATATTATTAGATTAACTTATTAGTTTGATCAGACGATACCCTTAATCTCACGAATTTTCTTTGTAGAGTTTCATCATTATTCTCACTGATATGTGTCGCGGCGTGCTGTTCCGATGAGTGCAGTCAAAGATGTCCACTCCTTCCCGAAGGAGGCAGTCCCTCAAAAAATCTGGGAGTTATGCCAACTGTGACAATAAAAGAACAAAGCACACCAGTAAAGATCAACAAATTGAGGCTCAAACCATTGCGTCCGACGAATCAGAACGATGGTTCGTAGACCGAAACAAAGAGGAATTCAATTATGTTCCCAAGGCTCCAACAGGAAAAGCAACCTTGGCTTATGCAGTGCCAGTCTTAACAGTGTGCTGGATCCTGCGCGAGTGCCATATCAGGGCCTTGAATATTTATACTATGGGATGACGATGACAAATAAATTTTCTTTATCGCACCCCCTCCCCCACCCAAAAGAGTGGGTCCTGGGACGGTTGCTCCACTTGCCACCTCCAGAGGCCGCCTCTGGGATTTTAGACTGAAGTTATAGGTGTTTCCAATATTACTAAAAAAAATCTTATGGTTAAGTGTAGTTGTATCAATAAATTTGTTTCAGTCCGTAATTAAATTTTTAATAGATCTAGAGTTTTCTAGACTAACAATAATAGAGCTGTGCGATTATAATGCTTTTAGTTTTCTCAATACCCTATAAAAGGTGTGGGAGTAGGGGGTGGGTAGAAAGAATGTAGTATCTGGGTGATCGCTTTTTTAAATGGATTTATTTTTTTAAAAAGGGGGAATTCAAACTCGAAGGCTAGGATCTAGTAAGCCTCCTCAAGCCACTGTGCCAGGGAGCTACTTATAAAAATAGTTTTTAGAGTATTTACAAATATTTTTTTTCCACAAACAATAAGGGGAACTAATTCAACTTATACCACTTTATCAGTCAAGGCAAATTTCTTTCCCTTGTTCGAGATACAAAACAAAATAAATAATTACGAATAGTTAATTAACTAATTGGTTAATTTGTATTGATTCTTCTGTTGGCATGTAAAAGAAATAATTGTGCGAAATTTCAAATTGATTTGAGATTGGGTGTGGTAGAAATAACGTGTACAAACGTTTTACCAGACAGACAGACAGAGTGAGTTGATATAAGCTTTGTAAAGAAGAAAAAAGATTAACAGGCCGGTCAATTATCACAATGTAACCTTCTGTAGATCTCCTCTTTGTGGTATTTTTAAATTGGAGAGGGGAGAATGACGAACTTTAGAATAGGTAAAAAAAAATAATATTTACAAACATCACATATAAAAAGTTTTAAATTATTTGATTAAATGTGTGCTAAAAAGTCAAAGATTTAACAGCATCATTGCACGATGCATTATGACATTTTAATTGTTTGCGGATTGCGTGATTTGGACTATAAAGGCTGAGTATTAAATGACCAGAGGATTAGATGACTGTGGATTAATCGACAGGAGATTCCTCTTCTAGCCAGCTTTTTGATGCTGAGCTGTAAGCTCTTTTGCAGTCTGTGCCAAGGAAAATTAGTGTAGCGTTTTTTTTGTTTTTAGTTGTTCATCACTGCCTTACAGAGTGTTAATTCTGTTGGGCTGTAGTTGGGCGTTATTTCTCCAACACCCAATCTCGGGTCAAGCTGACATTTCGCACATTTTTTTTCTTTTTCCTGACAACACAGAATCGATAAAAGAAACAAACCAATTAAATAATCAACTATTGCTAATAAATTATTTTATTTTTTTTGTATCTCGAACAAGGGAAATAAATTGTACTTGTTGGTATGACCCCTTTTTACGTTTTAGTTCACCGCTTTAAAGTTTGAAGCTAAAAATAGATAACTATAAAACCGTCTATTGAGTTCTTGGGTTCATATTCAAGTGTTTCCACTTATTTATTTTATAAATACATTTAATAAACGATCACGTATACATTCACCCAGATACCCCCTTCCCCTTTCGCCACTGGTCAAGACAAGTGATAAGATCATAGTGTATTGAGAAGAAAGCTATAAGCATGAAATAGCGCTAAATAAAAGTAATTGGTAAAAATATTTCTAATCGCACAGATATGATATATAATTTTTAGTATAGAATAGTCTAGATCTGTTACAAATTTAATTACATGACTGATCAAAACTTATTGATGCAACTAAGCGCAACATAAGTTTTGTTTTTAATTTTTTTATATTTTCATGTTTTTAAAGATACATTTTAAATATTAATAATAACTGGAAATCAATAGTTGCAGACATAGCCTGGTATTTAGCCGAATCTTTGAACATTTCGATTTGTCGTCTGCCAAAGACATAATGACATTCTTGTCATTTCTCCAGACGAAATATCGTGCTTGTACTTGACATCCTGGTCTGAACCTATCCCTAACCTATTTCTATCCTATCCCTAACAGAGCAGAGGAGTCAAAGACAAGATAATGTCTCGTGATCTTTTAATACCTTATACGTTCCAAGGAAGATTTTTGAACTTGCAATGTCTGTTTAAATCTGATTTAGTTTTGAGTAAGCTTCTTCTATTTTTTTGTGTTCTTAGGTTGTGAGATTCTTAAAATAAACATTAATAAATTATATGCATTATTATTATTAAATTTATGCATTTTTTGTTTTATGCCTGATGTTGGAATTTAAAACTAAATTGAACAAGAACTGTTAAATTGATTCGCACATCGTAATGTTACAGTTCACTATTTCAGACTTTGCAATCTATAGAGACAGATGATGTAGAGCTCATTTGTTTATAAATTCTATGGTCGTGGCTAACTAAAAGTGTTAAATTCACCAACATATGACATGTACTCATTAAAGTTGGGTGGACTTAGGAGCGTCCTGAAAAATCCCAACTTTCAAAATCCCAGTCATCAAGATGTGAACTCAAGTCCTTTCAGTTCAGAAGTCAAGAACTTTACTTTTCAGCCGTCACGCCCCTTAAATCATATTTCAATTTCTATACTGTTTTTACAATGTCTCGAGGGCGCCAAAGAGACCTGTTCTTGAAAGGACACTTTTCTTGCGGCCCGCCCGAGCATGCGCAATTCCAATAAAACGAGCGCTATGTGACCACACGAACGCAAGTGGTGGCGCGGTGGCTGATAGTTAAAGATGGAAGGGGGGGGGGGAATTAAGCGCTTGGCCCTCGAAACGAGGGATCTTGAGTTCGTGTCCCGGTAAAGACTGATATTTTGAACTTAGCTAACTTAAATGGGTGCCGTAGGCCGGAAAAACACGTGAGCTTTACGTCTCCGTAAGATAGCGAGGTCTGAAAGAGGGTACTTTTACTTTTGAAGTCCTCAGAAAACGTTGTATACATCAATGCATTCACTTTCATGTTTTCGTAAATCAAAGTCAGTATTTGCTATTTATGACTATATTGTTTGAATTTCAGCCCAGTGCTCTTGGTTCATGAGTTGTGAGTTCTAGCTCTAGCCCATTACGTCACGTCTGGGAACGTCCGATCGAATTCGTTATGGTGTTTTGTTACATTTCTCCTTCCCCCCCTTCTCCATTACGCTCTGAGATCTAACCCCCCCCCCCCCTTCGCTCCCCGCTACATACAACGCCGCTGCGTATACATACATTTTTGTTTCTTTCACGAGACTGATGTAGCCTCCCCCCCCCCCCCTCTCTCTCCCGAGTTACTTCATCTCTTGAGCCAAAGCTGCATACCCCCTTCTGTCGGTGCGTCGTCTGGACATATACATCCTTAGAGTGAACCGGAAGCAATTTATCTTTAGTGCTAATCTTACCCAGAGCAACAAGCGTATGGGATCCTCCGTTTATAACGTCCACCCACACACCCTACTAAGTAGATACGAGTCTGACTTCTGCCCTTTTTTTTTTACACAACCACTAGATAGAAAATTGAAAGAAAAATTTTATTTTTATTAAGACAGAAAAAACAAAAACAAATTTTGCTCGGACATGTAAACAGCGGACACGTCTCTTTGGAAATAAAGTAATAAATAAATCTCTTATAATCTTATAAGAAATGCTCTTTATTTCTTGTATAACAGAGACGCCTAATAATAATATCTCTTCTTTATGTTGAGTAGAAATTGAAACTCTACTATGCCGTTGGTTACCACGAATACAAAAAAACTTTTTTTAAATGGAACTTGTATGAATATTTCCCTGTATTTGAGAACAATAAATTACACACAATTCTTTTTTTTTTTGGGGGGGGGGGTGGTGGCTGAGCGGTAAAGCGCTTGGCCTCTGAAGCGGGGATCCCGGGTTCAAAGCTGATGTAGATTGGGATCTTTAATTTCGGGATCTTTGGGCGCCTCTGAGTCCACCCAGCTTTAATGGGTTACCTGTAAAGTAAAGGAGGTTGGTCGTTGTGCAGGCCACCTTGTCAACCGTACACCACAGAAACAGATGACCTTTACATCATCAGCCCTATAGACCAAAAGGTCTGAAAGGGGAACTTTTTCAAGAATTTGGATGTAATTTCCTTTCCTTCCTCATGCGGCGCCAAATGAGAAAAAGTGTAAAAGCTTTTCAGATTTATCATCACTTGGACTTCGACTGTGTATGACTCCTAAACAAACTTTATAGAGCAACTGGTGGCTTAAAAAATTTAATCAGAAAAAGTGCATAGTTGGCGGCGTCAGAAATTGTTAGGCTCTGAAATATGAGTTATATATTGATTTCCTTGTTTACCTGGCCGTGTTACAGAGAGTGATTCGAAACTCGTAAAGCTGTCACCTCCTGCGATGTAATAGAATAGAATCTGAAATTTTGCACTTTTAAACTCTTCATGTCTCAAATTCCAGTCTCAGTTTCGTGCTTTTAAAACATCAACATTTTCAAGATCAGTTTCTTGAGGAACTGAAGATCAGTTTCATCTTCATGTGTTACTTCATAAGTTCTAGGATTAACTCTGCTATCACTCTATGAAAAGAATTAATCATGGGCTTAGGCATTGGGGTTTTAAGTATGTTTGTTTTTTAAGAATGAAAAGTTCACTGTTAGTATTGGCTTTGTTACACTTAAGCATATATTTTTTTGTTGAAATTTAAGAATCTTGACAATAAAAAGAGTCAAACAAAAAGACGTCGATACACGCAATACTTATAGTTTATTACACTAAATTGGAATTCATCACACTCTGGAATCCGATGTCAATACATCGAAAACTATAATGTCATTACTTTCTGAAATTTCATAGCATTAAATTCATGAGTTTGAGATCGAAATATAACAAAATAAAAATACATCAAAAAAAAAAATTGTAGCGAAAATGGAAAAGCAGGAAACTGTATAATAAAAATAAATAATTTAAAAAAGTATACACTCTAAATATGCTAGGACGTTTTCTTATAAGTGCTTTTCCAATCTTAGTGATGAAGTACTTGCAATATAAACCATGAGAGTTAAAAGTCCAGAATTACCAAGCAAATGTAGATTATCAATTAAATACGTTATGGGCGTACAGGTAAGAATTATGATACAAGAATAATCAAAGAATGATGTAATTATTACTAGTATATAATATTAGTAAATAATAAATGAAAGTGTTCAATGTCTTACTAATGAAAATGACGATTCTGGGCGCCTCCAAGCGAGAGTATGGCGTATTAGATCGCTTCAGATGCCTACAAAAAAAATCTGTATCTACCAAGCAGTGGTTCTCAAAACTTTTTTGTATGGCTCTGAGACCTACGTGCTCTTTAGATAGCATCTTATAATTCTCGAACGCTTTAGTCCAAAGTGCCTCCGCTCCAAAAAAGGTCATACGCTGGCGAGACTACCTTACAAATAACCATTTTCTGCTGGAGGCTGGTGTGGACAGTATAGAAGCACATCTTACCATTCGACAGCTTCGATGGGTCGGTCACATCCCGCATTGGGAACGACCGTATGCTAAAAGCGATCCTTTAAGGGAGGCGTAACTAGATGATCCCATAGATTATATAAAGATTAACTCTGGCACCTTTTTTAACTCATTGGCATAGAGTACAGTTGCTAGCAACAGAAGCAGATGCTCTCTAAAGAGACAGTTGGAGATCTCTCACGAAGTGGGACACACATTTTGGGGTACCGAGAATAGCCCTTCAAGAAGAGGCAAAGAATAAGAAATTTAAATAGCCTCATAGCAGACAACTGGTTGTCATTTCATCATTTTATTCATGTAAACTTCCGCATAAGGTCGCATCACCACCTTTCCATTGAACTCGTTTCTGAGCAGCTTTCTCCATCTACTCCCATGTCATTCCAGTATACTGGGTTCTGCTGACGACCGACCTCTTCCAACTTCTTTTAGCCCTGCCCACTTCCCACTTTCCTTATGGATTCCTACCAAGTGCCTGACCTACAACATTATTAGAAGTTTTTCACAGGATGTGTCCTATCCAGATACACTTTAGTTTTTCACTATCCTGGGCTATAGGTTTGTTGCCTCGTTCTCTCCCACAAGTTAAAAGTGGATATCTTTTCGGGAAGGTCTGGAGTTTTTTCCATATTTGTTTTCGTAACTCTCCCTGTCTCAGAACTGTTCAGAAGGATTCGGATCTTGTTCTGTTAAGACAGTGCTTTGGGGCGCCAGATTGCTTGAAGAGTTGCAAAGGTAGGCCTATATTTATTAATGAGATTTCGTTTATCTCTTTCAGTCTCTGCATCATCATCGTCATAATCATCTGCCACTTGACATTTGTCGTAGGGGTCCTTTAACAGTTCGCGTTAACAAATCCCTCCAATTTTCTATGTCAGCAGCTGTTTTCAGCAGAATATCAAGAGAGAGAGACCGGTCCATTCCTGTACGTCTGTATCAGATAAGGGGAAAATAAGAAGGTCACAACTGGGTTTGTATGGCGAATGAACCGTTGCACTCAGTAGTAATCTTCAGAATTAGAGAAATCGGCATTTTTATTACTATTTAAGTCATACATTAAAAATGAAAGTTTCAATTTGTTTTCAACGACACAATTAGAAAAATAAAATGTAAAGTGCTTTTGAGTGGTCATGAAATGGGCCCCCCTGTTACTTTTTTTGATGTATGGGAAGTTGCTGGTACTAGAAAGCATTTATTCTCCAAATACTGTTTTCGACTTTTTTTCTCTCCTCATGTATAGGCTTTCATTGGTCGAATCGAATGGGCCAGGTCGAAATAAAACAAAGTCGCCTTGACTGGACTTAAGTCTGAAAGACTTTCCTGATATTGATCGTCACGGGTTCTCTACTAGACATTCCAAAGAGGATAATTTTTGAATCGCGTGCCTTCCCGAACTGATCAAATTAGATCTTTGACTTAGTCTGTTATTTATTTGTGTTTTCCGATTTCATCATTTTGTGTGCACGTGTGTGTGTGCGTGTAAGTAAACGTGTGTGTGTGTGAAAGCAAGAAAATGTTCGTGTGACATAACGATTTTTTTCTCTTTACTTCACAAAATAAAAAAAACAATGTTGGCATCGCCATTACTTCATGTATGTTTGTAAAAAGTTGGCAAGGGGTTGGGTTTTGAGAATGATCAAGTCTTTTTATACAGAAACAGAGATCTACAATTGTCAGTTTATAATTGGTCATTATTTCTTGTACATGCTTGTAAATAGCCTTGGCTTAGAGATGAATAGTTTGATAGATTGATGGATAGATAGATAGATAGATAGATAGATAGATAGATAGATAGATAGATAGATAGATAGATAGATAGACGGCATAGCAATGGTGTCACGCAGAAACGCTATAAAGAATAACTCAGGCACCATTTTGCCCTCACCGGCATAGATGAAATTAGCTGGCAACAAATGGACTATGAAAGAGACAGCCAAACTCTCTTTATGATCGCGGCGCAAGTTTGAGAATCCAAAGAGAAACACTTGCCGAAAAGAGGCGCAGAAGATGAAAAGAAAGACACATGGTGGACAACGGTTTCGTCTTCATTAGAATTTTGCAAAATATTAAGGTCGCAACTGGATTTGCGTAGTCTTGTTAAACGCTACACT
Organism: Biomphalaria pfeifferi; assembly: GCA_030265305.1. NCBI lineage: Eukaryota > Metazoa > Mollusca > Gastropoda > Planorbidae > Biomphalaria > Biomphalaria pfeifferi. The sequence continues at coordinate 964,673 of JASAOG010000106.1, read as the reverse complement.
CATCTTTAATCTAGGGAATTAAAGACATTGCCATTATTACTATTTAATGATATTTACACATACCAAGATATTGTTGTAACCCTGTTCCTCCCTGACTAACCATCTTTTGTTTCCACGTGCTAAGTAGGGTGATTTTTGTTTATCCTGTTGGGCGAAAATGACCTTGACCATGGAAAAATGTGTTAAGAGACTTTAGCTATGATCGAGGATTTTTGAACGGAGGATTGTTTTGTTTTTTCTTGAATCGGTTTTTGTGAATAGTTGTATGTACATTTGATTTGGAGAACTGTGAAATTATTTCGATTACTTGGATTACTGACTGTTCGTAGTGGATTGTGCTTCTGCCACCAGAAGGATATCGGCGACCTGACAATCGGTGAGTTAACTTTCTTTAGTCTACTCCAAAGTCGCAACAATATTGTACTGCTGAATTGTTGGCCTACTTCTGTCGTAGAACGACTATGGTCCATCCGGAACACTTTTACATGTGACTGTGCAGCCCTTTTTTTGGAGAGACACTCCCGTCCACAAATATCGCTGCTGGTCTAGACCCAATAAAATATCCCTAATATACATCACCATCATGGAATGTTACTTAATTGAAATATATTACTTTCTACAGCTATTTAATTCACACATGGTCAGATGTCCTATTCGTTGGTTGTCCTGAAGCGTATCATTATTTTCAGCTCTGATGGAACATCCGAAACATGTAAAACATTTTACAAACATTTTGATACTGAATGGATGGCTGTTTGGTCATGCGGTATGCGAGCTGAAGTGTTGTTCCGGCATCTTGATGGTCTTCGGTTCAACCCTGCCCGCTTCCATTCCACTTCGTCCTGTTGGAGGTTTGGATTAGGAAGTAGATTATCCACTCAGAAGAAACATCTGAAACATGTCAAACATTTTACAAATATTTACACACCTAGCTCTAATGGGTACCGGACATTAGTTGGGTAAAAGTAAATGCGGTTGGTCGTTGCGCTGGCTACATGACACCCTCGTGAACCGTGTGCCACAGAAACAGATGACTTTTACGTCATCTGCCCTCTAGATCACATGGTCTGAAAGGGGCACTTGACTTTTTGTTTTACCGGATCATTTAAAAATTATCCTTTTAAATTGTTTAAAGTAAAGCTTTATCACTTCAACATTATTGGTTATATTAAAGTTTATCAGAGACAGGGCAGCTAATGTACATTCTGGAGTTTCGCTGACATTTTTATCAGATGAAATGTCCCGCAGACGTCTTAATCAGTACGAGCAATCGACATGCGCAGAAGATATTTATAGGAGCCTGTCACGTTAGTTGGATATAAAAGGGCTGCAAAATAAAAACTAATTGTCGTCAATTGATTAATATCCTTCCATTTCTCTCTCTCTCTCTCGCTCTCTCTCGTTCTATTTCTTTCTCTTAGACTTTCTCCTTGTCTCTCGCTATATCGTTCTGCCTCTCAAAACCAGACTCGCAATATGTTTGCGTGTATGTGTATCTCTGACCTCTTTTACATGAATGTCATCCACCTCCTCTCTTTCGCTCTCTCTGTTTGTCTCTCTCTCTGTCTCTCTCTGTCTCTCTCTCTTAATTCTCTGTCTCTCTTGTCTCTCTCTTTATCTGTCTCTCTGTCTCTCTCTCTCCCTCTTTCTATGTTTCTCTGTCTCTTTTTGTCTCTTTCTGCCTATCTCTCTGTCTCTCTCTCTTTATCTGTCTCTGTCTCTCTTGTCTCTCTCTTTATATGTGTCTCTGTCTGTCTCTCTTGTTTCTCTCTTTATCTGTCTATCTGTCTGTCTCTCTTTATCTGTCTATATGTCTCTCTCTCTTTATCTGTCTATCTGTCTGTCTCTCTTGTCTCTCTCTTTATCTGTCTATCTGTCTGTCTCTCTTGTCTCTCTCTTTATCTGTGTCTCTCTCTTGTCTCTCTCTTTATCTGTGTCTCTCTCTTGTCTCTCTCTTTATCTGTCTATCTGTATGTCTCTCTTGTCTCTCTATCTTTATCTGTCTCTCTGTCTCTCTCTCTGTCTCTCCCTCTTTCTCTGTTTCTCTCTGTCTCTCTTTGTCTCTTTCTGCTTCTCTCTGTCTCTCTCTTTGTCTCTTTCTCTATCTCCCTCTGTCTCTATCTCTCGTTCTGTCTCTTTCTCTATCTCCCTGTCTCTATCTCTCGTTCTGTCTCTTTCTCTCTCTGTCTCCCTCTTTCGGTCTCCCTTTCTCTGTCTATCTGTATACCTATCTCTATCTCCCTGTCTCTGTCTCTCTCTCTCTCTCTGATTTCTCACACAAAACATTTCAATCCATCACCATCATCTATACAACAACTGTTTGTGCAAGGTACTTTTATAAATCCGTGACATCCAACTAATGATCCGTGCAAACGTTCTCTAACCCTAACCCTAACCCTAACCCTAACCCTAACCCTAACCCTAACCCTAACCCTAACCCTAACCCTAACTAGTCCAAGTCTTTGCCACCATCAAATTCACCTCAAGTCGACTCTTTTACTTTCCATCTCAAGTGTAGCGGTACCCAAGCCTGTCATGGTGTGAGAACCATAAGTATTTCCTTCAAACGTCAGGCTTTCTGGACGTGCGGGTATGAACGCTGGACTGTCGTTCATTAGTCTCGATGGTCCCGGGTTCAAACCCTGCCCGCTGCCTTCCCTCGTCGTCCTGCAGGAGGTTTGAACTAGAAAGTAGTTTATCTTCAACTGTGAAGGAACATCCGAAACATGTAATTCAATTTACAAACAAACGTTTTACGTACTAGTCACAGCCCTAATCAGCACCAAAAAGTTTTGGATTCGAACCTTCGCTACATCAATCGTCGTTGGTAGAGGTGGGTTTTTTCTTTGGGGGGGATAACACCTGGCCACGGGTTGGGTATGGCCAGTGGACCGTGGTTTGGGCATCACTGCTCTGGTATAGCGGTTTCGATGAATGTTATCGATTGATTCAAGACGTCGGTAATATCAATAACATCTTAAAAGTGCACGAGACTTAAGTAGCGAGTCTAAGCGAATCAGAAAGTGTTGAACTCTAGAGCAATGCGTGAAGTGATTTGTTTCGGCTATTAGCCAACATAAAACTTGTTTACGTATTGACGTTGGTTAAAAGGCATAAAGCTATTCTATTTTTTTATTATTATTATTTATTTTTTTGGGGGGGAGGGGGGGGTTGACAATTTTTGTATCCTTGCTTGGTGATTTAACAGGGATATGGCATTGACATTGTTAACTTTAGACGTGAGATTGAATGAATGCATAAGAAAAGTGGATCTTATCTTATAAAATACAGACATAACTTCAAACAAGTTTACAAAAACAGTTTATGTGGAAGCACAAACTTAAAATTGGCCCTCGAAGTGGTCTACCCAGGCAGATAAAAAGGCAGATTTCAATATTTTCAGAAAGAACATCAGAATGAAATTCTACCAAAATAACAGAGAAGAATGGAGAAAGAAGGTTGGCAGATCTTGATGTTTAATGTAAACCTGACCTAACTGATGTTTTATCATGAATATCTAATTGATCTAGTTGTTTTGTAAAGGGTCAATCTCTTATTCAAATGCTCAAGAAAATAACATTTCGTAAAAAAAAAATTCCTTTAGTAGGGTGTCCTGCGATATGATTGAACTTACTAATTTTAGCAATACAAATGTAAAAATATTTTTTTTTTGACATAAAATCCAAAACCATTTGCATAAATGTGTTGAAAATATGGTAATGTGCCATCTCCCCCTACTAATGAGCCTTCCGTGTTTGTTACTATTAATAGTGAATAGTTGTAAAAGTGGGGTGTATTTTATGAAAAAACTGCTTGCATAGGTGATTTAAAAAATTAGATTTTTCGCTTTCAGAAAAGAAAAAAGTAAACGTGGGATCAGAACTTTGAATGGTCTAAAATATTATGATGTCGGATTTTCTAGTTTGCGAGACGGACGGACGGACGGACAGATATTCTACATAAAACTAATAGCGTCTTTTCCCCTTTCGGGGGCCGCTAAAAAGATTACATGCTTCGCGTGTTTCTAGGTCAATCTAGTCATGCATGTTAATCATTGACTTAAACTCTGCTAATTCGTTGGTTTTCCTGGCTGACTCCTGCAAAGTTCAATTAAGTCACCGATGACTAGATTGAAACATGAAATGAGTATGTCGTAATTATCTTTTTTGAGGTAACGTCTGTAATTGATAAGATAAGATAATAAGGACAATTACGTAAAAAACTGAAATTTGAACTCTTTTAGGAAGGATTGATTTCTGCGCTAGTCGGATCCATGTAGCATTTTTTTTATCGTCTTATCTTCTCCATGTCACTAGCCACTGCTGACCACACATCTATTTATCTGTCTCTGCGTTCAGTGCGTGGGTCGGTCGGCTTGACCAGGAACAGAGCTCGTGATAGAATGGTCTACCCCCCCCCCCTCCCCTTTCGTGTGCATCTCTCCCAGCCCACCACCGGCACAGACCTCTGGTCTGACGGCCTATCTACCCCCCCCCCCTCTCCCCTTTCGTGCGCATCTCTCCCACCCCCCACCACCGGCACAGACTTTTGGTCTGACGGCCTATCTACCCCCCCCCCCCTCCCCTTTCGTGTGCATCTCTCCCACCCCATCACCGGCCTATCTTTGATTAAATCTGATCCCTTTTTTTTGCTTATCCTGCAGGGCGCCTCCCCCCCCCCCCCTCTCTGCCCCGTGTTATCAATATCTCTGACGTCATTGCCGTATTACGTCACGACACAGCGACGTCACTGGGAGGAGATGAAGTGTGCGGGGGATGTGTTGTAATTGTTGACAGCCTCCTTAACCAAACAATGCTGAGTAAAAAAAAAAAATCATTAAGTCTGTCCAGCGGGGCCTTAAGTATGTAAAAAAGTAAATTAGATCTTTAAACAAAAAAAAACAAAAAAAACTTTGATTACGTAATTGCCTCGTCCCTTCTTGGCAAGGCTTGATGCACAGACTTTAACCTTTTTTTCTTTTATGTATTTAAAATATGCATACATCGACACCCTTTTGCGGTCTTTTTATTACCCTGTTATAAGAACTTGAACATCTCAATCTCCAATGAATTCCGATAATGATAGTGAAGTCAGAGAGGCTGAGCTGTAAAGCACTTGGCTTCCGAACCGGGGACCGGGGTTCGAATCCTAGTGAAGACTGTGAATTTCAATTTCGGGATTTTCGGGTGCCTCTGAGTCCACCCAGCTCTAACGGGTACCTGACATTACTTGGGGAAAAGTAAAGGCGGTTGGTCGTTGTGCTGGCCACATAGCACCCTCGAATACCGTAGGCCACATAAACAGATGGCCTTTACATCATCTGCCCTATAGACCACAAGGTCTGAAAGGAGAAGTTTACTGATGAATGCAGAAGCTTTATTATATACATAATTTATAAGCTTAATTCTAGAGTGTTAATTACATTTTTCGGATGTGTCCATTGGAGTTGAAAATGTAATTCCTAGTAGTAATAATGTCCGCTGTACGACGGAGGGGGGGGGGGAGGAGGATGGGAGCGGGCAGGATTTGAACACGCAAATCGCGCGATCAGGCAGCCATCATGATTCTCTTGATTAATATTTGACAAATAGAAATACAGAGAACGAAACTACCTTCTAAGAGTATGAAATATCAAATAAACTTTATTTTATCTATTGTTAAGAATGGGAATTTCTAAAGAAGATTGTGTACATTCTCATTTCGAACAAGAAAAATGATTTTCTCCAGTTGTTAAACTTGTTATAGAACACATTTCTAAGTTTGGGACTTTTCTCTTTTTGTTATGTTTCTTTCCCTCTTTCTCTTTTTCTCATTCTTTTTTTATGCTTTCTTTTCTTTCTCTTTTTTTTCTTTTTCTAAGCTTTCCATCTTTCTCTCTTTCTACTTTCTATTTTCTCTTTCTTTCCTGAACCCTGTATTTGGATTATATTTTTTTAAGATTAAGATTGAAGTCTGGATTGTGTTCAAGAACTTGGCCCAACTTGAGGTTGCAATCACCACACATTCTGTTTGTGTGTTTTTCTGAGAAGTTGGGACCGCCCCCCCCCCCCCTAAACCCTTCTTTTGTTGTTGTTGTATTTTTCTGCTTAAAAACCATTTTGGCATATGGTTAGCTAAACCTCTCTCGTCTATTGGATCAATATCTACTTATAGCTTCGTACTCCTCCTTGTTAAAACGCCAACCGAGTGGTAGATCTGTCTACACATAATCTGTCAATCTATCGTTTCCAAGCCTAAGTCTACTAATGTCTACATAGTCTGTATTGTCTTGGAGGCTGAGATCCAAGGACGTTCCATCACTTTGTTCTTTAACATTCTACACCAAATGATATAAACACATTCCAACAGAAGTGGTCGATAATGGGAAAAGACTCTAAACAGAAAGAATAGCAACAACAAAAACAATAATAAATTGTCAAAATATTTTATTCCAATTATACAGTATACGGTGGCTGAGCGGTTAAAGCGCGCGGCTTTTGAACCTGGGGTCCTGGGTTTCGAATTTCGGCAAAGTTTTGGATTTCGGGACTTTTAGGGCGCCCCATGAGCCCACCCAGCTCTACTAGGTACCTGACTTTAGTTGGGAAAAGTAAAGCGAAAGAAACACGTGAGCTTAACATTATCTGCGCTATAGATCGCAAGGTCTGAAAGGTGATCTTTACACAGTTTAAGCGTGACATTGTGCCTTTTTTTCTGTTAATAATATTAAACATGCGATGATTTTAAAATAGCGCCAGATATATTAAAAACAAACGAGAGAATATAGAAAAACTAGTGAAAGGAAGAGAGTCTTGATATATAGATATAGATACATAGACAGACAGACAGAGCTCGAGAAAGTAAAAGAGAAGGTGAGAGAATCAGAGAAAGTAAAACAGAAGGTGAGAGAATCAGAGAAAGTAAAAGAGAAGGTGAGAGAATCAGAGAAAGGAAAACAGAAGGTGAGAGAATCAGAGAAAGGAAAACAGAAGGTGAGAGAATCAGAGAAAGGAAAAGCTAAGAAATGTCTGTGTGTGAGATTGAACTTATTATCGATGATCATCTACATCTCATTCGTTTATTCGGTACACACGACATTTTAATTTAGATGTCATCATCTTTGACATCCTTTTCAATCTGTTGGTCTCTGATCTCTCTCTCTCTCTCTATATATATATATATAAATAAATATACATATCTGTATCTGTCTCTGTATAGTTCCCCGCGTGTCTTTATATTCTCTCTTTTTTTTCCCTATTTTTGTCTCTCTATCTCTTCCCTGTTTCTATTTTCCTCTTTTCCCTCTTTTTTTATCTTTTTCTCCTTCTATCTCTCTATTTTTCTCTCTTTCCATATATTTCTACTTTGTCTCTTTTTCCTCTTTCATACTCTCTCTCTCTCTTTCCGTGTTTCTTTGTCTCTATTCCCCCTTTGTATCTCTCTCTCCCTATCCCTCTGTTTCTCTTGTTACTTATGTTTTTGTATCCAAGGAGCATGAAGAAAGGAGACAGTGTGGAATGTCGTTTTATTTTGTTGTCAACGCGCCATATGATCTATTATTGCGAAAAGCAGACACGAAAAACATGAATTTATAGACCTTATTACGGTAATGCGTTGGTAAGCCGTGTTCCGAATTAGCAGCCTGGAAGAGACATCTAAAGATCGATAATCAATAATAAAAATCATAAGGAAAAGTTACACGGCCGTAGTAACGTCAAAGCATCCAAAAAAAAAAAAAAAGCGTGGGCTCATTTCTGGCCCTACAAATATTTACTTCAACTCTGACCCTCGCCTCGACTCAGTCGTCTCCCCTTCCACTACTTTGAAATGTTTGTCTAGTCCGCCGACTTCAAAGCAGGGGTGTTCAACTTGCTACTCGCGAGATATATGTGGCCCACCCAAGTTTATTCTAAATGTATTGCCAAACGTTTGAATATATGCAGTGCCGCACATAGACGTAAGGAGCCTTAGATATTTGAAAAGTGGGGCCCTTTTGGGGCCCTTTGTAAGTCCAGATATTATGTCAGTTCGAAATATTGCTTTGGGGACCTAAGCTTATGTAGCCAGTAGGTCCATCTTATTTTCACGTATCGTTCGTTGTACACTTAAAGGGTTAGGGTTTGGTTCAAAGGTTCTCATTTCTTGACTTTCAGAGACCATCTAGTTTATCTTTCAGATCGTTTCTAGTTCATCATGCTAAGATTTTCATGCATGGGAATAAGTCCATTAGCAGAAATCTTTTGGTGTATCCGGTGTACAGAATACGGAAGAATTGTTGAGCGAAATATATATATATATTAAAAAAAACAACTTTATTTTTATATATAGTTGTCAAACGTCGAATTTTCAATAAGGGCGTGTCCTTGAAACAATGTTTACTGTTCTTTATTCATTTCAAAATCTTTCACAATCTTTCTCTTTCCATTTTGTAATACTTTTCTAAGGTAATATGATATCGTCACTATATTTCTCCACATCACTTTCTCTTTTCTCCCTCCCTTTATTTGTATTTTATTTATTAAAAATGTAAACTAGATCATATTAAAAATGTTTGAACAAAGAGCAGATTACTGTTATTAGTTTTTAGTGTGAAAATACTAAATACCCGGGTGGTGTTTTGGAAAAATGTAAATAACTTTTAAAGCAAAAAAAAATTTAACTCTTTCTCTCCTGATTGACAATACCATCATTATTTTGGCCCCATTACATTAACTTAATTTTTTGGTTTGCAAACTTATTTTGTGTTATATATATATATATATATAGGCATACGTTGATCTTTACCAATCATAATATTTTCTGATTAAAAGAAAAATATTATTAATGTTTAACCCTAACAGCCTAGTGAAATACAAATGGGAAAAATGAATAATTCCTTCTGACCATGGAAAAGAATTACGGAGAGATAGAGTTAAACATTCTGAAATAAAATTGATAAATTTGTTTAGATTATATGGACATCGTGATAAATTAATAATGATCAAGTTGAGGTCCACATTACGTTGTTTAACTTATTTCACCTTCACCTAAGGGAGTAGCTAGTGTGGGGGAAGGGGGATTCAAATTAGAAAATCCACCCGGTCCTCCACTTGAGCCTGTCCCCCAAATAAGTGTCCGAATTTAGATTTAAATTACATATTAGGACATTATCTCATGTCATGATGTCGAATATCAAAATGAATGGGACCCCTCAGGAGATCAAATCCCCGTGGCCCCTAAGTCCCTAGCTAAGCCACTGCCTTCACCAATTCTTTAGTCTGCTGAACCGTTGGGGCATTGAAATGAATCTGTGTAAATGACTGGTCCGTCCAGTTGTCTTCCCATTGCTTTCTCCATCTGCCTCTTTTTTTTTCTCCTGGTATTGTTCCCTGAAGGAACAAATACAATCTGTCAAATAATGTCATGTAATAAGCCTATTGAAATTTCGAAATGTTTTCATTCACAGACTCTGTTGAAAGCGTTATGTGCAGGTACAGACTTCTTTCATCGCAAGCTAGAAGTAAGTTCATGTTCATTTGTTTGTCTAGCGTATTTAATGTTCATTTGTTTGTCTGGTGTATTTAATGTTCATTTGTTTGTCTAGTGTATTTAATGTTCATTTTGTTTGTCTAGCGTCAGAATTTTAAGGCTTATTGACAGTTATGAAGTACTTTCGCATTTTTAACGACAATACTTTAAATGTTACGTTTGACAATACTGTTATGATTAAGAAATGTCCGCTTAGGGTTTGCTCGAAATATATAAACGCGGCTCTAGATTTACAATAGTGATTCAACTTAGTACGTTGTCCTCCACAAAGTCAAAATTATACATTTTTGAAAATGGTACTTCAGAATATTTGCAGATGCTTTTAGATATAAGTATTATTACACAGTAAACATTATTTAAGCTTTCTAAAATGTGTATAGGCCTCCACAAAAATTCTGCCCAAGGCCTCCACGTACCTAAATCCGACCCAGGATCTACGTCTACTCTTTTTAATAAAGTTTGTTTGCTTGTCTGTCTGTCTGGATGGATGGCATCTTATATACATCATTTCTCCCCATTCCTTTTCTTACACAATAATTCATTTTCGAAGCAAATGAAAGAATAAACTAGAAACGAATAAGACTAAGAGCTTTATTGATCCTTATGGAAATTTGTGGCGATTGCAAGGACTCGTTTCTCATATAAAATCAAGATATGGTGGATGATTACATAAATAGAACAGACACAACATAAACAGTTAAATTAAAGGTAACTAATTTGTGGTTACTATTGTTCTATAGAAAAAGGAGCTAAATATTGAAATATTTAGATATATGCAAGTAATTTTGTGGTTGTTTCCCTTATATTAGCTTTTTTTAAAAATGTAATTTTTATATTTTGCTGGTTTAAGTATCACAATGTGGGGGTAGTGGGATGTCACAGTCACAACTACTTAGCTACATACATATCAGTATACTCTCATAGCCATAGAAGTGTAGGACGAGAAAGTGAGCCAGGGATCAGGTCGGCCACTTTCCGAAAAAGGAGTGTGGGGGGGGGGGGGGTGCAATCCAACCTACTAAATGTCACTCCCATTACGTGGGCTGCTGTACAGTGAAGAGCTTATGTCCCCCTTCTCCCGTCAGTTGGCTTCGTTTCCCATTTCTTGACTCAAAACCAACACAAACATACGTCATCAGTTAGACCACTTGACCAGCAACGACACAAAAAAAGGCCTCCAAAGATGAACAAAACAGAAGAACAAAAACAAAACAACTAAAGGAGATAGATGAGCCACGTCATCACTGTCAACTTCTTTATAAAGTCTATACTTCTCCATACACTTGACGCAAGCAAATTCTTGGTTCCCCTTGCTGATTTTTTTTTGCAAATACCTTTTACCATAAACTAGTTACATAAACTTATAAGTTAAAAATTAAAAAAAAAGGAATAATTTGAATGCAAAAGCAGGAAAACGTGCTAGGTTTTACATTGGACCAGTTAATAATTGAATTAGTAACATATCTAGACTAACAGAAAAAAAAAAAAAAGAATTTAGACAAATTTAAAAAAAAAAAAAAAAAAAAAGGTGGGGGGGGGAAGACCTGAATTCGAACTAATGGCTCTAGCCCTCTCATGCTTTTCAAACCAATACGGTAACCACTCTGCTAGTGGAGAGCTTATGAACATGGAACATTGTATTGTTATGTATTGTTTCCATAGGCTGAAACTTTCTTTTAACTGACAACAAAGGAATCAATTTAAAAACTTAACCAATTAGTTAATTAACTAATAGGTAATTAGTTATTTCGTTTGGTTATTTCGAACAAGAGAAAGAAATTGTACTTGACTGCAGCGGTGGTATAAGCTGAATTGGTGCCCTTAATAGGACGCCGCTCTAAATTGAAACAAACGAAATATAACTATACAATCTTCTTTAGTCATAAGTACTTCACTAGCAATGTGATTAGCACGTCGGCCCGAGGAGACTTGAGCCACGAGTTCGGAATCAGGTTGTTCCCCCCCCCCCCCCCACCTTTTTGTGTAAATGCTTAAAAAAACACAAAATACGGTAAAATCAACCCAGATATCCCTTTATTTCTTCTCTCCCCTTCCCTATTGGTCCAGATAAGTGATAGGGTCATAACATATTGAGAAAGGTAAAAGAATAAAATAGCGCAAAACAAAAACAGTTGGTAAAACTAGGATTAATATCAAAGATTCATTGCTTTTGGTCTAGAGTCTATTGGAAATTTAATTACATGAGTGATCCAAAGTAATTGCTAAAACCACACTTCGTATAAGCTTTGTAATTTCTTAAAAAGTATTTTTTTAAAAAATGTTTTTGTTTCTTTTATTATCTCCTTAAAAGTTGTTGGTTTTACATCAATACGTTATTCTTCACTTTTACTGTAAATTTTTCTTTGCGACCTTCTTACAAGTTCACAGAAATCTTCCAAGGCTGATCAACGTAGTGGCCTGACCAGTGGCGTAGATAGGAAATTGCAATCCCCTGGGGGCCCAGGGGGCTTGACCTTTTTGGTGGACACTGCATTTTCCGTAATATTTAACATGAAGTCAAAAACACTCATTTGAGGCCCCCCCCCCCCCCTGAAGTGGGGGTCCCGGGATATTGTCAAATTCTCCCCCTCCCTCCCCCCATCTAGCTACGCCTCTGGGTCTGGCCCAATACATACACAGCGGTGACCCCTAAAAGACCAGAATCCTCTACACTCTCAGTAGCCGAAATGTGCAGTCGAGACCTTCTTCTATCTTCTCTATGCTAGGCAGCAGTACAATTAGCAAGAGCAGTGTCGTCCAACCTTTTCATTAACCTCGCGAAGCCTTGCAAAAAAAAACAACCGTTAAGTCCTGTGGCACCAATCCACAGCATCACTGTGCTGTGGGCTAAAACTTTTAAATGGTAGAAAGCAATTTGTTTTCGGCCGGACATAGCCCTCGAGCCGTGGTTTAGGCATCATAATTTTAGAGTGATCTTAGTGAAAATAAGAGTTATCCCCCCACCCCCCCTTTGATGGGTTTAATCTCCCCTGATGAAGATTGTCAAGGTTGACAGTGTGTTTTTGTGACAGTCCCTGGATGACGCTCATGTCAACCTTCTGACACATTTCATTGACCATATAACTTGACGGGCTTTGGGGCTTTGTGACAGATGCTTATGACGGGTAAGGAATCAAGTGTAACGACTTCTAAGATTAAGGGGCAAGCATTTATGAAGTAGTTGGTTCTAGTATAAGTGATAAGATTTCAGGAAAAAAAAAGTAAAAGTAAAACAGTATCTTTTATTTAGATTTTATAGCTTTTGATATAATGAAGACAATTATTTTAATAAGTGGGGAAATATAAACAATAACTGCTTTGTAAAAAAACAAAAGTTATCGTATTATTCATTTTTATTATTCTTATTGAACAGTTATGTTTTATGTGAAACGGAGGTTCATTCATGACTAACCTAAAAAACATTGTATACTGTGTAGCAACTAGGAGAGAGGGATTAGTTCTTTAAGCTTACATACAAGAGTCATAGGTTCGAGCCTCAGAGAAGAATGGGGGTATTGAATTTCGAGATTTGTACAACGACCCTCAGTTCGCCAAATGTTAATATGTACCCGACATTAGTTGGAAAAGTGCAGGCGCCTGTGATGGTCACATAGGTTTTGATTGTATAATAAGATTTGTTCGTTACTTCAGAATTCGGTTTGGATAAACGGCTGGTCCGATTAACCGGTTGTCCAATTAACTGGATTCGATTTATCAGTCTTATCTAAAAAAAATAAATAAATCAGGATCTAAACTTTTTGTCGATCCTAGTATTTAAATAAAAATATGTTTTGTTTCGTTTGTGTTCCTCGGGTCACGAGATGAGGATATAATGTCAAGATAACTGCTGGAGTTTACAATGCAATTACGCTCGCGACATTAATTTAAGTGTTGTTGTTTTTTTTTTTTAAATGTAGAAACATCATTTAAAAAGAAGGTATCATCCTGATATATCTTGTTATATGACGTATTGACTGGCTGGTCATGTGATTAGATGTTACGATTTTCTGTCACGCAAGTTTCCCTGTTACAGATTTCCCGTTTAGATGTAGAGCTCTTCAATTGAGAAGGAAATCCATTCAAAGTAAATTATTCTATTTAATAGTATGGTTTTGCATAATCATAAATTATCTGGATTTTTTTCTTGCTGGCTACAGCTTTTAGAGACCCACGTCTGGAGCAAGAGAGCGTGGCTCTTGTTGCCTTACATGCGGGGCCTTGGGCGTAGTCCCACTCACCACCCCTTAGGCCGTCTCTGGCCAAACTGCTATGTGCGAAATTTTGGCTTGAAATAAATAATTCCAATTTTTTTTCCCACAGACTTCCACCTTTTTTTTACAAAGCTTACATCAACTCATACTGTCTGTCTGTCTGGTAAAAACTTTGTACTCGTTACGTTATTTCTCCCTCACCCATTCTCGGATCAGTTTCAAAGTTGCACAAATAATTCATTGGCATAGACAGGGCATGAATCAGTAAAAAATTAATTAACCTATTCAATTAATTATTGGTAATTAAATATTTTTTAATTTTGCCTGTTTAACATCGTTTTGTAAAATTTAGCCTATTATTCGAATGTGTGCATTTATAGATATGTCGGCAGTTTTTTGAAGTGGAAGGCCATTAAAAGTTCCCCTTCAGACCTTGTGATCTAAAGGGCAAATGATGTAAAGTTGATCTGTTTCTGTGACCTACGGTTAACGAGTGTGTCATGTGGCCAGCACAACGACCAACCGCCTTTGCTTTTCCCCAAGTAATGTCAGGTACCCATTAGAGCTGGGTAGACTCAGAGGCACCCAAAGATTCCGAAATTAAAAATCCCAGTCTTCACCAGGATTCGAACCCGGAATCCTCAGTTCGGAAGCCAAGCGCTTTGCCGCTCAGGCACCGCACCACCTGGAAAGCCATTAAACGAGTTCAACTAACAGTAAATACGTTCTTCTTCTTCTTATTATTATAAAAGAACGAGTATTTTCCGTGGAGTGTTTTTTCTTCCCATTGGCGAATCTCATGCCCGACGTCGTCCAAACCGACATTAACATCAACATTGTTTAGGTTCAGAGGGGTTGCATCATAGTCATATTTGCGTAGGAAGGAAACTAGTTCATTGCTGTAGGCGTGCAGTTTTGATCGTATTTTGGAAACTTGCGTCTTACACAGTTTGAAGATGTTCTGCAATTCACGGCCTCTATCCTTCCGGGGCAGGTATAGCCTTATGGTGGAGGACTTGGGGTGTAAACATCGGAATTTGGTTAATAGTTTCCTCGTGAGTCTGTCAATGTCATGTAGGTCGGTATCTGTCCATTTGATGACACCGAACGTGTAGAGGAGCACTGGGACGGCCCAGCTATTTATTGCCGTGATGAGATTATTGCCAGACAGTTTTGTGTTGAGAATTTTATTCACTCTCTGCTTGTATTTACCAAGAAAGTCCTCATTTAATTTTTATGGTTTATCGTGTCACTCTGGTTTATTCCAAGATATTTATAAAGGGAGGCAGAGTTCAGTTCTTCGATGCCTTCAAATGCAACGATGGTGTTGGCTGCCTTGCCCTTTTTTATGCTTATGATACCGCACTTATTATTATTGTTATTATTATTACTTGTATATAAATTGAGGTTTCATACAGACTGGCACTTGTTCGTTTCCTTTAAATGGCACACACGTGACATTCCACCCCACCCACGTCATGACACGTCTGCTCCAGCTGGGCTTCACAGGATACAAAATGTCAAAGATACTTTCCATTTCCTTCTCTTCCTGTGTCCTTCTTTTATTTTCTAAAAAAGCAATCCAGCAACAGAGCATTTATAACGAAACAAATTTTTTTTTTGTGTCTTTTTCAAAGCAATTGATGCTATGATGTGATAAGAAAAAGAATAAGTTTCAGACAATTACATTTCTTTGGTCTCAGTATAGTTACCTGGAACTATAAACTAATTTTTTGAGTTGCAGTGGAGATTTAATGCCCAATTGAACTGTGTGAAAAGAAAAAAAATTGAAATTAACATTTTATGAAACTAACAACGATCAAAGTAATAAAGACAAGAATAAATTCTGCAAATAGATTATATGTTATGCCTTACATTACAATCAGCGGTTCTCAACCTTGTAAGCTCGGCGACCCCTTTTTTACAGTCCCCCACTCTGCCGCGACCCCCCACCCCCCCGACAAACACATACAGCAACCGAAGAGTAGACAATAACAATCCATATTTTCGATGGTCTTAAGTGACCCCTGGCAAATCGTCAATCGACCCCCAAGGGGGTTGCGACCCACAGGTTGAGAACCCCCTGCATTACAAGCTCTTTCAAATTTTATAATTATTTGCAAAAGTCTTCATTTTCTGCCTTTCTTCTCGTTCTGTTTGGATTTCTAGAGTTATCCTACTTTGTTGTCAAAAGACTTGATCATTAACTTTAACTCTTTCTCTTCGAAGAATTATTTTCCACGTTCCGATGGAATTATTCATTTCGCTTATGTGTTGTTTCACTCCCCCGTTATGATTAAACTTCAATACCTTTTTTTTGTTTGTCTTCAAGAAATGTTATATTATGTATAGAATTACAGGGTAAGGTCCTTTTGTATAACACAAATTAAAGTTGATAAAACCGAAAATTAATTACATTTCATGGAGTTTGATATACATTGGTATCGTCAGTTGGGAGAGAAAGATATTTTTCTAGATTAAAATTTGGACATCTGCACCAGCTACTTGGCTTTCGTGATGTATTTACGAAAACTTCTCTATTCTGAAATGAAGGCAAGAAAAAAAGTCTTCCGATCGCTACATTAGCTACATTGAAATGTAGCAGCTAACGCGCAGAAAAGGTTTTGTTCTGTAAAAATTAGTAACACAGACTAAAAATGCTAAATACCCAGGTGCAATAATAAAAGAAAAACTGTCATGGAATCCACATATTGATAAAATTAAAAAAAATCAAACAATGCGTTAGGGTTTATTAAAAGTAATTTCTATAAATCAAATAAAAACATAAAACTAAATGTTATTTAACCTTGGTTAGGCCATTTATAGAAAATGCATCATCAGTTTGGGACCCCCTCAACTCAAGAAAACATTAAGAAACTGGAACAGACACAAGATAGAGCAGTGAGATTCATAACAAACGAATATTCATATTTGACAAGAGTAACACCTTTAGTAAAATCACTAAATTTAGAAAGCCTTCAGGATAGAAGACTCAAAAGTAAAGTATCAATCATACATAAAACAATTAACCATAATCTTTAAACACAAAGATAAAGGCACATTCCTCATTCCATATGCTAGGACAAATTTGTACAAATGCTCCTTCTTCCCTAGTGCTATTAGAGCATGGAATGGGTTGCCTGAGCCAGCCAGGAAAACCAATGACTTAGCAGAATTTAGGTCTTGGTAAACATGCATGACTAGACGCATGACGCATAGAACGTAATCATCTTATTTTTTGAAGTGACGTCTGCATTCGATATGATAAGATAAGAAAATTGAATACAACAGCTACATTTGAAGCTGGAATGTCCAACAATTTACATGTAACTTTGGATGTAACATCCAAAGTTACTGCTGTAACAAGGAATTATTTTTTCCCTACCCTGCGCTCTAAGAGTACAGAGTTGATTAGCTTTCTTTTCGTTTGGTCAAGTCACTTCCTGTGGTCAGTTGGGTTCTTTGGTCGTCTAGGTTATCTTTCTTCTAATCTAATAATATTTTTTACCCCAGAGTAATCTCCCTTGTTCGGTGTTTTTTTTTCTTTATAATCAGAAATGTGTTTGAGTGTTTTGAGTATGTGTGTTTGAGACTTTTTGTGTGTCAGCGTTTTGTGTCCTCTGTATGTGTGTTAGCGACACCCACATTATCTCTTGTGGCAAGATGTGGCACAGTTCCAGAAACGGGCCAGCCCTGTGACATGTAGGTGATAGCCTTCTATAATTCAAGTGACCGCGACACGGCATCTCCGATGATATCCAGGGCCATTAGGTGTGGACAAAGGAGATCGACTCGCGCTCCCTCTTTTGACACATCATACGCACAAATCATAAGCCCATAATTATGGTTTTAACACTTTGGGGCCTAATACAATTATTGTAACAGAAAATTATAGTCCCCAACTAATGAGCACATAGTCTACGTGTTTTTGTGTGTGTGTGTCTTGTGGGATTTGTGTGTAAAATAATTATGGTAGACAAAAAAAATTGTGAACCATACACATTTTTGTTTGTAATCATTAGTTGCCAGAATGTTAAAGTACCAAAGGGACATTTTTGGCTAAATTTAGTAAACATTGAACTGAAATTAATAATGACCGCATGACAAATGAAGAGATTAGAAACAAGATTATTTGTAGCTATTGGACCCAAAGATGGCCTGCTATCTACTGTAAAAAAAAAAGTAAACTTAAACTTTACGGCCATATCAGAAGGTCCTCAGGGCTTTCAAAGATCTTATCTTATATAATGCAGACGTTACTACAAAAAAGAAGATGATTACATCCTATGCATCATGTATTTAGTCATGCATATTAACCAATGACCTAAATTCTGCCAAGTCACTGATTTTCCTTGCTAGCTCAGGCAGCCCAATCCATGCTCTAATAGCACTAGGGAAGAAGGAGCTTTTGTACAACTTTGTCCTAGCATATGGAACCAGGAATGTACCTTCCTCGTGATGACCACAAAAAAAAACGTCAATGTCACTAACACACTCTCACTAACACACATACACACTTAGTCATGATCCAAGCTTGTCACTTTCTGTCCGGGTCTGTCATACTTGAATATTTGTGTCAAGGAAGACAGCCATTGACCTAAATTGACAACTAAACGTTGACAGCCACGAAATCTCCCCCCCCCCTCCCAATACTAAAGAAGACATCGACTGTCAGAGATGCTGAGAAGACAACAAGAAACTGTTTTCACTTTTTGTCTAAGGAACTATAGTTCTAGTAACAGGAATTCCTATTTCTACTCTAAACCTAATCAAGAGAATAAATTGATAAGAAATAACTCTAAAAAAAAGATATAGCAGTTCTATTTTAATTTTATCTTACAATTATGGAAATCTGTAAATATGTGTTTATTTCATATCCACATATAATTCTAGTTGAACATATTTATTAGAGACTAACTACTTAATCATTGAAATTTTCTGATTAATGGTGTGGACAAATGGTACTAATAACATTTTTTTCCCTATTTATTGTATTTAAAGTGTTACTGTTAACTAGGTGTATAAGCAATAACTAGCCGTATCCACGCACAAAGGACTTTATAAATTAAACCAACGTTGGACTATCGAATTGTGGCGGTTAAAATTTTTAACAATTTCGTCTGTCGATGTAGCGTACAAAGTCATGACCTTTTTTAATAATATAATTAAATGAAACAGAGAGGAAGTAAAGTTTATGAAAGATGAATGGTTAATACAAAACAAGTCCATCGATGAATTATATGACAATAAAATCACATATCTAAATCGTATGACACAATAATGTAGATTAACTCTATAGGATATGATTTATAGTAACAGTGAAATTCGATGAAGCTCGAACTTACGAGAACCAATAAACTCTAGTATCTCACCTTGTCGTTCTTTTGTAATCTCTCGTAAAGACCTTTCTAAACACTATACTTATTTTCTTACAAATCTTGTTTGGATTTTTGTTCCTGCTGACCAGCGTATTTGTTTCAGCAATAGCTTAAAAGGTCAGGACCGGAAGTTTTGCTGGACATCCAGAACGTCTTGTTGACTTTCTATTCTGTGTCTGTGAAACTGGACTTCTATTATGTGTCTGTGAAACTGGACTTCAAGCTGTGTCTGTGAAACTGGACTTCAAGCTGTGTTTGTGAAACTGGACTTCAAGCTGTGTCTGTAAAACTGGACTTCAAGCTATGTCTGTGAAACTCGACTTCAAGCTGTGTCTGTGAAACTGGACTCATGGCTATGTCTGTTAAAGTGGATTCAGAGGATGTGTTTGTTAAACTGGAGTCAGACAATGTGTCTGTTAAATTTGACCCAGGCTGTGTATGTGAAACTAGACTTAATCTTTGTCTGAGGAGCTGGTGAAACTGGACTCTAGACTCCTCTCTAAAACTTTCGCATTTAGACTTTGTGAATTCGGACATAAAACTGTTTTTGAAGAACTGGACTCCAAAATCTGAGCATATGACCCACAGAAGTGACCTCATAATGAGAGAAAATATAAAATATTTTTCTGGCCAATAGAGTTTCTATTGCATGAGATGCTCCGGTGATCAAAGCAGGTACTCCAGGGAACGACCACCTTAAAAAAATGAGACACCCTCACAAAGACCTTCATAGAAAAATAATCACATACAAGACCCTGACATAAAAACCTCCACACGTTTAGCGGGGAACAAGAACAAAAAATCGATATTGCAATGAACAATTTATTTTGTTTTTTTTTTGCAAAGTTCAGATAGTAAAAGTGAATCAACATCTGACATTAAAAAAACAAATGCGTTGGGGTCGGGCGTAGTGAGAAGAAGTCTTAAATTTCAGTGTTTAAAAATGTTTCAAAAGCACGAATCATAAATACAAGGGGAAACAATGAAAGAGAAAAGACAAAGATGATTATTTGATAAATCGAACGACCGTGGACTTCCATCTCGGTTAATTGGACAAGTCTGAGGTTCAATAGTTCCTTGGCTCACGGTCAACATACTAAAGTCAAAGCTATCGACTTCTAGTCTGTGATTGCGCGTGCGAGTTTGCGCGTGAACACATTTTTTGTTTTAGGTGTGTATGTGCGAGCGAGTACCGACAAGATCCAACTGGGAATATATTTATTATTTCTATCTGATTTGTTTTTTAGCTGATTCTGTTTTAGCAAGGTTTGGCTCTCGAAGCATTTCTTTGCTTGTTGCTTGTAGATCTAGACCCGGGAAGTCTAGTCTTGGAGAAACTGGTCTGAAAAACTTGAAAGAAATCTGAGTAAAAGTGGACTCTTCCAAAAGTCGATGCATTGAAGAGTTCTGAAGATAAATGCTTCCTAAAATCGCCTCTCTTTTGTTGAAGTTTGATAAAACTAGCATTACAGATAAATACGTCAAATTTAATGTATGTGTCTAGGGTGGTTTCCCTTGTTTGAGATCGCAAACACAATAATTTGTTACCAATAATAAATAATCTAAGTGTTATTTTTTTAAAAATTGATCCATGTTCCTCTATGTGAAAGACATGATTGTGCTAAATTTCAGCTTGATCCAAATAGGGTCTGTGGAGTAATAACGTACAAACTTTGTACCAGACAGACAGAATAAGTTGATAAAACCGTTGTAAAACAACAACAACAGATGACTGAATTTATATCTAATATCATTCCTTACGTACCTAGGATAAGTGCAAAGACATTTTTTTATTTATTTAGCTATGGAAAATTCCTGTAGATATATAATTGAACAGTATAAAGAATGGTCCACTTTTCTCGAGATATCTTCTGACCAGTAAAGGTGCACAACTTTGGTTGCACACACATTTGCAACGCTCGCGAATTCACAGCTTAATTAGCAAATGAGAATGATGAATCTCCCTATTTTTATCCTTGACACCATTAGTCAAGACAATTCGTTATGAATAAAACCCAAAATGTAATCACCTAATTAAAAGTGTTGTTGTTTTTATCTCTCCACAGACGTTTGACTTATGCGTGGTCCTCATTTCCTTTGTTGTTGACTTGGTCTGTAATTTCACCATGCCTTACTACAAGATCGAAGACTTTGCATTCATTCTGGCGTTCTTACTTCCCTGGCGGGTCATTCGTGTCGTCAATAGTAAGTATTTATTTTCTACTAAAGACATACCGGCTTACGACTGGATTTATGGGCATTTTTTTTTTACTGTATGTGAATAGATAGCTGGATGGCTGCCTTGTCGTGCGGAATGCGCGCTGGACTGTCGTTCGAACTTCTTGGGTTCATACCCTGCCCGCTGCCATCCCCTGTCGTCGTTCTGGAGGTTAGGACTAGGAAGTAGATTATTAACTCTGAAGGAACACCCGAAACATGTCAAACGAACATGAAATCCTTACACTCATAACATATATTAGCATTTTTAGTTGTAATTATTATCGAACATTTAATTACAGCTATTATAGTAAGGAAACAACTTCATTACCTTTATGTATAAACACTGGTTAATATTGTCTGTTTTGCATGCCGGGCACGACATGGCCTAATTTGTGCCGATGTGCCTAAACTCAAAACTCAAACTCTGTTTTGCATGTTTGTTTCCTCTGCATCTTCTTGTATGTAAAACTTAGTCAACTAGATAAAGAGAGGTGGACAAATAGAACTCTTCGTGGATACCCTCTAAACATCTCTGAGAGCCTTCAGCATGGACCCCTGTCACCTCGGCGACGACAGCACATGACAGACGTCGTGGCGTCGCGCTGTGAAAACTGGGACGAAAATGGCAGACAAGAGAAGAAAAGCGTCAGAGGGAAAATCCAAGGCAAACGACACAAGTTCCAGTTGGAATAACCTGCCCAGTGTGCAGCCGTATAGTCAGAGGGTTCTTATAGGTCTCACGAGCCACACGACGAGGCACAGTACCGCGGTGCAAATCGCTTAGCCCCCCCCCCCCCCCCTTTGGATGACGTCTGATGACGAAGATGATCATGATCAAACTAGGATGCACGAGCTATATATAGATGATGCACTGACATAGATGACTTTGATGACGTAGCAATTACGCCGCGATGTGTATTCTCGCCTGTTAGCGCACAACCTCCAGCTCATTGAATTACGAACCTTTGGTTTGTTTTAGTTTTTCTCAGGCTGTTTGCATCAAATGTCCAGGATTTATTTAATTAATGGAGCCCAGCAACTTGTAGGGAGTCCTGATATAACGTTGAAGCAACACAAGCTACTGCATTGGACCCAGCTTAATTAGGACCCAGCTTAATTAGGACACAGCTTAATTAGGACACAGCTTAATTAGGACCCAGCTTAATTAGGACACAGCTTAATTAGGACACAGCTAAATTAGGACACAGCTTAATTAGGACACAGCTTAAAATGGTTCCTGGCTATATATTAATAATTATTAACAACAAATGTCTTATGCTGATTACCGGGGTGCCCAATATCTGATATGAGAGAAATATTTATATTACAAATATTTAAAATCAATATTAAAACAGAAAAGAGTACACCAGAGTGGTTACAGGGAGATACATTAACATTGTATCTATATCACAATTGAAAAAAATATTCTATTTGTTTATTACAGGGAGCCCCATTTCTTAAACAGTTCAATATGTTTCAAATATGCAAAATTAAATTTTAAACATGTAGTCTGTTTACAGATTTATCAGATCTGAAAGATTGACGCAGAATTCGTTACAAATTATCCAAAACATTAATTAATAACTCTTTCTTGCTTTATAGTGATAGGTCTAGACTAGAGATACACTAATTCGCAAGTAAAACTTGAGAGAGCGAATAGAAAATAAAATTTAAAAAAACGAACCCAATTCCATTTTTCTTTGAGAAGACCATTTATTCAAAATTGTGTAATAATTCCTGGATGATTCACATATTCACATTATAATGAAGAAAATGTCAAACCACACTGTATATATATATATATATTATAAATATATATATGTGTGTATGTATGTATGTATGTGTGTATAATCAACTGTGTCATTGAGATTAGGAACTATATAACATCACTCCGTGACCACTGGTGAATATGGACACGTTGACCTAATTTCATTTTCGATTGTCTGTCCCCAGGTCTTGTTGTGGCTGTCCAGGACCACGAGCACTTCCGGTTGAAGCTCATCTACGACAGAAAGAAGAAAATTGTGAACAGTCTCCGAGAGTCCGAAATAAAATTACAACTGTTCCGAGTAAGTCGCTGGCCCTGTCTACCCCCCCCCCCCCCAACCACGCCCCAAATGGGCGTCACTTCTTTTCTCAAACTCAGCGACCACGCCATTGCTAACCAACTTATCCCCCAGTAACTTAATGTTGTTATTTATCTTCGAAAAGTGAATATATTTCTCCTTGACTCCTCAACGTTCGATATCTTTCATTTTCTATTTAAATGCTTTGACATTTCCTTTTAAAATTACATTTTCGGAAAGCTACTTGGTCGTGTTGTATACGCTGTGGACCATCGCGGATCCGGAGGGTAGGCGTTAGGGAGCGATCGCCCCCCCCCCCCCCATCACACTCGGCCGACCCCCACTCATAAGGAGAAGGCGGACGAATTCTAGTAAAGAAATCACACAATTTGTATACGAATTTATTACTTATGTTAAAAATATATACTAATTATTTTATTTCAACCTATTTTTAGATTATTTGGCCCCTCTAGTATATTGGCCGATTTGGTGGGATGTGAAGGTGGCGATGGCATCAATCCCGCCCCCCCCCCCCCCCCACTATAAACTTTCTGGTGGGGAGGGGGGCGGTCCAATTTATTTGTAGAAATCACAGCTTATTTACGGAATCAATTAAATTTCTATATAATAATTTTTATTGATATTTTAACCGATCTTTATATAATGTCGTTCCCCTGTTAGCCTACTGCCCTTCCCACCTAAACCCTTTGAGTGGGGGGGGGGTGCGGTCCTACTTTAAATAGAAATCATAGTTTGTGAACAAAATTAGTTGAATTACAATATAATTTTTATATTATGTCGCTACACTTCTGATAGCTTAGCCGATTCGTGGAGGTGGTGGGGGGGGGGGGGGCGATTGCTTCTACTGTCCTCCCCACTCTAGCCCTCTGAATGGGGGGGGGGGCGGTCCTATTTTTATGGAGAAATCATAGTTTGTGAACAAAATTAGTCCAAAATATCTATATAATATAAGCTACATATTGATATTTTAACCCATTTGTATATTATGTCGCACACACATTCTGATCTCAAATTTAATCATTAGTAAATTTAAATAAAAAAAGGTTGTACGAGGTGGGAGGTGCGATACATGCAATCGCCTTACACCCATCGGGCAAACCCATACTTATAGTTAATTACAAAAAATAGTCACTAATATAATGTATATATGATATAAATTTAATTTAATTGCAATCATTAGCAAAAATTATAAAATAAGCGAGGAATAACCGTTTTTATTCTACTGCCCCCTCTCCTTTCCTTACGAGAAGATGACATTTTAAAACAGAACAGTCAATTATAGCGACATAGTTTATGTAATTACACACGAATTCATTTGAGTTATTTTAAGAAAGACTTTCTTTTGGAAACTTTAAAATTCATATGAAATAGTTCATTATAAGAGTAACAATGGAGATGAGTTTTGAACCCAAACATTATTTTCCTAGTCACCTTTTTCCAACCTTTACTAATACTGATATTATTTTGTTGTATAAAGAAATTTGGGACTATATCTCATTATATACACCGGAATTCTAAATTGCAAAAAATTAGAGTAGAATCTAATTGGTTCACTTAATTGTCCTCCCACTTCTGAAATTGTTTTAGAGCCTTGAATTATAGTTCTGTAACAAAAACAAAGTTACAAACATGCCCATTGGACAGTGTGTATCACTTACAAATGAGCTTTTTATTTTTAAATATTATTTTTTCAATACATTTTTAGATGTCAGGAAAATGCATTTCTGCTGTGAAGAATGCAAGAAATATATATATATATATGTTGTACGCGCGTTTGTGCTTAGGGTTAGGGTTTACTGGGCGTTAGGGTTTCGGGTTTTGGAAAAAAATCGCCCTCCCCCTCCTCAAAGTTCTTGATCAGCTAGTGGTTGTTGTGGTGATGATAATGATGGTGTTATTGTTGACGATGGTGATGATAATGATGAAATTAATGAGGATAATGATAATGTTCATAATGATGATGAATTGTGTTTGGGATACCAACGTTATAACCACTGTGAAAATCAATTCGTATTTTGTGTTTAAAATATTTTAAACTTCATTTAACCATAACTTATTGCTTATTAATCCTTATTGGAAATTTGTTGACAAAACAAGCGCTTCGCTTCGGAACCGGAGGGTCCCGGGTTCGAATCCTGGTGATTTCTTAAATTTTTTAATTTCTGTATCTTTAGGGCGTCTCTGAGTCCACCCAGCTCTATTGGGAACCTGACATTAGTTGAGGATAATTAAAGGCAGTTCGTCGTTGTGCTGGCCACATGGCACCCTTGTAAACCTTTGGCCGGTGAAACAGATGACCTTACATCATCGGCCATATATACCACGTGGTCTGAAAGGGGACCTTTACTTTCTTTACTTTACAATATAAAGAGTTCATTTGGTGACTAAACACAGGCAAATATGTTTATATATTCTAAAATTATAAGGGAATTGTATTTGCAATGTATTAGATATTACAAAAGAAGAAGATATATTGAACGGTGCGCTCCTGGACGTCTGTTACTGAATTTTAATTTTTTGAGTATAAATAAAGGAAGAGTGTGTGTCAACTTGTGTGTCTCATTCCCGCGCAGCCCAGACGAAAAAGTCCTCAGTAGCTGTAGGCTGAAAACTTAATGACCAGTTCGATGGACCAAAGGACAGACTTAATTGACCGAAATGACCGTTAAATCAGTCCACTGGAGTGATAAATTTGGACCAGAGCCAGTACCATCCGCTCTCTGCCTCTATCCTGTAAGTGTATTCTTGGTCAAAACAGTTGAAAGGGATGATGCCAACTCTGCATATGTGTGTGTGTTGTTTGTTGGTGTTGTGTTGTGCCAACTCAGAATATGTGTTTTAGCAATATCATGGATGTGCACGACTGATGATATTACAGTTCTGCATTACATTTTTTTTTATAGGAAACCTCAGAATTTGCGATATTCAATTTTAGCTTTATTATCATAGGAATTCTTCGGCCTTAGGCCTTTTTTCTTTGCCTCTTTTTTGGGGCTTTATATGCCTCTTTTAAGGGCCCTCTTGCCTCTTTTGGGGGCTTTTATTATATATATTTTTTTATTTGTAAGTTTTCATAATTCACAAGTATTAAATTATAAACAATTGAAAAGTGATTAGACTAAAAATATAATAATAGTAATAGAAATATCAAATATCATACTGCCTAACTATTGAAACCACCAGAGACAGAAAAATGATACAATGATCCTCTACCCCAGAACAATCAACACATATCAAGTATCCCTGACCCCCCAACACCCTTTTTCTGGAATACTGCCTGAGTATTGTACAAGCATATGAAAATCAAACTAGATAATTCTCTACCCTAAAATCAATAATTTTCCTAAATGTCAATTCTAAGTGATTAGGATCAAATACTTTATTATTATGTAGAGCTTTGAGCCAGCTAGCCCAAACAAGATTCCTGTGTTTGGAAACAATAATAATGTTAGTGTTGTGTACCATTTTAATTTTTTGGCAGCTTGTTTAAAACAATAGACAAGTTAACATTCACATAGTTGCCACAGTTAGCTTCTAATAAGTCCCTTGCAGTACTTTTAACTTCAAGGAATAAGGGAAATTCCAAATACATATGTTTCTCGTTATCAGCATTTTCAAGATGGCATAATTTACATTCACTGTCATTTTTCATTACGTGGCCATAGGGGTCATCCCAAAGATAAGTCTATAAGTTTTAGCTTTTGTTATGATATGTTTACTGTGTAGGTTTATGAATGTGTCTTTGAATTCTGTCACCCCAAGAACTCTCCCCCACTTAGACCTATTTACTAGGCTTTCATGTAACAGCTTTTTAAGTGTTGTGTATGATTCTTTGGTTTTGTTGTGTATTAAATGTTCATTACCAGGTAAAATTCTTGAGATAGATATGTAAATAGGATGAGTGACTGTACCAAAATAGTGAGGAGTGTCATTGTGTATTGGAAGAAGAGTACTTAATCTTAAACCATAATAGTAAATTGTCAAGGGAAAGTTTGTTGGGTTGACCTACAAATTTTAGCCTTAGCGAATGTATTTTTATTTTAACATCTTGCAAGTTTATCCCTCATCCTCCTTGTTTTGAATGAGTGTAGTGTGCTTAATGCTCCTAATAGTGCTTTAAAATTTAAAGCTTCTAATTAACTTTTTCAGCTTGTTTATGCATTTAGGAGGTGGCTCTGTAATGTTAGCTAAATAGACAATCTTTGGAATGACCAAACTATTTATCAATACAGCTCTACCAAATATTGTAGAACCTGTGTGCTGATAATGTTTAATCAAGTTTGAGGCTTTGACAAAAATATTCTCCCACTGTTCTTTACAATAGAACAAAGGAACACAGGTATAGACAATACCACAAATCTTGATTTTATCTACAATTTTGAAAGCGCAATTCTCTTTGAATTAACATTTCCCTAGTCCCATTACTGAGGATTTATTTATATATATTTTTAAACCGCTAGCTTATCCGAAAAGTGTAAATTTCTTTAGTATATTCTTAATATCTTGCTCCGAAGAAGAAAAAAAGGTTTGTATCATTCGCGTAGGCTTTGACTTTGATGGTTGAGAAGGGACGACCCGGTATATTTATCCATTAATAGAGGGGTCAGATCTTACAGATTCCAAGTAAGGTTCCAAGCAAAGGATATACAAGAAGGGGGATAAAGGACAGCCCTGTCTGGCAGACCTTTGTATGGTGATACTCCTACTGAGAGAATGATTAATTATCAATCTACTTGTTGCATTTGTATAGACAAGCTTTATATGTCTGATTAACAGGGAACTTATTTATATTTCTCAAGCACATTGAACAAGAAGCCATGGCATACTCGGTTAAAGGCTTTTTCTTGCTCTAGAGATAAAAGAGACACATTGAGGTTTTTATCCTTTCTGTACATGAAAAATTCCTTTAAAAAAATGCGTCATGCCGTCTATGTTTCTGTCAGGGATACAGTACTGGCCATGTCCTATAAGTTGGTTTTTGAGTGGTTTCATTCTTAGGAAAATAATTTTTGTGAGTAGTTTATAGTCTGTGTTGAGAAGTTAATTGGGCCTATAGTCGCTAGTTGAAGAGTTATTTTCAGATTTCTTAGGTAAAAGTGTGATGTATGCTTCGTTAAAATTTGGAGGACATTGTCCCATTTAAATGGCGTCGCTTTATAATCGCAGTAAAGAGGACGCAGGGGGAAGAAGGTTTTGTAGAGCTCAAAGGTTAAGCCATCTGGACCGGGGGATTTATTGTTCTTAGTCGAGTCTAGGGCAGTCCTGAGTTCGTCTAGCGTAAATGCACTCCCTAAAAGATCTTCATCTGTCTTGTCCAGCTGCTTGCAAAATTTTAGAAAATTATCTTGAGCATTAGTATATACTGGCTTTTCACTGTATATAGTAGTAAAGTGTTTTGTAAATATATTCTTAATATCTTCATAATTATCTACTTTATTCCCCTCACTATCCTTGATGTTGTTTATAATTTTACTTAATTGTACATTCTGTTCAAACAATAGGAACAGTTTACTAGGACTTTCATACTTAAGTAATTTTTACACCTAATCTCAGCACCCCTATAAGTATACTTGTTTTATTCTTCTAGTTTTCAAAGAGTTTCTATTTTAACGATTCCATCATCCGTGTGTAATAATGTGTATTTGAGTTGTTCATATTCTTGCCTCCTACGTCCCTGAGCTAATCTAGATATTAACTGGCTTTGCTGCTTGATAGAACTTTTTAGGAGTGGCCATGTCTGTGTTGAATCGAAATGTGGATCATGTATATCTTGTAAGTAAGAAATTAGTAGAAACTAACTCCACGAAAAGGGGAATTTCCAACAGAGTATTGTTAAATTTCCAGTGGGCTGACTTTCTTTTAATTTCTTTGTTTTTTATATCCAAAGTAACTAACACCGCTTTGTGGTCTGTGTATTCTAATGTTTCTTCCAAATGCGACACCCGACTTATATAGAAATCTTTAGGCGTATACATTCTATCTAAGCGTGTCGAGAGGGGGTATGACCTATGCACAATGGTGTTGTCACGACTCATAGGTTCTAGCGTCCTGTAAGCATCAACTAAATTGAAATCTCTCTCTACCTCCCCTAAGAAATTAAGATTTGGAAAGGTTTTATGAGAGGGAGGGCCCACTGCCGAAGTAGTCTGTTTATCTAATGCGGAAGTTATGTAGTTGAATTCCCCCCTTCCCTATAACTAGCGTATCCTCTCTATAATTATTGTTTAGTATATCGATCAAATTTTCATAAAAATCCTGTTTGTCCGCGCTCCTTGCAGGTGCGTAGATGTTTGCAAGTGTAAATGTTTGATTTCCTGATTCTACTCTACTTCATTGTACATTCTGTTCAGACGATAGGAAAAGATTACTAGGGCCTTCTTTTTTTATTTTTTAACTTGCCATACAACAATGCGACCACAAAATAGTAAAAATTCCAGAAAAATAACCAAAATTTTAGCAAATTAAAAAAGATGAATATCTCTCTGAATTTGAAACTGTAACATATCGAGCAACGCGTTGAGATGTTTTATAATTGTTCTCATTATCTCGTGTAATGAAATATGCAAACGTTCCTCTGAAAAATAAAGAGAATATATACTCTAATGAACGAATGCTTTGTATGCTTTACGTATATAAATGAGTCATGTTTTGTAGTAACGATGGTTTTATACTTCCTGAATATATCCTTATAGTAGAACAGCTACAATATATGGTTAATGGAAAAGGATGGAATTCCGAGAACAATCTATTTATTTTATAGAGAAGCTTTTCTTTTTATTTTCTTTTTTTTTACTGTTACTATTAATGCTTTATCTATAACAAGCTACTACATCAATCTCAAGGCGCTAGGGTCAAATCTCTTTGGAGGCTATGAGAGGGGAGGGGGTTTGTGGGTCACAGTCATTATGTTAAGTCTAGGCAAACACAACCAAACTTAAGTCTACCGTGCCTAAATCAAGCTTTGAACTCTAGCCCCAATCGTTACCTGGCACTTTGATTATACATATCCTACATAATAATAATAATAATAATAATAATAAGGCTTGTCTTCGAGTCCGAAGATTAGTGAGGAGTACAGTATTTCCCGTGGCTGCGCAGCCCCAGCTGTGACCTACATATTTTGCCACATTCAGCGCAAGCATAACCATTGTCCGCATGTGGTCGATTTAGATTTTTTTTTTTCGCCGTCTGCGTTTGTCCTCGGCAGCAGATTGTCTTTTGGCTTCCAAGCTAGGATCAGCAGAGTGCTTACAAACATCATTAAACAAATCATTGAGTCGTTCAGATCATATATATACTATATATATACATATCAACTTTATCAACTGCAGGTGTTTATTTAAAATAGTGTTTAAAAAAGTATAAAATAGCGGTGAGAATATGTTTGTATACCACATAGAATAATATTGTATTTTTATTTCAAAGTATATTAACAAACTTAAGTAAAGTAAGCAGCGTTTCGCTTTTAGACCTTGCGATCTATGGGGGGGGGGGGGGGGGGGGGGCAGATGATGTTAAGGTCATCTGTTTCTGTGGCTAACGGTTAACGATCTGTTAAAAATGTTAACACACATACCCGTTCTTAACCATTTTCGGATAAAGTTGTAACTTGAAATAATTATTTATTGTGCCTCACAAAACATGGTTCATTCAATTAACTAATTCATAGATTTTTATTGGTAATTAATTATTTGGTTTGATATCGAAAAAGGGATTAACATTTACATTATTTATATATATGTGTGTGTGTGTATGTGTGAAGGGATAAATGTGGAGTTATTCCCTTAGATAGGCTCTTTTTTTTTTTTTTTCTTTTTTTTCACGTATTTTTTTCTATGAGTTGCCAGGCAATTACAAGGCAAAAATGTCTGCGAGGCTTATGATGTTGTCACCACAGGCAGTCAAAACTGGCAAAAAAAAGATTACTCGGAAGTGGATGATTGCATGCTACCTTTAACGACTCTTGTTTAGCGCCTTCCTATTAGCTTATTAATGAATACAACCTGTCTTTATTTCACAGGCACAGTGCAATGCCCTGAAGAGACTCTGCTTTAATGAGGGTATCGGAGAGTCCAAGATTGACCAGATACTTATGGTGGAAGAATGTATAGTCAGTAAGTCATTGCTTAAGATTATCATAATTATCAGGAAATCATCATAAATATATTTATTTATTTAGAGAGAGATAAATAGATAGATAGATAGATAGATAGATAGATAGATAGATAGACATGTAATAAGAAACTAATAATAGTTGGAAGCCAATCTTTAATGTCCTATAGCAGTACAGTCATGCCTATATGGCAATTCTATACATATTTACTTTGTTATTATCAATATCTTTGTCCCGAACATGTGAAGATCAAATACTTGTAGAGTTTGTGTTACACATTGAGACGTCTAAACTGAGCAATGAACTTTAAATTAAATAATTAAACAAGTTCAAAATTAAAACAAAATCTTTTAAAAACCTCCCTTATTCATTGAATGAGACTACATCAATTATTTTGAAAAAGAATATAAAGTCGGAATTAGAACTTCAGAATGTTAGGCCGACTTGTTTTGCCTCTGAGCTATTCAACTGCTTATAAAAAAGGAAAGGATTTATTAGTCTTTTATTAGTTAAAAAATTTAAAACGAACGACCTAATTCTGTACATTAGTCTTGACCAGAGTACACATAAAAGAAAATTAATTAATTATGACTAATTGATAAATTAACTGGTATTTTCTTAAACTGATACATGTATTGATACATGTATTGTCATCGACAATTAATAATTGTGGTAAGTTTCAACTTAATCCGGAAGTGGGAGAAATAACGTGTACAAGATTTTGATGACAGACAGACAGACAGAAAAACAAGCGTTTATTCTTTGTTTAAAAAGTCTAATAAGACATTTTAAGTACTCTATGATCTATCTCTGATTACGTTAAATTTTTTTGACACTATTTCATCATCTCAAACTAGCCAAGAAAACCCAGGTTGGTCTAAATAAACAAAACACAAAAAGCCTTTAAAAAAAAATTTGTTTTGCTTTTTTCTTTATTTTTTTCTTATTCATTAAAACTCGAATTTTTTTGTTTTTACTTCATTTATTTGTTTCACTTCACCCAACTCTAAATGTATAGATATATTTAGTTGACTCTTTCAAGCTATCATTTGCGTAAAATAAATAAACACTTCAATTAAAAACAAAAAAAAAAAAAACACAACTGTAGCACCTTTTTAAATTTGCTTTTACTTTTGGTTGAACTGTTTCAAAAAAAAAAAGGAAATAGGTTGGGCATAAAGTATTGCGACAAAATCTTTGCTTCGGTGTTCATTTTGATCTGCACCATTTTGGTCTTCGGTTGAGTTTCATCTGTTCTTATTTTTAAAGCTTATTTTTTCAATTGAGGTAAACCAAAAAAAAAATATACAGAAGTTTAATTTAATGCATACGTAAGGGATAGGGGGCGCGCTGGCTTAGTGGTTAAACACTCGGATTCAGAACCTGAGGACCTGGGTTCGAATCTTGGTGAAGACTGGGATTTTGAACTTCTGGCTTTTTAGGGGCGCCCCTGAGTTCACCCAACTCTGATGGATACTTGACACTAGTTGAGGAAAAGTAATGGCGGTTTAGTTCGTTGTGCTGGTCACATGACACACAGCTCCTTAACCGTCGGCAAAAGACCTTAACATTATCTGCCCTACAGATCTCAAGGTCTGAAAAGGGGAATTTTTTTTTTTTTTTTTTTTTACATATTAGGGGAAAGTTGCGATCCTAAAAGAGGATTCCCCGAAAGAGCTGTAAATATGAAATCGGGCGCCATTTTGCCCTGACTGGCTGCTGACAACGGATGTCTTATGAAAAGAGCAGTTGGGGAACTCTCACGAAGGTCGTGGGACACACCTTTGAAACCCAAGGAAGGGTCTTTGCGGAAGACAGGCGCAGAATACAAAAACAAAACTTAATTAGACGCCCAGCGGACAACCTCTCTGCCTCCAT
This sequence comes from Biomphalaria pfeifferi, assembly GCA_030265305.1. NCBI lineage: Eukaryota > Metazoa > Mollusca > Gastropoda > Planorbidae > Biomphalaria > Biomphalaria pfeifferi. The sequence goes on along the minus strand of JASAOG010000106.1, from coordinate 931,279 downwards.
TAGAAGTTGGCAAAATATGTAGGAATTCGGTTTGCTTGTTCATGGAAAATACTCCACTTTTATTTAGTCGTCAGAAAAAAAAAACACCAACTTTTATTTGGGAATTTTTTTAGAAATAAAAAAGATGCGCTATTGAATAAATGTTAGATTGAACTTCACAATTCGTCAACTGATGTCATCTTAATTTACATCTCGTCTGTTAAAAACCTGTATTATATGTAATCTTGATATATATATATATATATATGTATGTATCTACTATGTATAATTGTTTCTGCCTTCAAATTTTTTGATCAATCAAACTTGTCTTGTGATTTTTTTTTATTTTCTTACTGAGATGTATTATAATCAATTCTTTTTCATTTTATTTTTTTCTTCTAATAAATGTCCGACCTGCACCTTTAGTAGTTCACACTAGTCAAGTAGGATTATAGAATGAGTTTTATTAACTATAAAACTGTCTTTTAAATGTCATGTAAAGTTATCATTTCGTTTAACCACTTCTTCTATTCTTAAATAACATAACAATATTGTTTAAACTGTATTCAAAGGGACAATGTAGGAAACAATACATTGCAATTTAGAAGTACTGTTACATTATACATATTTTACCTTTCAATCACTTTTCAAAAGATACATTGACAAATGTGAATAGTTTTGTAGTTTCTCTTTTAATGGCAGGTGTGATACAATTTCGCTATTATTTAAAAAAAAAAAAAAAAAAAAGTCTAATATTAAAAACAACATAACTCATAATAACTTTACTTTATTTACATAAATGTATAAACTTTTTAAAAACTTAATTATTCGTATTATTATTTCGCAGACAAAGCTGGCAAGAGTAAGTGCAAAATCAAAATCGACAACTCAAGTGTGATTTTATTAAATGACAAGAGTGATTTCCCACGGTTGTCTCCCCGCCCTTCTTTACTGAACCTCGCCGTGGACAAATTGGGCAGAAGAAAATCCATGCTCCCTCAGTGCATCACGGGCGGCGGCGACAAGGAAATTTACCCCAACAACTCCAAAGACTCCCTGACGAAAGGTGCCACGAAGCAAAGGGCGAGATCCAATTCGGAGAGCGGCAGAGGCACCCTGAGTTCCCCAGACGAGAGCTCCGCAAACAAGAATCTGCTGGGAGAGGAGAAATATTACGGCGGGCTGAACACGCCGATCATTGTGAACAGGAAGAGCAGCCTGAGCTCCCCCATCATGGCCACTCACGTGAGGAACATTCTGAACTCCCTGGAGGACAAGTGCAATCAAATGAACGGCACTTGTAATCGCCCTGGCGGCGGGAGAGGAAGCGTTGATTCGGAGAGCATCGCTGAGGAAAAGGAGCCGATAAGCTCTTGGGGCAGGAAAGTTCAGTCCATAGATGAGTCGTCGAACGAGGGCATAAGCTTCAGCTGTAGCCGGAGAGCCTCTCTGCAGCCGCAGCAATGCGTCGACGAAGTCGACGACGACGACGACATCATTTTACCCGCCATCGGCTCTGGCACGTCAGGGGCCACCAAAAAGTCCGCCCGCAACAGCTTGTCTAAAACAATAGTCATAACCGCCCCTGACTCCTGTACACAGCAGGCTCACAGATTTTCTATTCCAACAACGATTCAGATAGATCCTCCGTCTAATTCAAACTCCAATTACAGCCTCTCATCTGGCTCATCCAGCAATAACAGCAGCTCTGGGAGTAACAGGAACTCTTATGCCGAGAAAGCTTCTGCCCCTTGCAACTTAAACATCTCTTCTTCAACAGAGACTTCCAACCTGAAAGCCCCGCCACAGGATGATTCGTTACTGACTCAATTGACGAGCATTGTATCATGCTCCAGCGACGACCCGATCGTCCTGGATCAAAACCCCACTTGTGCTTCGTGCGCGTCCCAGCCCAATTCCAAGCCAGCCAACTCGGCCTCTTTCGAGCGCAAAGGAAGTGGCTCTTCACAGAGCTCAACACACTCCGCAACCTCCACTAATGTAAATAATCTCAAACCCAAAACTCTCAGAACTCCCTCGGATATTGAGAACGAGAACAATCTGACCCAGACAGAATCCTCGGACGTCTGCGTATCGAACGAGGACTGCACAAGGAACACTTCCATTGAAGAAATCGAGGACGACTTCGACAACAGCGACTCTCTGGTGTCCATTTCGGAGAAGGACGCCGCGGTTCTGTCCGGGAGCTCCCTGGTGTCCCAACACAACGACAACAACGGCCTTGACTCGTCGGACACCTTACAATCGTCGTCACCTCTGTCACCTGACAGTGGCAAGTCGAACATTGATGATGTCACTCGCAGGTCAGGTGGCATGGCATCTTTCATTGTTAGCGCTGTCGACCAGGATCTGAGCTCCGACTCCACTTCCAATCTACTTAGCTAAAAAACAAACTAGATAGACCTAATGTTTTAAAAATATAACAATGCTTGTTTATATATATTTATAGATATCTTATAGAATCATTTTATTTCCCGACTACATAACTTATTTAGCAAGGCATTGGTCACCATACTGTTTCACTCAATGTTTATTACCACACCTCATCCGATCCATGATTTTTTTTTAAATAGAAGATAATATATTTAAAAAAAATCATTTTAATAACTTTAACTGATGGTAGCTTGTGAGGCTGCCAGGTCATGTTGTTACGCGACTCACACGGTCGTCACAAAGGTCCCGAGTTACCATCTCCTGCCCTTTCTGGGGCAAGGACGTAATGATTTTCAAATCTGAAGGAGCGTCCTAAAACATATAACACATAAAACATAGAATGTTTAGATTTAAATGTAACTAGCAATGGCTTCTCATTACTTGCTTTTCAATTTAAGATGCATATAAGCTTGTAAATATAGAATCTCAAGCTTCTATCTTCTTTTATCTGTTTTGAAACTTTGTTAAAAACTTTAGTAGATAGTTCGAATCTTTTTCGAGACCAAAGCCACAGTCCACGTTTGCTCTTTAATTGAGTGATTATTAGCAAGCATTTAATCAGAATGGTACATTTGAAAGCCAAAACAACTTTCAATTCTTAATCTTCACCTATCTCTTAGTCTGTTGGAGTACCACACATAATCTGTGGAGCACCACACATAATCTGTGGAGTACCACACATAATCTGTGGAGCACCACACATAATCTGTGGAGCACCACACATAATCTTTGGAGCACCACACATAATTTGTGGGGCACCACACATACTTTGTGGGGCACCACACATAATCTGTGGAGCACCACACATAATCTGTGGACCGTCTTTCTCAATCCTCTGTCTTTCGCCTTGATTAGAAGGACAGACCCGTCCATTCTTTAATATCTTTCTATCGGTTTCTCTTTCTTCTATTCTTTCCCCTGGTACTATCTTTGAGGACCTCGAGATATGGCCAAACAGCTAAGTATGCGTTCTTTGACAGTGGTCATCAGATCCTGTTATGAATGTCCTCACTTGTGGAGCGGTCTTTCTCAGCAATACACAATACTTTAATTATAGAGGACAACCCATGGATGGAATTGGAATCCTCATCTTTACTGGAGTAGTTAGCCATCAAAATTCACAATTAGTCTAATACAAATGTCAATCATACCTTAGAAACATAATAAACAAAAATAATTTTAGTCTAAACTAGATTATTATGAACTCTACATCTGTACATTGATACACTTTAGAGAGCATTATTTATGCAAAGAGACATATCCTAATATCATGACTATTTCTGACAACCTATCTCCCCTCTCTACAATTTCATCAAACACTGCAGAGAGATGTATTATAATTTTGCCACATTTTAAATCAAGATAATTTTTAAAGCTTAGATTTTCTTTTCAGAAAGCTGACATATGAATCAAAACCATTTAATACAGTTGACTTAATAGCCAACCCCTAAAAATGTCTAGAGCATCATTTTTATTCGTTGTATATCCATATTTCTTATTTCATATGATAGAACACCTTTAAACAAGTACTTTATCTTTTATTAGTGCCACTAGAGCATGAAACGGGTTGCCTAAATCAGCCAGTCGGTCGACAATTAGTGCCATTGTAACACTGAAACAAGTTTGATTAGGTTAAAGTATCTAATTTATAAGACAATAAAGCTTTTAACAATTTGCATCATTAGAGAAATGTTATTAAAACAACGTTAGAAAAGTGTAGAATCAATAATTGTTTATTTTTCATTTCATTTATGTATCACAACAATTTTAATACGACGCATGGATATTTTCGATTTCTATGTGCTAATGCCATATTCAAGGGAAGTGCTGTACTGATCTATATGTTACTAGATTGTTCCACACTGAAGCATGCAATTCTTCTTAGACTCTTACTGCTGAAGGTTGGGTTTCTGTTACAGTTGTACTTTGATTTATATATTGTTTATGATTACGTATATTGGATGAGTTGCTAGTTTATTGGGTTTTTTTTAGGTCGAAATTGTACATTCTTTTGCAATAATTTCTTTAAATGTTCACGTGATAGTCTGTCGTCTTGTTCTTAAGATATAGGGGAAAAAACTGTTTCATTGAGCAAGAAGGAAATGAGAGAGAGAGAGAGAGCGGCAGAGAGAAAGACAGACAGAGAAATAAAGAAAGATAAAGGCAGAGAGAGAAGCAGATAGACAAGCATAAAGAGTGAGAGGCAGGCAGAAAGAAAAAAGAGAGGCAGATCGAGAAGCAGAGAGAAATAGGCAAAGAGAGAGGCAGAGAGAAATAGGCAAAGAGAGAGGCAGAGAGAAATAGGCAAAGAGAGAGGCAGAGAGAAATAGGCAAAGAGAGAGGCAGAGAGAAATAGGCAAAGAGAGAGGCAGAGAGAAATAGGCAAAGAGAGAGGCAGAGAGAAATAGGCAAAGAGAGAGGCAGAGAAAGAGACTGCAAGAAATGAGTGAAGAAAAGAGAACGAGTGAGGAGTGGGAGACAGAGATAAAGGCAGAGAGAGAGAGCCTGAGATAGTGAGGTACGAGGGAAAGAGCGAGACTGAAAGGGAAAAAGTAACAAAGACAGAAAGAGTAACAAAAAGAGGGATTAAGAGAGAGAGAGAGAGAGAAAGAATATTATAAAACAAAGACCTATTTAATGAATAACATAAAAAAAGGTACACGAGTTATACAAGAAAAGGAAATCCTGGAGACACATATTTGTGTCTAGTCATGACTAGAGAATTTTATGAAAAAATAAAATTGTAGATTTTAAAGGATTTACTAAAATAAATATTAATAACAAAATAAATATCCATACTGCTACGCCTGGCTTTTTGCCAGTTTTGAACTGTGTTTTCTGGTCTAGTACCCTAGCATGCAAAGTATTTGGTGCGTAAGCTGGTATCTTTTTTTTTTCATTGTAAGTTAAGTGAGCTCGTTTATGCATATTTATCATTTTATTTATGTCTTTGTATGTTATAATGATTGCGCACCAAGATTTGTTGGTCGCTGTGTATTCTCCTATGGCTGATTAGTGTTTGATTCCTATGAGATGGGAAGTAACTGTTTATGCTTGTTCTTGTTAGAAACTAGGTTATTTCCCTTGTTACTACCATTTGACTATGCAACGTCATCATCAGGCATTTTTTGTGTTTCAATAACTGCTTTGAGGATTTACTCCGGAGTAAGCGTATTAAATTTATTTATCATTTGCGTTGGTTAAATTATATTAAAATATCAAACAGTTTATTTTCATTAATTTAAAAAAAATATATATATAATTAAATGGTATACTCCATCCCGACATGTATTTCGAATTAAATAGTAATGATAATAATAATAAATTATATATTTTTTAGTACACAATAATTATTAGTGTTATTGTTAAAACGCATTTGTTAATTAATTTGTATTTTGCTTTCCTTAGTGATGTATCCGGAAATTTAAATTTAAAAAAGTGTAAAATTATGTACCATACCAATCTAGGATATACTGTTTAAGATATGTATTTAGTGTCCTATAGCCAGCTTATATCTAAATAAGAATCGTTGCGAAGCGTTACTGTGCTTGGCTTTCAAAGCAAGATGTCTCGAGTTTGAATCCAGGGGAAGACTGGGATGTTGAACTTAAGCTTTAAAACATAAGCCTGGAAAGTAAAGTCGTTGTGCTGGCCACATGACACCCTTGTTAATCGTCGGTGATTTGTCCCATGGGTCCCGTTTAGGGATTATATGTTTCGATGCTGGATAAAGATGTTTTCATTTCATTATTATTTTGTTCATATTGATATTACTTTCTAAAAGGGTTTACACGGTGCGTACCGCACCACTCGCCCACTCAATGTCACGCCACTGGAAGAAGAGTTATTAGTTAGTGTGAAATAAGGAAACTATTGAGAACACTTTAAAAAAAAAAACTATCAACTAGTTAACGAACGCATATTGTTCTATACCTAGTATTGATTGTATTTTATATCTTCCTACTACAGCAAATTAGAAAGCATCTTACCATAAGCAATGTTAAACAGATTTCACTTTATTTTTCATGTTGCAATTCTAACAATATAATTGTAAAGCTCATCGGATTTAAATATATATAAGAAAAAGGTTTCGCTTATTTTTAGAATCATAAACCGTAGTGCTTGTTTCTGAGCTATTGAATCTCTGTTGCAGCTGCGGCATTTTACGTCTAGAAAGACAGAGAGGGAGTGACTTCTCCAACGCTTTAGGAAAGGCCTGTGTTGTGTATATACCTGTACGGCAGTGCTGAACAACTAAAGAGAACAGCAAACTATTTTTCCTTGGCACAGTCTGCAAAAGAGCTCACAGGTCAGCAGCAATAAAGCTGGCTAGAAGAAGAAGTATATATCTGTGATGACATAGAATATAGTGGATCCATTGTGAAACAGCTTGTTCGGAAATCGAGCTATGACTCTTATATTTGGTATGGCCGATGGTCTGGGTTTCAGATATTGCCATAGTATGCAGCAAAGTTGTAAAATTAAAACATTTTTATAGTTTTCTTCGTATTGTTTTTATCTTGTCTCATAACAAATATTAAATTTTGAAAAATGATTGGAAGCCTTAGCAATAGTAACTCTTTATCTCATCCTTGCATTATTCAACATTTTAAAATATTCAATGTCTGTTAGCTACACTATATTTGTATAGATTATAAGTGTTTGACAAAGCAATATACAGATTTATCTGCTCCTGTTTTTGGTCTCGTTTTTTTTTTCCCTTGTCTGTTCTACCGGTAGAAAAGTTTTCTGCACAGCTTTCTATTATTTCTCTTTACAAGTTTTTATCCCAGAATATTTTTTTTTTTTAGAAATGAATAAATTATTGAATGAAATCGCAAAGAAGCTGTTAGTTATTTTTTTTTTTTTTTTTTTTTTTAAGTGCAGGAATGTATCTTAAGGTTGGGTCTTCGAATGATAAAGAGTAAGATAATGTTTATGAAAAGATAAATATCAACATTCAAAAAGGTCTACATAAAGTAGAAAAAAGTGTATGATACCTAGGGCCGGTGGACCCTAAGCCCAAAACAGCTACAAGTGTTGCAGGGCAGGCAAGGAATCCGCAAGAAAAGAGGAAAGTGGGAAGGCCCAAGCAAACCTGGAAGAGGTCTGCCATCAGTGAAGCCGAGTGTAACGGCCTTACTAGCCATCCAGATGTGACGTCCTTGTCACCGTGTGATTATCTAAAGAGCTGAGACGAAGGCTCTTCGAACTCTAGGCGTGTAAGCCTGCTTGAACAAACCGTTCTGCCTAGAAGAAGTCCGAGTCAATCTTTATGAAAAAGTATTGCTATTTCCGACATATCTGGCGTGTTGTAATTGGTTACATACACTTTTTGCAAAATAAATGTTACGGAATATGTATAGCTGCTACAGAAACTGATACGGAAACTATTACGAAAAGTAATACGAAAACTGATACGGAAACTGAGTAGTTGCACTGTCACTGAATGAACGAAACTTCGAAATGAATAAAACCAAACACACACACACACACGCACAGAGAGAGAGAGAGATAGAGAGAGAGTTATCAGGACTTTGATTGCTATGCAATACTAGTCATAGTCAACCAAACATTTGTCTTATCTTAAAAGTCAACCCAAAACAGGGATCTTCCGATAGTCAGCGTGCTGTGGAACTGGGTCATTAGCACACACTGACTGTAAAGGAGGGGGGGGGGAGTCTATCAGAGAACTTAAGCAAGAGTAACGAAAGGGAAATAACTTATATGGGGGAGGGGGCGAGCGAAGGGACGTTTAAAACAAATCACAATTTAAAAAAAAAACTGTCGTTAAAAACCGTCTGAGCTTATCGAGATATTTCATCTGTTTGGACCTACGTTGAAGGTGCAGTTTTTAGCGCACCGATATTTGAAACATATTCAAGCCTATATGCACCTATTTTACATCCACATACGTTATCTCTTGCACACGAAAATTTCGGAAGCCAATGTGGGCAATATAATAAAACGGTATGTAACTCAACAAAAAGGGATCAATAAGAGAAATTAATTAATTAGTTGATTACCTATTGGTGATTAATAATATTGTTTGGTTTCGAACAAGGGAATGAAATAGTACTTGACTGATGTGGTGGTATAAGCTGTATTACTCGCATTTACACTTTGAGTAGAGAATGAGGTCGTCACTTCAAAATGTGAACCTAACGATAGATTATAAAACCACCTATTGTCATGAGCACTTCTCTAGGACGGGGTGGTCTATATCCTCGCTTTAGGCCTCGTGTTCGAAGTGGAGGAGTACAACTTTACAAAAAAAAATACATAAATGCATTTAAAAAAAGATCACGATAACATTCACACAAATACCTCTCCATTTTCCCCAACTGGTCCAGACAAGTAACAGGATCATAGCGCGTTGAGAAAGCTAAAAGCATGAATTAGCGCTAAGCGAAAACAATTGGTAAAAATATTTCTAACCGCTAAGATTTATTAGTGTTAGTCTAGACTTACTCTAGATTCTAGATCTAAGTGGTAAAAGCATATTTTGTGTGGAGTGGTGAATAGTACAATTAACGGTCACATTTAATGTAGGGTTTTGTTCCCGTCAGTCTCTAATAAACAGACTCTACTCATTTTATTGAATAGTATTATTGATTAACCGTATCTAATTATATAAACAGTGATTAAAACAAAGTGCTGCTATTACATAGTAGTCCTACAAAAAGAAGATAAAACAATTTAATTGATATCGATCTCTGGCATTTTTTGCTTTCACTAAGATCGAAGGGATCGCCATCATTTCATTTATGTCTCTTGAGTATCGTCGTAGGGGGCGCTATGACGGTTCGCGTCACCAAATCCCGCCACTTTTCCCGTTCAGCAGCTGTTCTTAACAGGATATCAAGAGAGAGGCCGGTCCATTCTGTCCACAAATGTTATCCACCCAGGTTTTTTGTTTTTCGGACGAGCCTTTTTTTTTTTTCCTCCAGTGTACCTTGAAGAATGACTTTTGAACATGGATCCCACTTAAAGCAGATAACAGTGTCCCTGGAAAAAAAAAATACAATGAAGTCATGTGTTGTTATAATTCACTCCCCTTTTGCGGGGACGCTGCTTTCAAGGAAAGTTAAAAAATACTCTCCACTTTTTTAATGGATTAATATTACATGGCACACCTATGAAAATACACTGTTTGTAAAATATACAATGTTTGAGATGTTTCGGATGTTCCTTCAGAGTTAAAGGGGGATCTACTTCCTAGTCGAAACCTCCCGCAGGACGACGTGGACTGACAGCAGACGACAGTTCAGCGCGCAGACCGCACGACCAATCAGCCATCCAATCAAGCTATTTAACCCTTCATCTTTTTCATTCCATCACCAAAAAATTAGTGAAACAATCTTCTTAAAATAGACTACTTACCTGGTCGTATGGGATACATTTCGGACTGTTTTGAAGATGGTCTAGCATTTGAAAAATGCTTTACCTAGCCCGGGCGTCCCCCAGGAAGTTTTCGGACAAGGACTTCAGTGTTTCCCAAACTGTGTTCCTCGGAACCCTAGTGCTCCATGAACTACTGGAATAATTAACTAGCTGGCCACCACGTGAATTATTCTCTCTTAAAATAAGCAAGGTTTTGCACTAATTAATCCGAATGTGCGAAGTGTTCCGTTAAGGAAATAGTTTGGGAAACACTGACCTTATTGAAGATAATGAAAATGTATAAAATGACCCCCAGAGGCCAGAGCTGTAGGCCGAAACGCATAGACCATTTCTAACAGAGTCTTCGCGGTATTCAAGTAGGCCAGTTTGAGAAACGCTGTACTTCATAATTTTGGCCAAATAAAAGTTCTCCTGTTGTCACAAAAAAAGTCAAAATAAAATAAAGGTCAAATTTTCAGCGTTATAAAATATTTTCTATTTCCGAATCTATGTCAATACTCTCGCCTTTAAATCTGGAATACAGAAAGTTGGCCTAGAACACGCAGATATGTAAACTGTCACACGTGTTCAACTATTGTAGTAGGCCTACTGTGCCTAGGTCTGACTTACCAAAACGTGGACACTTGGGAATCTTTAAACTGTTCTTTAGAGAATCTCTTCTTTTTTTAAAAAAAAAAAGTTTTATTTTGAATTATTGCGTAGAAGAAATGATAAAACTTCGCGTCGTTCTGTAGATGTCGGCGAGTATTAGTTGTACACTATACAAATGATGAGATCTGTGACGCAACAATGGCTACATTTTATGACGTAGTTGTCCAGCTGCCGGGTCACTGTTGCACCGTGTGCTAGCAATCGCCTGTGATTTCCCACATTTCAACCCTGACGTCGTCTACTTCTGTCAAGATGGAACCACTTCCAGTAGACAAGGGCTGGGCATGGGTCATTTGTTTCGGTAAGTTGATGATCATGAGGATTAGATTAATGAAATCATAAATCGTTGCTTGATCAGAAATATAGTTGGGTGAAATAGCTTCCGGAAAGCACGTGTTCCGAACCAACATTCTGACTGATAAAGATGTAAAAGTCTGTCTGCGCTTCTAGAGTCAGTAGATCGTTAAAACTCGAGTAACACGAGCCAAAGAAATATTTCGTAAAAAAGTTATTTAAAATAACAATGAATAGCTCATTTAAGAATAACACTACATTATATTAAGTTGTTCTACGTTCAGATTTATTAATAACAATTCACATAACCAATCCATAGGTCCAATCGAGATCAATCTTAATAGAGGCCTCAACACTGACCTGCGACATCGCAACCTGCTTAGACCAATACCCCGTCATAGGTCAGTGTTGAGGCTGTTATAACGATTGGTCTCGATATAACAAGTTACTGAAGGCTTGCAATGGTTATTGAGAGAAGAGGTTGTTTTTTTTATTTAAGAGATTGAAGTTTCAGTGGATGTCACGTGATACTGTTCACATTCAAAAGTAGTGTACGTATATGAAATTAAATACCGTGAAACTTTTTATTTTTCGGAACGTATCCCTCTCGAAAGTCAAGAAAACACTTTATTGTTTCTTTAATAATTTTCATTAAAGTCGATTTTTCAAAAGTTGCATTTATGTTACAAAAATATAATTGACCTATGACTGTTTCATGTAGAAATCACCTTGCTACTGGTTCAAACCCTGTGTATGTGGGTTTTCCTATATCCGATTAGATGTCATTTATTTACGAAATAAATGATGTTAATTAATCTCTTCCGGCTATTTGTTTTTTTATTGATGCCAAGGTGAACCGTTAAACAATAGACAGGACATAAGATGCTGTCTTTACCGAAACTGAACGGTATTTGAAACCACAAATGTCATATCAAGAGCTTGCATGGTAATTGGTATCATATAGATGCCGGGAAGGCTTCCAACTATTGAGTAACAAGTCCTAGTTAATGAAAGCTGGTCTGGTTTGCGAAGATGAAGGTAACAAGGGGCCCCCTAAGGAGCGGGGCCTGGTGCGGTTGCCCCACTTGCCACTCCCTAATGCCACTACTGGATAGAGGACAATTATCACCAACAACAAACATGATATTTGCCCGAACAGTACTTAAGTCCACAACATGGCCTCCTGTTACAAGTTACAGGGCTACTTGCCCTCTGTATTCAAATTACACACAGGTCATTCTGGGATATCAAAACATGGAGGAGTCATTCACAACAAAAGGTCAATTTGAGTCATCCAGACAAAATGTCATATTAAACAAACTAAAAGATAAGTATGAAGACACTGATAATATGCTTATATAAATAGTGTTGTTATTTCAATAATATGTTTTCTTTTTTTCTAATTGATTGTGTCACCTAGTTAAAGTCTTGGTCGTTGGTAGACGTTTCTGAAAATATTTCGGGTACCGATCTTTCTATTAAAAAAAATAAATTTTGTAGAAAGTTTTGACAATCATTTTAAACTAAGAGAATTAAATTTACATAACCTAATGATTTGTGTTTGCATTATGTATATTCTATTTTGAACTGATGCTTAGAGAAATACCTATATTCTTCCTATCTCACCGTTCAGCTGGATTCCTAGTGCACACTCTGCTGGGCAGTTCCGGTCAAGTAAACACAATGATGCTGTCGAGGTTGATAGAGAAGTTTGACACGACCATCACCACCATCTCTCTCATGTTTACAGTCGGCATCATTTGCTTTAGTTTTTTCTGTAAGTATTCCGCACTGCTCACCCAGCTTCGTTATCTTCGTGTTAGGGGCACTCACTACAAGGATTGAAATGTACGTAGCCCTATTATGGAGTGAGTTTGTGTGTTTTCTGTTGGCTAAGCTTTTCCAATGTAACCTCAAAGCAGTATTGGTGAAGATGTCGGGTTAAAAGGCTAATGAAATAGAGGTCATAGACGATAGGCTGAATGACATGATGTCATTTCTGGTTTAAAACGTCCCATAGCTTGTTATTTAATTTTTTTTTTACATAGACTACATCCTCAACAAGAAATATATTTAAAAACACAATACTAAAAAAAGAAAAAAAAAAGTTTTATATTAAATGTATTTCTATAAATGAGTTTAGATCTCAGTCATGTGATTCAATTTGTATTAGATCTAGACCAACAGATGATAGATCTGTGCCGAGTAGAAATAGTTGTGCATTTATTGTTTTTGTTTAGCGCCTTTTCATGTTATCAGCTTTCTGAATGCACCATCATCCTATGATCCGGGGGGGGGGGGGGGGGGGGGGAGAAAGAATGTATGTAAGTTAGCATGATTTTAAATGTATTTTGTAAAAGGGCCCATGATCATCAAGCTAACACACTAACCACTATGCAATCGAAGTACTTTTGAAAATAAAAGAAGGTTTTCATACGACGAACTTATTCTCTACTGTGTATACGAAGTATAAAGGGAACTAATTCAACTTATACCGCCACATAAGTCGAATACAATTTCTTTCCCCTTACCAAACCAAACATAACCAAAAGTTAATTCATTGATTCCTTTTATTTTTAATGATTATTGTTTTGTCAGGTAAAAGAAATAATTATGAATAATTTCTTCTTGATCAGAGATTGGGTGTGGGAGAAATAACTTGTACAAACTTTCTACCAGACATACAGAGTTAGTTGATAAAAGCTTTGTAAAAACAGAAATTAACAACCATATATATCTTTTGTTGAATTGGGTTCCCACGTATCACTCGGGTACGACAAATAACCTTAAAACACCCAGACTGACAATAGTGCTTATCTTTTACATTTAATCTTGGGTATAATCCTATTTTCACAGAACTGGATTTCACAATAGACACTAGCGATAAACTCACCTTCGTCAGGGGCAGCTGTTAACTAAATAAAATAATTATATATTTGATGTTCTTTCCATTTCTCTCCAGCCACTGTCTCTGCGAACGTTTTCTTGCCCAAGTTTGGAGAACGGAAGTGTGTTATATTTGGAGGCATCCTGACCTCCTTGTCTTCTATAGGTCAGGGCTTGTCTACACATGTGGCTGGCATTATCGTACTGGAAGGCCTCAGAGGTAGGTTTTAATTATGTTTTAACCATTCATCTACTTTGAAAAAAAAATTACTTTAAATTTACATTAAAAATGAATGACCTAATGCAGTAATCAAATGAGAGTGGTTCTTAGTCTGCAATATTTTATTTTTCTTCTACAAACTTTTTTTACATTTAACAATAAACTGTTTCGTTATATTATTCTATGGCACTTGGTCGTGTGGTCTTCACTCAAGACTGTCGTATCGATGCAGGGCCGGCCCTATCAATTGCCAGGCCCTATGCTAAATGCATTGCGCGCGGCCCAGTCAGGGTAAGGATAAGGATAATTAATGAACATTAAGATTTTGTATTAGAAAATAAATTCGTCTTTGCATTCGGAACTCTTGCTATAAGTTATAATGATTTAATTTAATAATTTAAATCTACAATTAGCGCGGGGCTTATGAAAGTGTGGGGCCCACTGCGGCTGCATAGTTGTTTAAAACCGGCCCTATATCGATTGTGCCTAGTTCTAGACATGCCCTCCGCAATCTCCTGCCGCCCTATAGTAAGTAGGGGCTAACGTAATAATGCTCAAATCGTAAGGATCATCGGAAACAAACAAGAATAAATCCATTCAATTGTCATGTAATTATTACTTTAAACTTGGTGACGGTGTGAAGAAGATAGCTATAGTTGTTGGTTATGCAGTGTGAATGATGTAAGATAAGCGGCGATGTAGTAAGCAGTTTTAAGTCCGCCAGACGATACCAGGGTGTCAGAGTGTAAAGACGTGTTTTTATAGTGAATTCGATTTGTTTAAAATATAAGTTTTGTTTCATTCAATCTCAAGCAAGATAAATGTGTTTATAGTCTTGATTCAAGTTATATTTAGTTTTGTTCACAAAGAGGTTATTCAAGTTATCTCAAGTTTCATGTTAAAATATAATACGTAAATTATATAATATAGTATTATATTACATAATACAGTGGTTTAGTTGTTTACTAGCAGTTTCGTGCTGTAAGTCAACGACCGTCAATAACAGTATGTGTAGAGGTGTGTGTGTGGTTGAGAGGTGGCTGAAGGTTTGAAATCAGCATTTGTTTTTAGAATTTCCGAGACAAAAAAAACTCGAGATTCGATAACCCAAGCCTAATTGTATCTACTTACAACAACTTTCCATTTACTTGAGCCTAGGCACTGGTCACGGGATTCTGTTTGTGCCGGCCATGTGTCTGATCAGGCAATACTTCAAGAGGTTACGCTCCACTGCAAGCGTCATCGTCTTCTGCGGGGGCTGCGTGGCCGCCATCGTTGCCCCGTTTATCATCGCGGCTGTCTCCAAGGAATATGGCGTCACCGGAACCTACCTGCTTCTGGGAGCCGTGGAGCTACATTTTTGTGTTTCCGGTTTGCTTCTAAGGCCTGTAACATCCTACAGGTTAGCTGCTTGTCGTATTGTCTTTAGAATCCCCATAAACGGTCTACTAAAGGGGTATCCTTTTAAGACTTTTTATCAGATCCTCAATTGTGGTCGTCTAAGTTTATTTTTAACTGTTTAAAAATATTTAATTTTAATTGATATTATATTGCCACCTTTCATGCAAAGAGCAAGTCATTATGTTTGGTCGAATTTCTTTTATAATCAGTTTTTTTTTTTTGGGGTGGGGGGAGAAATATATGTGGGAGAAGGTTTCTGCTCGAGTTGGGACTCGAACTCGCGCCCCCCCCCCCTTTGTTAATTAGCCAAAGCCTAGCCTCTATGCCACATCTCCCAACATTCATTACTTTCCTGCTGTAATTACAATCGGCAATATTTGTAATATTTTTTTGTATGTAAGTACTCGACACCAAATTTCACCGTATCTTTATTATAATACTAAAGCGGTCACATTTAAGACTGAAATTTTACGTAGCATTAAGCGTCCACACGATGTTTGTTTAGCTAGAGCTGGGTAGCTTTAAAAATAAAAACTAGTCCATGTCCAGCAACAAAAGTCCTAAGAGAAGTCGTGAATGCATAATTCTTCTTGCATGTATAAACAATAGATTTTTTTGAAAGCTTAACTTATTTAGTGGACCTATTGATTAAAAGGTCAACGAAAAATATGTGGGAGATTTCCAAAGACGGGACAGCATGCGGACAGACTCGCGAGCCTAGCGGAGAGCAAAAGAATCGAAGCTGCCTTAGTCAATAGAAAGATAAAGAAAGTTGCCTCCCTGTCAACTAGCACTAAAACAGATGCATATACATGCACAAACTGTGGCAAAATCCGAATCTCAAGAACTGGCTTGATTCTGCCCAGTCTCAAGACAAAAACCAAAATCAGTGACTCACCTGGATGCATCCATTCTCTTACGAGACAAAAAGGAGACATGTATGATTAAAAAGTTGTCCCCCTTTGGTAATATATCGATTATGGTTTATCTCGTAAAACTTTAGTTTCGCTCTATTTAAACAATTGTTTTTCAAGAATTTCAAATGGAGTTTTCAACTTTTTTAATTAATTCCATTTTTAATTCAATTATACATAAAACACTGAACCATTATCTCCAAATGCAAAAACTAAATCTAATTAAATACTCACTAAGGCACAAAAATAAATGCGTATTCCTCGTTCCATATGCTAGGACAAAGTTATACAAATGCTCCTTCTTCCCTAGTGCTATTAGAGCATGGAATAGGCTACTTGAGCCAGCCAGGGCAACCAGTGACTTGGCAAAATTTAATACGTTGGTCAACATGAATGGCTAGATGCATGACGCGTAGGACGTAACGTCTGTATAATATAAGATAAGATGTAACTGATGAAGTCCTTGTGGCCTAAACGTCCTTTATGTATTTTATTTTTTTTTTGTATACAGTTGTTCTCTCTTGCTGTAGTCAATCATTTTATCTTTTTATTTTTTACTACATTTAAGAACAGGGCCAGATTTACCTTTAGGCAACACAAAATAAAAAAACATTATTATTTAATTTAATGTAAAAATAATATCTGGACTAATAAATGGCCAATAATGGGACTCATACCAAGTGTAAAACCTTAGCTGTTCAAAACTATTCAGATTACAATGTTACATTGTTTATTAAGTCTGTTTTGTATGTGTTCCCATCGCCTTGTGCCTACCTTATTTTTATTGACAATAATGTATTATATACCTTATAATTAAAACTATTATTATTATTATGTTAGAAATAAACGAGTAGTCATTCTCTGGCGCTGCCAGGGTCGAGTTTCGCTAAAGAGAAACAATTCATCGTAGTCCCTTTAACAGTTTCCACTGAGGAATTTTTCTGGTGATGTGGCAGATCTGACAGGCAACTAGGATGTTCCTAGGAATGTTAAGGGCCTTATTATTATTATTGCAAATGCTTAATGTTTAATACTTTTATTGCGAGTAATACATTAAATTATACAATCAGATTACTTTTTTATATTCAGAAAGACCGTCGAGAATTCCCCAGAAGTAGAGTTGAATCAGCTTCCTACAATACAAGTGACGCCCCCACCATCACAGGAAAGCAACCAGGTTCAGAGTCAGAATATTTCCAACGGATCCAGTTACCCGCTAAAAAACCTGTCTCTCGATGCAGAAGTGAGGGAGACGCTCTTGAACAAAGCTTTGATTGTTGAAGAACCCATTGTCAGACCTAGAGTGTTTAGCAGAGGCATGTCCGTGGACTCGACGGACACATATCTGAGTGATAAGTACAAACAGAGGGCGACATTTGGAAGTGTCCTGACACTGACCAGTGAACACGGAGCTGTCCTGGAAACCGTTTTGGATAAAGAAGACACCAAGTCACGCGATGATCCTGACAGAGGCGTAACAAACGTGGGTGTCTTTAGGAAATGTTACAACGAGGCGTCTCTCAAGTAAGTAAATAGTTATTTTTACTTTTTTATTATTACATTCAAACGATTCATACAAACACACAATTTTAAGCATTTCTTTAAATATTGAAGAATATTATTTGCAAGCTCATTCTCTTTACATGTACATAATTCGTTTGGCAGCAATGCCTTATCTAAGGCCCTCGGGCCGATTCCGGCTTAAATGCTATGGGCCAGTCTCTTTACGGAGAGGTACAAATTTATTATATTTTTTGACAGTATTGTCTAGATAGTGATGTCTTATCTAGGGCATTCGGGCCTTATCTGCCTTTGATGCCTTGCTATACGGCCCTTCGGAATTTAGGCCCATTTGCTTATTAAAGCTGCGAGCGATCAGTTCCATTGGGCTACAAGAACTTTTTAGCTTTTATGTGTCCTGCGACGCATGTGCAGGCAATTTTTAAGCTACGTTGGAAATAGCAAGAAATTCTTTTAAAATAAAAATTATTAAAAATGTTTAAAGTTTAGTCAGTGTATATTTTGAAGTTCTACTTGAAATATCATGGCATGGGATTTGCCTGTGAAAAAAGAAAAATGAAATCAATGTTGTGGTTTTATTTCTTCCTTACCACCAGCTTGTGGTCAATGAGACTTGCAATGGTCGCCATCATGCCTGGAACAGTCCACGTCTACATAGCCATCTACACGCCGATGATTCTACATTCTCAGGTATTTGCTATCTGAATCCTAGAAGAATGTGTTATGACACGATTAGGATTTAGTTATTTGTTTCGGGAATAAGGGATCGGAGGAGTACACATTTTGCTTTTGGTTTTACGAATATAACTGCTTTTTCTTGTAACAAAACTAATGGATGATCTAACTCTAATGTGTGGTCTACTGAAATCCGTATACAATATGCTTAAAAATTTTTCTCTGTCATTTCAGTGTGTTTTACAATATTTCAGGGAGCATCATTAGATGAGCTGTCCACATTGCTGACCTTGCTAGGAGTCCTTGACCTTGTGAGTAGGCTGGGCATGGGTTTCCTGGCTGATACTCACATTGTCTCGGCCACTGTGATGTTCATACTCTCACAAATGTTCTTGGGTGAGTCTTCCATAGGTCGCCTTTTGATCGTTCAGAGTCAGACTATTAAAAGATGAAAAAATACTCTTATGTTAGCCTTGTAATATTTTGAGCAGGAGTCTAGCTTGTGGCCTTTATTGAAGATTTTCATGATAAACTTTCGATTCTAAACAATGTCAAGGACACTATAATGAAAAGATCACAGAGGCAAACTAAATACAAATTAAATTTGTTCTAGAAGCGAAAGAGTTAAGAAATGTCATTTTACAGTGCTAAAATTGCTTCTTGTACTTTGTACACCGAATACACCAAATAAATAGCTATTTATATTTTTCCACAAGTGCTAAAAAATCTACGATCAAACCTTTTCAGTGTCAGTATGTTATTTCTCTCTTACAGGTGTTCTGTGTCAGTTTGTTATTTCTCTCTTACAGGTGTTCTGTGTCACCTTGTTATTTCTCTCTTACAGGTGTTCTGTTTCAATGTGTTATTTCTCTCTAACAGGTGTTCTGTGTCACTTGTTATTTCTCTCTAACAGGTGTTCTGTGTCAGTTTGTTATTTCTCTCTTACAGGTGTTCTAGGTCAGTTTGTTATTTCTCTCTTACAGGTGTTCTGTGTCAGTTTGTTGGCTTCTTCAGCCTGTTCGAGACACTCATTGTTTACGTCATCTTGCTTGGACTGGTCATTGGCGCTAGGGTGTCGCTGCTCCCCCTAGTGGTCATCGAAGTCGTCGGAGTGGACAAGATGCCTCAAGCATTCAGCATTATCTCTCTGGTGGCTACTTTAACAGCAGCAGGCGTCAACCCCCTATTTGGTCAGTACTCCGTTTGTTTTTTCGCGACGAATTAGATCTAGATAATAACAATAATTAATACTAATAATTTAATTTAGAAAGCTCTGTTAACAAACAAAAATGTCGGCTCAAGGCGATGTGATAACATTACAAACACAAACACGGGAGCTTCAATGACAATTTAATCTAAAAAAGTTTTAACTCTTTCTCTCCGTAATTATTTTTCCACATTTTTAAAGGAATTCTTCATTTTGCGCATTACAACTTCACTACCCTATTATCAGGGGCGGACTGGATATCAAAATCGGCCCGGGCATTACCATATAAACCGGCCCACAAATGGCATGTCATATATTTTCGGTGTGGGGGGGTTACTCCACAATTTATATCTATCTATATATATATATATTAGTGTGTGTCTATATGTAATTAATCTTCATTACATTCTGATCTTTCATTCTTTCAAACGTTTTTTGTACCCTGGAATACTCTCTTCCTATAATAGGTGGAAAGGCAGTACACACTGCCAAAGGGCAGCTTGGGAGTCCGGGGGAGCGCTACGAGCACCCTCCCCCATGGGGTCCGGGGCGAAGATTACAGACGTTTCTTAAAAAATACGATAGTTACGTCCTATGCATTTCATGTGTTAATCTAGTCATGCATGTTGATCTGTGACTTAAAAATATGCTAAATCATTTGTTTCCTGGCTGACTTAGGCAACCCATTCCATTAAAAGATAAGATAAAGCAGAACGGTTAAAGAGATACTTACTTAATGTGAAAAGCTCTTGCTTCGTCCAGTACATTCTCAAAAACGCGATTTGTATATATATATATATATATGAATATACAATGACCCATTATTTTAAATATAAATTAAGACTTACAATAAATATTATTTAATTAAAAAATAAATCTAGATCTAAATAAATTTATATACTATTATAATCAATGGCAAACTTATGCTTAGTATGAAGTCATTAATGATGTAAATTATTACAATAATTACAATAATTTATATAGCGCTGTCACATCCGATATTTCATGAAAGATTGAAGTGTAGTATTTTTAGATCTATGTTTTTAAAAATAAACAAAAAGAAACTTACTAATTTTATTCTAATCGCAGAAAGTAGAACTTTATACCTATATTGAGCTGTGAATAGGTTGGGCGGTTTGCAATTTCGCGGCTGTGTGAATGTGTTCAAGTTAATTTCTATTAAGTATTGTTAAAGACCTAATTGTAGCGCTTTGTTTTTTTTTTGCTGCGTTATTATCAATGTTTTCTAACTTAACCTCTCTCATCCCTCTTTTTCGTTAACTGACAATGGAACCATCAGAAGACGGGGGAGGGAAGGAGCAAAAAAAAAAAAAAAAAAATGGGAGCGTCATCAAAGGTCCATGCCGACCAGCAAAACGATTAGGCCAAACACAACCTCGAAGACATCAAAGCAGTCTATGCCGCTCGTGCATAGCAGAAAGTACAGTCTAACGTTTTGCAAATGATAATGCTATAATGCGTACAGTGTATAGTGTTTTTTTACTTGATATTCTTGTTGAATTTCAAACAAAATTAATTGTGATAATAATAAACAACAAAACAAAAAAAATAAGAAAATGTGTTCGGGCCTTTGTGTCTTACTGCTGTCACTTTTTTTTTATCTGCATTGAATTTTTTTTTTCTTTGGTCGCGACTAGACCGGCCCATTTGGTACCGGCCCACCGGGCATTCACCCGTTTGCCCATATAGCCAGTCCGCCCCTGCCTATTATGATTGAGCTTTTATAGCTTTGTTGTTTGTAATCAGAAAATGTTGTATTTGGTGTAGAATTAAAGGCAAGAATTCAAAGTCAAGTTTAAAAAATGTAATATTAATATTAATGTAATTTAATTAGGTCAAATCAACGATGGTATCGTTGATTAGGAGAGAAAGAGTTAAATAGATAGCTCTTACTGTTCTTCAGGAAATAGATCTAGGAACATGCAGTAGCAACTGTGGCATACTGTTTTAATTTAAATCTGTACCACTAAAAACCGTTTCATTTTGTTGAAGAAAAAGCGTTTAACTTTTTGTTTATTCTCAATATTAAAATTGAACTGTATCACTGAATTATATACACAAACGTCCTAGGAGTGTAATCACATCAGCCTTAGTGTATAACTGCTTACAAATGATCCTCCTGGGTGATTAGGAAAAATTATTATTTCTATTGCACAGTGCTCAAAGCATGTGTACTTCAATGCATTTGCTATATGCATGCCATTCTTTCTACAGCGAACACACTGACAATTTGAAATACAAAAGAGATAAAAGAATGAATTCCGCAAAGATTAATAAATTGAGTTAATTTTTCAGGAATCATATATATATATATAAATATATTACATTGGCTTTTTATATATATATATATTATTTTCTATTGTATCCAGGTGCAATAACCGAGACAACTGGGTCATTCATAGTTGCTCTTCATATAGTCGGTGCATGTTTCTGTTTCGGAGCTGCCATGTGGATACTAGTGCCCAGGCTGGTTCAACTGGACATCAAGAAAGGAAGAAGAGATTAGAATCTAACTTTGTAATAATTGTTAGCATTTTCTTAACACTCAGAGAATGGAGTATTTAAGTATTATTATTAGGCCTTTAAAGAAAAGGGATCTCACGATTTCAACTGCATATTTTGCAAAATGTCTTAGCATTTGGTGCCATTTTTTTCGTAATGCATTTATTGTGTGTGTGTGTGTATAAATGAAGTCATAAGTAAGTTTTAATTAGTTTCTCTTTTGAAGTTACTTCTCTAATTTATAAGATAAGGCAGGAATGTTTTGGGTTCTGAATGTAATTCTATCTCTTTTGATATTTCTTCCTTGAAGATGCTGCCCTGGTGTTTGAAGTTTTTTTATTTGAGAATAAAGGTTGACAGTGCAAGGGTTTTAATGTGTTGTATATGTGCTCAGAAGATGTACAATAAACCTCCGTAAAAGTATATGCCATTTATGTTGTTACACGAGTAGATGATTGAGAATGACGTTTTCACTGAAAAAAAAAAGGCAAATCGTTCTTTTGGAAATAAATTTATACAGCAAATTACTAAGTTATCTCCCTGTCATGAATCCTCTCCCTTGATTTTATGCCCTCAAAAAAAATATTGAAATGGGGAAATCATTATTAATAATATCCAGATCTAGTACAGGCAACATTTTAAATTTCTAAAGCTTTTGCAACCCATAGAACATTTTGGAATCTAACTCACTACAATGACACAACCTTTCAGTCTCACGTATTTTTAAGCAAAGAAATATAGTTCAACTTGACGTCTGCTACTACAATTCGCTAAGCAAGTGTGTGTGTGTGTCTGTGGTGTGTGTGTGTTTGCCTGTCTGTAATTTGTTTAAAGTTGTTTTTAAATACTTCGGTATTTCCATGTATACGCTCGTTTAGATGAATTTATCATGTAATTTATTGAATACATTTTTTGAAGGTCTGAATAATTCTTTTTTTTTTTTCAAATATGGACAATTCTAGCGTGCCACATCATTTTTTTTTTATTTAAAAATATAATTTTAAAGTTGAAACTATAATTTTCATACATATCGGAAGTTTGCCTGGATGTAAGATTTAATAATAGATGTCTTAGCGCTAAATCAATCAACATAGTAGGCCTGAACACTGACCTGCAACGTCACAACCTGTTGGCAGTTTAGATCAAAAAGCTGTTGCCAAGTCACATTTCTGTACGACGTGGAAACAAGGTATTGGTCTCCATTGCCCACAGGTTGTGACGTAGCAAGTCAGTGTTCAGACTTTCCATAACGAACAATTTCTCTTAGAGCAGTTGATTCAATAGTTCATATTTGGGTGTAGAAAGAAACTGACACATTCATGTTAGGGCTCCATTGCGAGAGATTCAGCTTCTTAGGAGGTGAGTCGTTATCAAACAGCAGAGATTGACAATGCAATTGATGGGCCAGGTCGTTAGCCTGTACCAGAAAGAACGTACACTACAGCAGTAAATACTGTGGTATCCCAGGGGTCTTCGGTATCATTCAAGGGATCAACATAAAACAGAGACTCCTCATGAGATATGAAGTTTCTGAAGACATTCTTTACTTACGTATTCCCTACTGGATGCTGGGCGACTTTGCGCGTGTAGATTATTACATCCAAAACAGAAAGGAACTCATACTAATATATGGAACAGTTTGTTGAAACATCTACAAATGAGTAGTTTTAAACTAATTTCTGAACAAGGATACAATACGTTCTAATTACATAATAATATATATATATACACACACGGTGCTTTTTTGTTTAAAAAAATAAAATAGGTACCGGTACTCAGTGATTAAGTGCCGGTACTCAGTAGTTGATTGCCTAACTTTTAACTACTAAAATTAATAATATACATCAAAATACAAGAAAAGTATTTTTTTTTTCAAAAAGTTGCCGGTACACAGTAACGGTGGGTACCGTCATTAAAAAAGCCCTGTATATATATATATATATATATATTACCGAATGTCCTTTATCTAAATTTGTAATTTTAAATTATTCATTCGTTTATTCTTTACATGTGGGTGTTCTTGGGCATGTTTTGACTATAAATTTGGTTCATATGCTTGAACAGTTTGTGAACTAAACAAAATAGAGCAAGTGATTGTCTAATCCAGTGATGCCAAAAATACGGCCCGCGGGCAAAATCCGGCCCGCGAGGTTCTTCCATCCGGCCCGCCGATACGGCACAAAATATAGAAAATCCCCCCTCCCACCAAAAAAAACAACTTCAGCTTAGACATTGGTCCTCCCTCGCCGTTCGGCGCGTTGGGCAGCAAGCTGTCTCCATTAAGACATGTTGTTGGCAATGTCTGAAGCCTCCTCCCACCTGTTGTCCACTGTTCTGAGATCCTCCATGAAGTGGTGGCGCCAAGTAATACAAGGACGTCCCTGTTTGTGCTTTCCTCGTATTGGCCTCCATGTCATCGCAACTCCTTGTATACGTAGTTCATTTTGTCGTAGAACATGTCCCGCAAACCTCATCTGGACGAATTTTTCTGGGATGCCGTATTCTCTAACTATTTTCCATAGTGGTTCTCGGTGGACATTATCAAACTGATCGTTAGCCGTTGTTGGTACTCAAGACTTTGTTCTATGATATTTCGTAGAGCGAAGATCTGTTCTGCACATGATCTGCCTCTTCGGAAGCCTGCTTGTTCTTCTCTGAGTCTCTCATCTACAGACTGTTGAAGCCGCCTCAACACCAAAAACAAATGTTCCAAATGTATCTTTACCTAAGTTAGGGTCTGCACATTTTTCTAATGGATTACCACCAAGGCATTTAACATTTGTGCGTTCATGAAATAGGACTAAAGAATCTACTAGGGAAAGTGAACGGATCTTTAATTCTTTATAGAACATGATGCTATTGCTAGCCAACGTGTTTGTTTTTATAAAGAAAGTGTAGCTGTTTTTTTGTGTGTGTGTTTTTTTAAATAAAAAATAAAATATAAACAGAACTTAGGCCATTTTTTGAAGTGTAAAAAGAAAATTCAGATATCCCAATAATTCAATGTAAGTTCTAGATCCTCGGGTTTGAAATAAAATAGTTTTAGGTCACTTTCGTTAAGTTTTTGTATCTTTTCCATCATGTGGCCCGCGACAGTAGTGTTGGAGATTAAAATGGCCCGCAGATTGAATTAGGTTGTGCATCACTGGCCTAATTCTTAGTCTTTTCACAGAAACTTCAAATGGGCGTAGTTCGAGACATCTCTTCAAATCATAGTTATTGGAATTAAACATTAATTTATAAACCAAAATTAAAACTCAGATTTGTCAGCTATAATAAATGTGTCACGTCCCTTTCTTTATTCATAGGCAAAACTACAAATCTAGTTCTATACCAATTATGACACTAACAAGGTTTAAAGAGGCAGTATTAACTTTTGTTATTATACGCAACAACCTATGCAAACGTTAATGAAAATGAATGGGAATTAATTTAATTCAAACAATATTTTCAAAAACAGAAGTATTTTGTTCACATAATCTCAAGAGGCGGCCCCTAGATTCATCCTTGGGTCTTCTGCTTGATTAGCAATATTGGCCGTCGGACGTGGTGCTGTTAGTATCACATTGTTAATGTGTTAAGTATTTATTGAATTGATTGTTATGATGATATATATGTATATTGCAAGCCTGGCTCTTACGCATGGGATAAAATAGTATCTAATTCTAATTGATGGATTTGGTGAATGCCTATCGTTGTTCATGGCCTTTGAAAGAATCCCTTCCCTATGATCAAGTGTTGAGACATATTTATGGCAACAGCTGATTATGATACAATAGTAATTATAATGTCAATAGTAAAAATAATGTCAATAATAATAATGTTGTCCATATTAATAATAATGTCGATATCAATAATAATGTCAATATTAATTATAATGTCAATATTAATAATAATGTCAATATTTATATAAATGTCAATAGTAATAATAATGACAATAATAAAAAGTTACAATAATTACACACTGTTATTTAATGTAATTTGTTTTAAATGTTACATATATCTAATTCAATCCGATCATATCTTCAATTCTAACCTGCTTTGAGCGGTATAAAAGTCTGGATGAATTTCTCCCATCTAGAAAACCAGCGAATGGTTTGAGATGCAGAAGACGTATCCAGATGCAGTCTTTTATGCATCATGCCACAGACTAGACTTTCTGATAGAGCTGGCCTCTCCCCCAGTCCCCAACCGACAAAACATTTAACGTTTTCATCGCCTGCCTCTTTGATGTCGTCCAACTAACCCAGACATGCGCTACTAAGTTAAGGCATTCGTCGAACCACCTCCTAATATGAGCATGAGATACCACCAACGCCTTAAAGCCCATTGCCATTTTTGCATATAATGATGAGTAGGCATCAATAGACTCTTGGAGAGCAGGCTACATTGAGTTTCTTAACTCTGACTCAGTTAAAATGTATGGACCATGTGGTAGTGTTTGCAGTTTTGATGCAGAGGCCATGGCGATCTCTGAAGCCTTAAAAGTCATTGACCCTCAACTCGGCAAAGCAAAACAGATTGCTGTGGTCACTGATTCAAAAAATGCACCACCCTCCCCAATATCGATACTGTCATGGCTTCAGACCATAAAAATCAACGCTATAGTAATAATGCAGTGGGTACATAGGCGTGAGTGGCAACACAATTGCCTACTCCTTGGTCCACAAGAGAGGGCTAATACCACCTACCGAGCATGCTTTTATATTTTATCATGATCTGGCTACAATCCAAAAACTTAAATGGAAAAGTGGTTTGATTGCTGGAAGTTCCAAAAAGCCTGCAGAGTCTGGGAGCACATGAGACTCCCTGGTGGAGGCTGTCCAGTCCTGAGCAACTATTATAGCACAATGCAGGACAGGCCACTGTCCTGTTGGCTCCTGTTTCTCACCTATCCCATGTTTGGGTCTAGCTGTAAGGCAGCGGAAGAATGTGTTCAGAGTTCCCCTAAAGCAGCTAGACATGCCATCTCATCTCTGTCTTGTAATCCTGTCTGGGCCATAGGACACTAACCAACTTCCTCGGCACTGACCCCACGTCTTGCCATCTGCTTGGCATCTACTTCCAGATTGCAGCGCCATGCATTCCTGAGCCCTATTCCTTTTTCTTGGAGAGTACCAGGCCTGTTTTGTAATGCTAATATTATTAGATGCAATGGACTTCCAGCATCTCTGAAGGAAATCTACTTCAATGGCCTGCAGCTTTGTTCTTAGTCACTCCTAATTCGAGACGTTGTCATTCCAACGGAAGTAGTCTAAATAAATGAATACGAATAGACAAACACTAATACCTTAGTGACACATATGAAAAGTGTATTTTGCACCTTAATATTTGTATCAATACATATACCTTTTCGCTCTACGTTGAAGGACATCGTTTTTACTCTTGAGTAAAAGAAAAAAATTTAAATTAAAAGCAACGATAATAACACAATCTTTTATCACAGAATTTTTGTATGTAATTTCTATTTAGGTTAATAGACATTTTACTGTTGCTCTCGTAGCGTATTTATAACATTGCTACCTGTTTTAAAACATTATACAGATAGTAATATTGTCTAAAGACCACCAAAATTATATCGCCATAGTGGCCTCAGACTAGATAGACCTATGGTTCATGCATGAAATATTGCATGATGACAAATAAAGTAATTTTGTACAGCTTTTTTAGAAGCTCTGCATCATGGAGAGTGAGAATAGCCCTTGCATTCAAAGAAATAAAGTATGAATATAGAGCTGTAAACCTTTTCCAGGATGGAGGCCAGCAGAATTCTGAAGAGTACAAGCGTGTCAATCCAACGGGACAAGTGCCTGCTCTCATAATCGATGGTTACACACTAACCCAGTCTGTTTCTATGATTGAATATCTTAAAGAAAGAAACCCAGATCCACCACTCCTTCCTAAAGACAAATATGGCAGAGCTCAGGTTTGTGCCTTGTCTGAAATTATCAATAGTGGCATCCAGCCATATCAGAACCTTTCAGTTCTAGGCAAAGTAGGAAAAGGCAAAGATGAATGGGCTAAATCATTTATTGAGAAAAGATATCATGACTTGGAGACATTTTTGAAACAAACTTCTGGAAAATACAGTTATGGAAACACTGTTACAATGACTGACCTTTTCTTAGTTCCTCAAATGTTTGCTGCTAAAAAATGCAAAGTGAATATGGAACAATTTCCCACTATCAGTCAGGTATATGATTCTCTTATTGTGCTCCCAGCATTCGAGGCAGCGGATGCATTTAATCAGCCACATACGCCACCAAATTTCCAATAGCACTAATTACTTTTTATATTGGTACTGTATTTATACAATCTTTCTTCTTTAGTAATGATTTCTTAACAATAAAATAGTTTTTTAGTCATGCTATGTTGATCCCATTTGTTACACACAAAGTACTTGGCAGATGTAGTGTTGCTCTTGTTTATCTCTTCCTGTAGAGCCACTTAGACATCTCCACATTGGTTATTTAATTTATTCAAATATGTTGTTCTTTTTTTCTTAACTTTAGAAATGAGAAAAGATTGAGAGGGAATTAGTGTATTATTTAGTGCTTTAAAATGCATTACTTATCTTATAATGGATTTGTTCCCATTGTCATTTTTAAAAAATAATATCTGTTAAATTCAGTTATGAAAATAAATGGAAGAGTAATATGTTTATATATATAAAAAAAACATATTATATTAAACTATCAATTTAAATGGCGAACTTATGAACTTAAATAATGAGATTCTCTGATGTTCAGAATCACTGACGCTTTTGATTATAATTATAAGTCTACAAAATACGCGCAGTGCAGTGATTCACGTGGCTGTGATCTACATATTTTGCCAAATCGGGGGAGATATATCCTTTGTCTGCCAGTGGTCGGCTTAGGTTTCCTAAACTCGGTAGTAGATTTCATTTTGGTCTCAAATGCACATCTAGATGCCTTTGTTAGAAAATATCTCCAGCTTTCTCATATGGAAGCCGCCTGCTGACAACCGCTCTCCTATAGATTAGTTAAAGCGAACTGGCACCTAAGCTGGTCTTTTAAGTTGTTGTTTTTTTGTGTGTTTGCTGTTCACCTTTCAGCGTACCAAAAAGGATTGCCCTTGAAATATGGTAGTCCCCCATATGAGATATGTGCCCTGTCTAACTTAGCTTTGTTTTGCAAGCAGTCCCTCTATACTGTACATACAAGCATTCATCAGAACATCGTTAGTTTTAATGCAGTCTTTACATTGTATTATCATAATGCAGCTAGCACCTTTGGTGAAAGCTTTCAACAGGATATGTATAGTGACCATGGCTCAGATCCAAATCACCTTCCTCATCATGAAGCTTCATTTGAGTGAGGGCTTGAGAGGCTCAAATCCTCTCTTGCAAAAGCGCTGGACAGAAACCCTGCTGTTATATGAGTGTATACATGCCACCATATAGGTCAAGAATTTCTGGTTTCCCAGACCTGTCGAGACGGAGATCAGCAAGTCTGGGGCAGTCAAACAGAATATGAGGCACGGTTTTTACCCTTCTTCCTCGCAGCCAATTAGAAAGGTTGAGTTGACAACTAATTTGTGGACAGTAATTTTGGTTGGCAGTATTAAATATAATTTTTGAACAGAAAAAAAAAAGATTTCCGCTGATATGAAAAACCGTGAAAAACGAGAACGAGTGTGGAAGAAATTACTTGTTCAAAGTCAAAGTACATTGGAAAAAAAATTTTTTATGGCATGCGTTTCTAGGTTAGATAACTGTGGTCTCCAACATAAAAAAACACCAATTTTCTGTTATCTCCCTAGTATTATCGTTTGTGAGGTGGCGTGAGTTGTAGAGATTTGTTAACAAGTTCATGTATCTTATTTGGTTTAACGAATTTTCATTTCAGCTTCAGCTGTGTTTGTGCATATATTCTTAAAGTTGCTTCTATACCACTCATGGATTTGGTCAGCAGTAAAGGGGGAAGATTTGTATCTAAGAACTTAGGATTAAAATGGTATTTATTTTTACAGAGTATTTATTGACAGCACTCATCTTTGATCTTTGGAATCGTGGCCCAGCCTGAAAATATTTCTTCAATGCTTTATATATTCCTCACAAAGAACACATTCTGAACATTGCTGCTCTTTTATGATCTCAAACTAGATTTTTGGTGGCCCCAGCAATGTGAAAAATCGCTTTTGGTTTTCTGTCAGTCTGTCACGTTGAGATCCCAGTAACATGAAGCCCTATACAAAGTCCAATTTTACTGATTTTGTGGCTGATTTCGACGCATGTGTGAAATTTATCACTAAAGCTTTCAGCTTTTATAATTTTACTTTTAATTTTTTTTTTTACCTTTTTTTTTCAACAATTTCCAATTCAACAGTGAGCACTGTATTCAGGTTCAACGATTATTTATACAAAGCGTACGTCAACTCACTCCGTCTGTCTGTCTGGTAAAAAGTTTGTATACTTTATTTCTCCGACACCCAATCTCGTATCAAGCTGAAATTTCGCACAATTATCTCCAATTAACACTAGAATCAATTCAAAAACATACAAATTAGTTAATTAAATTTTGGTAATTTATTATTTAATTTGGTATTTCGAGCAAGGGAAAGATATTGTACTTTAATGAAGTGGTGGTATAAGCTGAGTGGGCCCCTTTTAAAGGTTACCGCTATAAATGACCAATATATAACTATATAATCTTCTCTAGTCTTAAGAACCTTACTAGTAGAGTGGTTAGCATGTCTGTCCGAGAAAGCGTGAGTGATAAGTTTAAATTCAAGTTGTTCCTTTTTTTTCTAAATGCTTTTAAAAACCAATTACGGTAAAATCCACCCAGATAATCCTTTCTTTCTCTCCCCCCCCCCCCCCCCCCCATCCATTTTCCAAACTGGTTCAAAGAGTAATAGGATCATAGCGTATTGGGAAAGTTAAAAGCATGAAACGTCACGAAACGAAAAAACAAATTGGTAAACGTATCGGACAGAATTATTATTGTTGGCCTAGATCTATAACAAACTTAACTCCTTCTCTGTGGTAAATAATTACGGACAGAAAGAGTTAATTAAGTGGCTTATTCAAACTAATTGTTATAATTACACTTCGTATAAGCTTTGTTTGTTTTTTTTTTTTAAGTATTTTGTTTTTAGGTTTTTCTTGTTTACACAGGAATAGACAAAACGTGATTTATAGACAATACAAAAATATTCCAGATGAGAATCTTACTTTTATTTTGTATGAAGTCACACGGGATGAAATAGAAATAACTAATTAAAAAGCAAATGGATCTACTTTTGAACTTGAAGTGGCTGCACGAACACATGAACAAGAATATTTCTTCAAGTCAGCGATTGGGTTTCACTGGCCTGATCAAAGATACGCAGCCATCTTGAAGAGACACAGCGGAAGTCGATGCTGCTGTCATGGAGACGGAGGATGACACCATGGCGGACATGGGAAGACAATACGGCTGGGACCTGATTAACTCCCCTTGCATGGTAGGCTGAGCTGGGAAGAGTTGCGGAAAGTGTCGGTAAATAGATGGCAGCCCTGTGTCTGTGGACTGATGACAAACATAATGAAGTTAAATATATTTTGAGACTATAGATGTGTTATTTATTAAAAGATGTAAAAATAATCAACTAAACAATTTCGAAATTTTAATTCCGTATTTCTTTTCCTTAACGGAACACTTCGCACATTCTGAATATTTAGAAAGATTAATTATTCCAGTAGTTTGTGGAACTCCTATTCAGGCCTCACTGAACACTAGGGTTCCGCGGAACACCGTTTGAGAAACAACAAGTATGTTGAAATAAAAAAAAATACTAATTCACTAATTACAGAGGAATCAAAGAAATATTTCTATATTCAATGACACAATAACCAAAATCAAGTGTATTTATTAAAGTATTGTAAGACTATAACTAATTGAAGAGGAAATGACAATCACAATAAACGTCTTAAAATTCGTATTGTTATATGTTTTATTCATTTTGAAGTACAAATCAACATCATCATCACAATCATCATCATTATCATCATCAACATCATCATCAACATCATCATCAACATCATCATCAACATCATCATCAACATCATCATCACCATCATCATTGTCAAAATCATTAAAGTGAGGGACTTGAAAGGTTCAAACCCTCTCTTTGCCAAAGATCTGAACGACAGGTCTGCGATTGTGCGATACGCACGGCACGGTAAAATAGAATGAAGATTTCATCACATTCTAGATTTAAGGCAATAATCATCACAAGCAGACAAGAATTCAACGAAACAGATGGAACATGTACACTTATCATATACAATGTCTAGAACATTAGACAGACAGCGAGAAAACTATGAAGGGGGGGGGGGGGGGGCGAGAGAAAGAGAGAACAAAAAAGGAAGAGAATCTTACAAAGATATTGTTGGTTTGCCATTGGAGTGGACAGGTCAGGTTACATGGTGACCCGTAGACAAACGGCTGGTAGGGTTTCTCACGTTTTCTCCATTTAGCTCTGCGATTCTGAAACCAAACCTACGAAGCAAGGAAAAAAAAATCAGTACAAACTCATAACAAAACAAGAACTGAAAATGTTTCACTTCAATATTTGACATTTATAGTCCACAGGCCACTGTACATTAAATATTATATTTACTGGGTTACTTTATGAGATCTTTACTCCAAATTTTTTACAAATTAATGTAAACAAAAATGACTTCGAATCTAAAAGGTGGCAGAGAAACAAAAAGAAACCTTACCAGCTAAAACAACTAATTGTTTCGGATTGAAATAGACATGCACATGGAATATAACAGAACAAGAGTTGCGATCCTTCACGTTTTTTTTTTTTTACAAAGACATAGTGAATGTCTTCCATAGATTTGTTCATATATACAAATGTGGGATAAAGTCTTTATCTTATATTATTAGAAATATGGTGCTAGAGTGTTAACAAGATTTTTAGACCATGGATCATTAGAACGTGACTATTGGGAAGCGACTGGGACAGTAAATATTCATGCACTGCGTGACACCTTTTATTTTAAGCTTATATCAACTCATTATACTGTCTCTTTGTCTGTCTGGCAAAATAGTTTGAACATGAGTTTTCTCCCACTCCCCATTCTCGGATCAATTAGAAACTTGTAGGGTTATTCTTTGTACTTTACAAAACTTGAATCAATTAATCTAATTAATCAAATTAACTATCAGCAATTAATTCTTTTGTTTGATATTAAAATATGGGGAATAGTTGTTACTTATTGACAGATGTGGATACATGTATGGACTTATCCCGCTTGTTAAGTTTTGTCACGTTACACCCCCCCCCCCCCCCCCACTTCCCATTCACGGATCAAGTTGAATTTTTTTTCACAATTATTCTCAATCGACGACAATATACGAATCTATTCAAAAATTAAACAATTAAATAATCAATTAGTAGTAATTAACTAATTGTGTTTTATATAACAGAATGAAAACTAAGCCCTGCCATCTTGAAATTAATGGTAGTATTTAACGGTTCCTTTCTCAAATAAGCTGTTAAGTGTTAAACATCTGCTGGTTTGATATCCATTCTAAAAATTAACGATTTTTTTTTCGACTTAAGAGCGGTGCTTGTGATTTGTATTTTTTAAATTTATAAATGTCACATGTTAGAC
Source organism: Biomphalaria pfeifferi (assembly GCA_030265305.1). Taxonomy (NCBI): domain Eukaryota; kingdom Metazoa; phylum Mollusca; class Gastropoda; family Planorbidae; genus Biomphalaria; species Biomphalaria pfeifferi. Next base: position 897,515 of record JASAOG010000106.1, on the reverse strand, counting down.
ACGACACACTGACCAAAACTGCAAAATACATTTCACAATTTATAAAGTACACATAAATACTAATATCAAACAATCTCCATACGAGCTAAATGCGTTACTACTTGCTTGGATTCTGGATTCAGGAAGCTTAACTCGTGATGCTAATTTTTCTCTTGTGAAGATATCTGGGTAGTGGGTCTTTCTGAATGTTCTTTCCAGCTCCTGAGAATTATTAAAAAGATTCTATTTAAAAAGTTTATCAAACTGAGTGTAAGACATATAGGACACTAGCAGTACCCACCGATTACGACCGTTGATTTGTCCCCAGGCCTTCTATTGTTTATTTAGCCCGGAACAGACTTTTCTTTTTTTTTTTTTGAATTGTTAAACATGCCACATGTAAATAATCAACCGAGCATATTTTTTAGGCCGTGAATAAATGTATCTGTTACAATGAAATTTTACGCTCATTCTCTCTTCTCTTTTCTCTCTCTCAAACCCAAATTTTGTTTTTCTTTTTAAACCTATGCATCGTAATTTCTCCGACATAGACTTTTAACTTGATTTGGGAAAGACCCGCTTCATCAATCACGCACTCATATTTTGAGCCCGTTAATTCTAGTAGCACTTTCACTTATCCGCTCCTTCCCCTAAACCATAAAGATACTCCTTGGTACACTCTATGTCTTCTCTTCGGCTTCTCAATTCTATCTATATTTTATTTTGACCTTGACCCAATTTTGATTTTTTTTTTTTTTGGCAACCTTTAATCTTACTGCAAGCAATTTTCGGTATTAGACACCGCATACATTTCTTCCTACCTTCAGTTTTAGGCCTAGATATGGCTGCATGGTGATCTAATAGAGGGCGAAGAGCAGCAGGACGTCCACTTATAAGATCTACTGATGTATGCAAGCACAGCATGAAGCAATTCAATAATGATAATAGCCGTTGGGAGAAAAGCCCAATAGGATAGGGTTACATGGAGTGCAGGCATATAGAGTGCAGGCATATAGAGTGCAGGCATATAGAGTGCAGGCATATAGAGTGCAGGCATATAGAGTGCAGGCATATAGAGTGCAGGCATATAGAGTGCAGGCATATAGAGGGAACCTGGATCGTTGATGGGGATTGAGCAACGACTAACCATTTTACTTTCCCCAACTAAAAATCCCGAAATTAAAAGAAATTGCAGCCGTCACAGAGAACGACTAACTAATACATAAAGCAGAAAATAAGGCGTGTGTATGTATGTATGTATTATGTATGTATGTATGTCCAGCAGAGAAATGAAAACCGTTTGACCAATCTGATAAAACTTGACAAAAAATGTTCCTTGAATCACAACGGAGACCGTAGTGCATGTTTAATGTCCCTTCCACAACCGATGGGCCCCAAAAATTAAAAAAAATAAATAAAAACGTATCTCCAATAAACAAATGAACTTTGTAAGTAATCGGGTAAACCCGTTTTCACAGTATTTTATATTTGATATGAATGTATCGGCTTAACGGGTAAACCCATTTTCACAATCTACTTTTATTTTCGTGGCTAAAGAAAAAAACTTGAAAGGGACATTTGCTAAGTTTGACATAGATCTAAATCCAATCCACTAGATCAGTAATACCCACATTAAGGCCCTCAGGCCGTGAGTAATATCCGGAAAGTATAAAATAACACTAGAATGCAATATTTTTATGAGGGATAAAAAATTAAAGTCAGCCCGGCAAGGGTCTCTAGCTCCAGCAATGCAAACTATTCAAGATGCGACCATATTAGACAACGGAGTCAACAAATATGCCAATTGTAGCATATATCTTTTTATCTGTGAACGGAACAAAACCTGATTTTAAAACGCGACTAAATCCACAGAGTTTAATGCAATAGCTCACACACTCGTAAAGCACACCTTTCACTACTCACCTGAAGTTGACGTGTGGAGAACGTGGTCCGGTTTCTCTTGATCTTGACACTCGCACTGAGGTCACACGTGTCGGAAGTGTCTAACGGGCTCGTAAAGTCGCCGGACCTTGACTCCCCTCTCACAGGTGTGAAGCCTCGGTTGTCCAGTTGGTAATAATGGCTGTGCTGGTCCCCTGACAGGGCTTCTGATGTCCGGTCATCTGCAAATGTTTTAAACGGGACTCGAGATTTAATAATAAACGGCTACAAAATTGACAAAAGTCTCAAGTTCGAAAAGTGATGAAAACTTTTATTTGTATTACTTACAAAGTTTTTACCAACTCTCTCTGTATGACTGGGTGGAATCTTGTACCTGCTATTTCTCTCTTTTCCACAGTCGGATCAAGTTGAAACTTTGCACAATTATAAATTGCCGATGACAATACACGAATCAATAACAAAAAATTAAACCATTTGCTAATATATTAGTCGTATTTAATACGTGTGTAGTGTTTTAGTTCGTTTTCTAAAAATTGTAAATTATAGACTTTTTTTTAATAACATTCACTTTTTCAAGTACTTGTATAGCTCAGCGGCTAACACGTCGGTCTTCAAACATCGGCGTGAAAGTTACGCTAAACAAAAACAATGCAAAGCCTGTAGTACATTCTAATTAAACATTCAAGTACACTCTAATTACCTAACATACGTTGTATACAAATATTCATTGAGTTCTACACCTTCATCAATCACTAGAGTTCTAGATGTAGTCTCACACCTTTATCATTCATAAATCAAAATGTACACATTATCGAGCTCTACGCCTCATCTTAATCAGCAAACCTCAAATCGCTGTTATAGTCAATCAACGATGCATAGTGCTGCAGTAACAATAAAATGTTAAGTTCCCCTCTCAGACCTTGTGATCTGTAGGGCACATGATGTTAAAGTCAATTGTGTCATTGGCTAAAGGTTAACGAGCAGGGTGTCATGTGGCCAGCACAACGACCAACCGCCTCTACTTTCCCCAACTTAAGTCAGGTACCCATTAGAGTTGGGTGTACTCAGGGGGCTCTAAAATTCCAAACGTTCTTCATCGAGATTCGAACCCAGGACCCCAGGTTCGGAGGCAAAGCGCGTAAACATTCAGCCGCCGCGCCCCCCAGTACCGCAGTAATTCAAATTCAAATATTACTAAGTTTTGTTTTAATGGTAAGACGTTTTCAAATTGAACAATAAGACTTACCTTCAGCTTGGTGTAAGCCAAGGATAGATGAAATGGAGAAATTAATTTTTACATCACACTTAGTAGCTTGTCGATCAATTATGTCACTCTCTAGAGACAAATTGGGAACAATAAATTACTTGATATATACATACAAAAAAATGATTGTCAAAAGATAAAAATTCAATGTTATTTCTATCGCGAACTCTGCAAATACAAGATATACTAAGTGCGCCGTTGCTACCTATTTATTTATCTTCCTACAATGTTCTATTGAAACATACAAAGGTCCATAACATATTTACAGAAATATCAGACACGAGCCGACCTGAGGAGTAGCATACGCCGCTAATTAGTGAGAAGATTACTTGTTCCTCTCTTTTTTTTTCTGTGTCGCCGCGAAAGTTACGTGGGATAACTCTAGTCTAACTTGTAGAAATAAAAGAGTTATCTTTCCATGACTTTTTCATCGAGGGCTAGAGAGTCGGCGTGTGTGCGGTAGCACCTGTATGGTTGAGCGACGTAGAAATTATATATATATATATATTTATTGATTAAAGATATAAATCGAGTGAGTCAATAATTAAAACTAGAAATGTTTGCACGTGCATTCGTCCTTAAGTGAAATGGTGAACAAACGTTGGAGGAGATTCGCTGGACATTGAGGCAAGACCGCTGGACATTGAGGTAAGACTAAACAGGCTTGCCCAAGTCAGCCATAACATGGAAGCAGAAAAAAAAAAAAGAAAATGAAACCAGGCCGACAACGTCCAACATGGCTTCGCATCTTCTTAGAAGATCTAAAATTCGTTGGCGTAAATTGGGAAAAGTCTTTTAAAAAGTCGCCTATGACAGGAAATCTGTGGAGAGAGCTTGCCGGTCTATGCGCCAAAATGCAAGCTAAGCCTTACAAGTAAAATCTTTAAAAAAAAACAAAACAAGAAAAACAAGAAAAAAAATACATGTTTTTAAAAGACAAATACCTTCATTATAAAACTTTAATAAAATAAAAAATTAAAAAAAAAAATATTTGAAAATCTTCTTTGCTCAAAGAGGGAATTAAACTCATTAGGCCAGCGGGCTTTGTGTAATTGATCTTATCGTTTATTGGTACTTTCCTTATACAGACATCTAGAGCTACAGGTAGACATTTGATTTAGAACACTAATCTAGATCTTGACATACTTCTAGATCTAGCATTTAAACGAAATCTATATTAGATTTACGTAAAAATATAAACACAGCTAACATAACCTACCAATGAACTCTAGTTAACTATAAATTTAATATACAACTCAGTTATCAGAAAACTACAAGTAACAACGCCATGTTCTTTTAACTCCAATTTAATATAGATTTAATTTTTTTTTTTTCAACTTAAAAATTGTAACGGTCAAACTAGAGTCTTCCCAGTGCGGCCAACGAGCTAGTCATTCTTTTCTCAGTGATATATGTTTAGAGGAAAATCGTTAGAAACATTTTTTCAGATCAGCGTCCATGTTACTCCAAGAAGTTTTGACTTGAATAGATGTATTGTAGAAAACAAATCTTACTTTGAGAGAAATCAATCATACAAATAATTGTTAGTACATCTCGAACAAAATAAATGTGTACTGTTAGAAATATTTTCTTAAATTGCTTGGGCTACTTTCATGCTTATAGCTTGGTAGGTGAGCTATGGTCCAGGACCTTTTGTGGACATGGAAAGATTATATGTTTAAAAGCTTATTTTAACTCACTCGATCTGTCTGGTAAAAAGTTTGCACACATTATTTTTCCCATACCTATTCTCGGATCAAGTTGAAACTTCGCATAATTATTCATTGACATAGACAAGACACGAATCAATTTTAAAAAGTGACGAATTAGACAATTAATTACTGGTTAGGAACTAATACTCCAGTATTCACATATGGGAAGCGTGGTCGAGAGGCTAAGTGCGCTTGAACTTGGCTTGTCTTGGCTACCTAGAAGGAGGGTTCGACACCCGACTCGGGCAGAGCGCCCAAAGGCAGCACGAAAACAAACTCCTAGATACCCCTCCCCCCACTGGTCCACAAATGAGATCGGACCAAAGCGCTCTGAGCATGCTATAAGCATGAAAGTAGCGCTATATAAAAGCTATAATAATAATAATATGGCTAATTTTTTTAAAATAATTGTTAACGCTATTTCTCCCTCACGCATTCTCATATCAATTTGATACTTTAAAAACAATTATTTATTGTAACTAACAAAACATGAATCAATAAACAAAAATACTCAATTTGTCAATTAGTTATTGATAATAAATGCTTTTGTTTGATATCCATTAAGAGAAATAACTTGTACATTACTGGTTTATAGTTTTTAGTTTATAGTTATAGTTTATACTTTTATAAATTGCTTGTTTAAAAGAAAGCTTTTAAAGACATTTTTGCCCAAGTATAAATTCGAAGTCGAGCCTCTGAGATGGATTTACCAATGGGCAGATGCAGACCTGTCATATCATTAGAAAACTCGGAAGTGGATAATCTTAAGACGACTATACGTCTGAATAAAATTTCATTTCCATTTCATGAATCTCTTTCCTGGTAGTGCCAGAGAATTTCAATGATGTTTTATAACAGTAAAAATAATAACAGCAAAAACAAAGATTTTTATAATTATAATATTATCTTATCTTATAAAATACAGAAAAAGAAGATGATGACGTCCTAATCGTAATTATAATTATAATAATAATTTCATTTGTCATTTAAAGCACTAATATCGAACCTTGACTCCTTGAATCTATAATAGAGATAAAAAATACAAAGACCATCTAATCTGGATTTGTTTTGAACAGTTAAGTCTAAATGTTTATCTTGAATAGAATGATATTTTATATTTTTTTATCTATCTAAACTTCCTAGAGAAGAGAGCTACAAACCTTGAACATATAGAATTGAGAATAGTTGTAAAAACTCACCACTTGAAATAGAATCCAGTGCTGGACTGTCTAAATATTGATTCATTGATCTGATATTCTACACTTTTAGTAATTAGAACACAATTTTTAAAAGTCATACACAGAACACTTGCGACACTTTAATCTAATGTACTCCCTAAACATTAATTTAAATATTTCTTAAAATTTAAACTTTGGGTACCTATGGATTTAAGTCGAAAAGAAAAACGTATAATTTAAACAAAAATCTAACTGCATTCCTGGTCCAGGAGTTTGTGTTAAAATCTTATTCTGATTTTATACTTTCGATTCCAGCCAATCGTAGCTTATTTTCCAATTCACTTTAGAAAATGTTTAAAATGCGCATCTTAGAGGCTTCAGCATTGACGCCGCGCGGGCGCTAGGACAAGACAGCACCGTCCAGCCCTAAACTTGAGGGGCTTCCCACATGAATGACCACTGACAGTCTACTTCCGATTAAACTATCAAAACCAAACGATTCAAACATTTGGGCAGGACAGTGGGGAGTGAAGTTTAACAAAAATTAAACAAAATTGTTTTGGGGTTGTATCCTTCTTGTGTGTGGGTGCGTGTGTGTTTCGTAACTGTGTATTTGGTGTGAAAACGTCTCACAGCTTGGTGATAGCACATCTGCAGGTTGTGGGGAGAATCTTCGATTGAAACGCTGAACAGTTCACTTGATAACCTTCTCAGTCGGCGGTGTTTGTTATATGATGTCTGGAATTAGATTTTGTTTTCTATAAGTTAAATAATTTTGTGTGTGTTTCTTTTATATGCTTTCGCCAAGAGAAAGTAGATTAAAATTCTTTACGTAAACTAAATATCAGTGCATCTATCTATCTATCTATCTATCTATCTATCTGTAATCTGTCTGTCTGTCTGTCTATCTATCTCTCTCTCTATCTATCTATTTATCTATCTGTTAAGAACATTAAGTCTAATGGTTACAAACTATTATGTATTTATCGGAGTAGTCTCCCTTGAGTTTTTTGTTAGTTATGATTTCATGCAATGTGGCGGCTGCCAAGAAATGCAGTGTTTTACAATTAAACTACTCTGCGTTACTTGTTCACTAAATGTGTTGTTGAATCTATGATCATCAAGCTATTAAAACTATCTATCTATCTATATATCTATCTATCTATCTACCTTATCTATCTGTCTATCTATCTATCTATCTATCTATCTATCTATCTATCTATCTATCTATCTATCTATCTACCTTATCTATCTATCTATCTATCTACCTTATCTATCTATCTATCTATCTATCTACCTTATCTATCTATCTATCTATCTATCTATCTATCTATCTATCTATCTATCTATCTATCTATCTATCTATCTATCTATCTATCTTTCTATCTATCTATCTATCTATTTATCTATCTATAGGTCTATCTATCTAATTATCTATCTATCTATCTATCTATCTATCAACCCTATCCATCTATCTATCTATCTATCTATCTATCTATCTATTTATCTATCTATCTATAGGTCTATCTATCTATAGGTCTATCTATCTATAGGTCTATCTATCTAATTATCTATCTATCTATTTATCTATCAACCCTATCTAGCTATCTACCTATCTATATATCTATCTATCTATCTATCTATCTATCTACATATCTATCTATCTATCTATCAACCCTATCTATCTATCTATAGGTCTATCTATCTATAGGTCTATCTATCTACCTATCTACTTATCTAATTATCTACCTATCTACTTATCTAATTATCTACCTATCTATCTACCTATCTACTTATCTAATTATCTACCTATCTACCTACCTAAGCCCACACCATGTCAGGTCTAGTTAACGGCGTTGAACTGAATTATTTAATTTGAATGTGTTTGGTCAATAGAAAATCTACAAACAGTAAAACAAAAAAACAATAAACAAATTATGATGTCTGCGTTGTTATTTTGCTCTGCCCTAATTTCCACTGTCATTATTAGCACATTATTGACAATTAAAACATAACCACCCGTACAACTCAGCATTTTCGGACCGCCATCTTAAGCGAATTACGAAAATGATTAAAACAATCCTAGTGGTTGAAGAGCTTCATCCAGGAAGAAGTTGCTGCGGTCAAGTTGAAGCCTGCTTCCGGTCAGAAGAACCAGTTCACAATTAAAGAAAATGATCAGCAAAGAGTAGTCTGTCCATATGGGAAGACAAATGTGTTTACTAGTTCTTCAAAGCTTGGGTTTTTATGCGACATTTTCTTGTTGTTTTTTTGTAACAACTTTCAACGATGTTCGGAATAATGGTTTGATATATAAATAAAAACGATGGAATAGAGATTTAACTTTTTCTCTCCGTTATTATTTGTCCACGTTTCGAAGGAATTTCTTCATTTTGCTCATTGCTATTTCACTCCCCCTGTTATGATTAAGCTTCAATAGCTTTGTTGTTTGTTTTAAGAAAATGTTGTATTTGGTACAGAATGAAAGAAAAATTAGGAGAGAATGAGTTAAACCTATAGATTGATAGATGAATTATATTCCATTTATTGCATGACAAATCTACTGATTGACAAATCTATTGGTTGACAGATCTATTATATGACAGATTTATTACATGACATGTATCTAATGCTTTATGGACTTATGCATGATGGATCTATTGCTTTACTTATTTATTGTATGAGAGATTGATTCTGCGACTTTTATTTAGTGAGAGACTTATTGTAAAGCGTTTTCTTTGTATAAATGCTCGTTTTATATATAGCTAACCTGGCATTACCCGCGGTCTGCGGGTCTAAGTTTGTGTTTACTAATGCAGTGGATTGGATTTAGATGTATGTTAAACTTAGCTAATGATCCTTTCACGTTATTTCTCTTTCGCTACGAAAATAAAATTAGTTTTGCGAAAATGGGTTTACCCAAAGTCGATACATTCATATCTATTAAAAACGAAAAGAGTGATAGCTTTGTTAAATGAATGGGATTATAAGGTGAACAATTAAACGAAATAATTATTAGTACGCGATTCATGAATGAATATAGATCTAGGCCTATCTCAGCTCGGCTTCGCAGCTTTTGTAAACGAATGTATTCTCTTAAAAATAATGCTTTAGAAAACCAAATTTGAATGCTTATTTGATCAAAATATGAAATGAATAGACTATAATTAGTATGTTCATGTGTTAAAGTATAAAACTATCTGTGCTAATAGAAGTTTTATCATCTTAGAGTTGAATTAGAGTTTTAGATCTAGGGATGGGATTATAAAGTAAACAATTAAACGAATTAATACCGTAATGAAAGAATGTTCGTCAGGAAATCTGTAGTTACATATTTAAGGAACTAATAAATGTAAAAAATACTTTTGAAACACAAAATTGAAGGTTAATTTTATTATATAATGAAATCAAAGGATCTTCTTTTGAATTTTCATGTGTTCAAAGTAAAAAACTATCTGTGCAAAGTGTATTTCTTAAAATTAGATCTAGGTCTAAATCCTTTCGATCTTTTCTCATTTCAACATTGTAGACATGGCCTAGATTCATAAAATACTATAGCTTTAATAGAGTCGGACAACTTTATTTTTTTTTAGGGTCTTAAGTTTGTTTTAGAGCTACAATACATACACTACGGTCTAAGTTAGTACCCAAGAAACATTCCTGCCAAGTTTTATCAAGATTGGTCAAGCGGTTTAGATGTCTATAAGTCACATACATACACCTCACATTCTACTTTATAGTATAGATTACATTTTACAACGATACAGTCAAGTATTTCATTTTTCAATCAGGTTGCTATCTTATAAATAAGTTAGATATAGTGCATCAAAACTTTAAAACTTTAGAGATTACAAGACCTAATTGTTGACCTAATTTTATCTAATTTATATTATTTATATAGGCCAGGGCTATGATGTTTGTAATTTGGTGTCCTTTTTAATTTTTATAGTTCAGTGCTGGGTATTTTGTAGTTTCCGCTATTTATAACTTTCTGCTAGTCTTAGTCTTTTTCTGTTTTGTGTTTTTCTCGTAGAGGAAAAGTAGTTTTTAAATTGTTATCTAGCCCTAGAGCTGCGGATGTTCTTTCCTATTTTTTGTCCCTGGTTAGTTCTGCTTATTTTTGTCTTTGGCATTAGCGTTGGATTGGTTGTTATTTTTTAATATCAGTTTATGTTGTCACGTATTACAAATTGAATTCTACTTTTAAATGGCTTGCCTAGGGGAACGTGACAATAGAAAAAGGTAGTTGTGTCACTTATCTTAAGTCTGAATTTAATCAGAGACTTACAATGAATAACAAAAAAATGACACAAGAAATCGGAAGGTAAAATATCAACTTAATGTTTAATCATAATATAACTCAATACAAAATGGAAGGGTTGACCAAAACCCTTTTACAAAAATGGCATGTAAAAATATTACAATACAAGAGTTTGAAAATATAATTACAAATACAAGCAAGGCCTTGAAAAAAGAAAAATCTTAACTTACACGATCAATTGGTATACCACGCACGGGTCACGCAATGTCTCCGCTATTCTGTCTCACGGCTGTCTCCGTATGTCTGTCCGTCAACGTTACGCGAGCGGTCTTTATATAATCTACCGCGCGTCGATATCTGGTAATTTCTAGAACAGAAAGTCATCAACACCCAGATCTAGAACGCTCTTCAAAGAGACAGAAGCAAAGAAAAAAAAAACACCCTCCTTTCAACCAGAGGTACACACATAGGTCAAGGACCGGTCACTGTCTGTGTGGCTTGACTCTTGAAGAATAAAATAAAAAAAAACTTATTACACAAGGGGCAGACAACCTACAGGTCAAGAGAAAAAAAATAGTATCTAGGTAACAATGCCTAGATACGTAACACCTCCCTCCTAAAAATAAAAAGTTTACATTTCCACGAAATGGAAATCTTTTTAGAACAATTACAAAAATGATATTTACATTACAGAATGTATTTATCATGATATATATAAAAAAAAAAATATACATCAAAATACTTTTTACAATCTAGATAAGGCATCGGCGATAACATTTTCGCTGCCTTTTATGTGTTTAAAATCTAGGTTGTACTCTTGTAAAAATAAACTCCACCTGAGAAGTCGTTGATTCTTGCCAGACATTTTGTGGATAAATGTAAGGGGATTGTGGTCAGTAAATACAACCAGTGGCCATCTGGACCCACTGATATAAAAATCAAAGTGTTGTATAGAAAGAATCAACCCAAGACATTCTTTTTCCACAGTAGAATAATTTCTTTGATGTCTATTAAATTTCTTGGAAAAGAAACAAATAGGGTGCTCTACTTGGAAATTATCTTCTTGGTAAAGGACTGACCCAACACATGTGTCACTGGCGTCAATAGCTAACCTAAAAGGTTTTCCGAAGTCAGGAGCCATCAAAATGGGGGAGCTAGATAATATCTGCTTAATTTGGTTAAAGGCTTTCTGACATTCATCCGTCCAAGTAAATCGGACGTTCTTTCTCAGGAGGTTTGTTAAAGGACTGGCAATGACAGAAAAATTTTCGCAAAATTTTCTATAATATCCAGACATTCCCAAAAATCTTCGGAGTTGTTTCCGATCAGCAGGAATAGGGAAAGCTTGGATAGCTTCTACTTTGGCCGTTACAGGTTTCACCTGGCCTTGTCCTACAATATGGCCTAAGTATTGGATGGAAGCCTGGCAAAAATCACTCTTACTCAGGTTTACAGTAATTTTTGCATGTAAAAGTTTAGCAAAAAGACAATGCAGTTGTTTACAATGGCTAGAAAAATCTTGGCTAAAAATTACTACATCGTCTATGTATGCGTGGCAATTCTCCATGTCAGCAAGCAGGGCATTTATCATTCTCTGGAAAGTGGCAGGAGCATTCTTCATGCCAAATGGCATCACTTTGTATTGGTACAGACCATCAGGGGTGACAAAGGCGGAGATTTCCTTTGCCCTATCAGTCAGGGGAACCTGCCAATAACCTGAAAGTAGGTCTATTTTGGTGATGTACTTAGCGTCACCAATACGATCTATGAGATCGTCTATCCTAGGGATAGGAAACGAATCGGTCTTTGTGACAGCATTTACCTTACGGTAGTCTGTACAAAAACGATAAGTCTTGTCCTGTTTAGGTATCAAGACACATGGGGAGCTCCAGCTACTGGAACTTGGTTCAATGAGGTCATTTTCAAGCATATACTTGATTTCTGACCTAAGTATGGCAAGTTTTTCAGGGTTGACCCTGTAAGGATGCTGCTTGACTGGAGTAGCCTCGCCAACATCTATATCATGCATTATAACATTAGTCTGTTTTGGTACATCAGAAAAAATGTCATTAAATTCATTAATGAGTTTCATGATAACTGGCCTTTCTGTCGAAGACAGATGAGACAGTTTTACATCCAAATTCTGTAATACAAAAGAATTAGGTATTTTGTATTGTCCAAATTTCTCCTTTACAATATCATCATCAATAGGAGAAACATGGCTATTTGAACAACTTTTGACTGTATTTAAAACACAATTACTCTTCTCTGAGTGATCTGGCCGAGATACATAAGGCTTCAGCATGTTTATGTGACATAGCTGAGTCTTTTTCCTACGGTCAGGGGTTTTGATTGTATAATTGAGGTCACTAATTTTGGTCTCAATTTCATAGGGACCAAAATATCTGGCTTGCAAGGGTTGACCTGGTATGGGCAAAAATACAACGGGCCTTTCTATCATACCAGCGTTTCATGCTGGATTGGGTGTTTTGTAAGTTATTTTTGGCCAGAACACAAGCATCATAAAGTCTAGTTTTAAACTTACTTACATAGTCTAAAAGTCCTTCAGTGGCTGTTGGTGACAACAAAGTCTCTTTTATACATTTCAAGGGACCGCGCACCGAATGGCCAAAGACTAAGTCAAAAGGGCTGAATCCCAACGATTCCTGGACGGATTCACGGGTTGCAAACAGCAGCATGTGGATTCCTTCGTCCCAGTCTTTTTCGTGCTCAAAGCAATAGGTTCGGATCATGTTCTTGAGAGTCTGATGGAATCGCTCAAGAGCGCCTTGCGACTCGGCATGATACGCACTCGACATGCAGTGTTTGATGCCCAACTGAGTCATGACTTGCTTGAAAAGATTGGCCGTGAAATTCGTTCCTTGGTCCGATTGGATGGACTTTGGTAGACCAAATAGAGTAAAGAACTTGATTAAGGCCTTTACAATGTTCGATGCTTTTATGTTCCTTAGAGGAATAGCCTCAGGAAAACGAGTTGAAGCACACATAATGGTCAACAGGTATTGGTTGCCAGCTTTTGTCCTTGGGAGAGGACCAACACAGTCAATAAGTACTCTGCTGAAAGGTTCTTCAAAGGCTGGAATCGGCTTCAGAGGAGCAACAGGGATCTTTTGATTTGGCTTGCCAACCATCTGACAGGCATGACAGGATCGGCAGTACTGGATGACATCTTTCTTCAAACGTGGCCAGAAGAAGTGTGACATAATCTTGTGGTATGTCTTGTGGATGCCGAGATGACCTGACATTGGTGTGTCATGAGCCAGATTCATGATGTACGCTCGGTATCTTTCTGGTAACACGATTTGATGGCATATTCTCCATTCTTCTTCGTTGGATGCGTCTGGAGGTTTCCATTTCCTGAAGAGCATATCATCTTGGATGTAGTAGCACGTTGATGCTAGCTCTGCCTCTTGTGATGTCATTGCGGTTTCTCGGAGTTTGGCGAGCTCTGGATCCTTCTTTTGGTCCTCAATCAACTGTTTTCGAGTTGATGCCGGCTTTTCAGAATTTGGCGTTGGTTCTTCTCCAAGAGAAGCAAAGAATGTGGTGCTCAAGTCCACATCATCGTGGTTACTGTTGGCCTTGATGACGTTCTCTTCTTGAGATGCTTTCAACCTCATTGCCCTTGTTACTGCACACGCTGGATATAACTCTAGGTCTTCCTCGGGTGTGGCAGATAAGTCGGGTGTTTGAGTGACGATGGGTTCGGCTATCACCTTTCCACCTGCTAAGTCATTGCCTAACAGCAACGAGATGCCTTCCAATGGTAATGTTGGTCGGACACCTACAACAACCGGTCCAGTAATGAGATTTGACTTTATGTCGATTAGATGTAGAGGCACATCTATACATCCAAGCTCTACGCCTCGTAACAGGATGCTCTTCCCAGTCGATGATGATTTTGACAAGGGCAAGATACCCTCTAAAAGTAGCAGGTCTGTAAACGGTATAGAGCCCCCATAGGAGTTTAGAATAGAAATAACTTTTTATCTTCCTTTTTGTATTTTTGTAGGATTTAAATTTGAAGATTCTCTTTTTAATGCTATTTAATTTGGTATATTATGTTGTGTAGTCCGTGTCTTTAGTCATTTGCTAGATTTTATTGTTGTGTACGGCTAGGTACAAAGTAGGGAAATTGGTAGTCCAGTTTAGTTTTAGATAATTAGCGTGACGTCATGCTTGCCGATATGTTCGCGCTGACCAGTTATAGCTAGCTCCGGAACCACGTTGAGCTCTCTTTTGTCTTGACCAGTGGTCAGTGCAGACAGTGGTGCCTGTATAAAGCTAATTGTGTGTTGTATAATTTCAGCTGGGACCGCCTGTAAGTTGGAAAATGTTTTTATTTTTACTTTCTTTAGTTCGTATTTGTATTAATTGTATCTACATCTATTGCTATAGTCTAGATGCAGACTGATTAGTGTAGTGGTATCACTGGCTAGTTAATTAGAAAAGATTACCTCTGATGGAACCGGAAGTTCCGTAGACTTGAGTAGCGTCACCCCTTTTAGTGCACAGAAATGGGAATCAAATTGGAGCATGTCTTTCCACCCAGAAAAATGTCAGTTGTTAAGAGTAACAAAAAAACTAAAACAAATTAATTCCACTTATCTTATTCATGGCAAACCAGTAACACAGACTAAAAACTCAAAATACCTAGGTGTTATAATAAATGAAAAACTGTCATGGAATCCACATATTGATGAAACTATTTAAAAAATCCAACAAAGCATTAGGGTTTATTAAAAGAAATTTCTATAAATCAAATAAGAACATAAAACTGAAATGTTATTTAACCTTGGTTAGGCCAATAATAGAATATGCATCCACCGTGTGGGACCACTCAACTCAAGAAAACATTAAGAAACTGGAACTAACACAAAATAGAGCAGTGAGATTCATAACAAACGAATATTCACATTTGACTAGGGTAACACCATTAGTAAAATCACTAAATTTAGAAAGCCTTCAGGACAGAAGACTAAAAAGTAAAGTAGCAATTATACATAAAACACTGAACCATAATCTTCAAATACAAAAACAAAATTTAATAAAATACTCTGAAAGACACAAAAATAAAGGCACATTCCTCGTCCCATATGCTAGGACAAATTTGTACAAATACTCCTTCTTCCCTAGTGCTATTAGAGCATGGAATGGGTTGCCTGAGCTAGCCAGAAAAACCAGTGACTTGGCAGAATTTAATTCATTGGTTAATATGCATGACTAAATGCATGACGCGTAGGACGTAATCATCTTCTTTTTTGAAGTAACGTCTGTATTATATAAGATAAGATCCTTAATGATCCCCTTATTGTTTTTCTATTGTTTGGTTATTTGTAAATATTTTATTATTTTATGTCTTCTAAAAGTATTTTTATTAATATTATAATATTGTTAGGATAACAGTTCTAACAAGTTGGCATGTGTCCGATTTTAATTTTTAATGTAAATGATGGCTGCGTCCTACTCAACGCTCCATGATGGCGGCTTTGTTAAGCCAAATCTAGATTTATGTTTATTATTGTCTGGCCCAACATGTGTTGTGGCGTAAGCTTTTAAGTAGGTATCATAATAATAATAATGTATGGCTTTTTATTAGCTAAATGAATGTAATTGTATTTACCTCATGCATTTAGGTATGTGTGTGTGCTAGACTAGATCTAGTTCATTATTATTTTGTTATTATGTCTTATGTTTGTTTGTATTTGTAATTGCAGGCTATAATTCCTGCCTTACTGCCTGTCTGCCTAACTGTCTGCCGCAGTAATTACAGCCGAACTGTCTGCCGCAGTTATTACTGTTGCCCTATAGCTGTTGCCTTAAAGCTGTTGTTTTAAGGTCGCTGTACACCTGCCATTATTTCTTTGTAGTAGCTTACGGCTGTAATTTTGCCAAATAGCTACTTGCTTTATTAGGTTCAGTTAAGTAGGGTGGATCAATAGTTTTGTAGTATGTATATTTAGTTTTATTACTGTAGTTTTGGTTTCATGTAAATAAAGTATATATAAGTTCTTTTTATAATTTCAGTTTGTTATTTTATTTTTAGCTAGCTAGTTTAGTTTAGTTTAGTTTGATTGTGCTGTCTGGTTGCTTAGGCGACTCTAGCCCCTTGGTCGCAGACCGAGGTGCACAGATTGGGCCAACCCAGTAAAGCTACCACCTGCCTACTGTATAATGAATAAATGTTGAGCAGCAGATAACAAAAAGGCCTCACTCAATAGCGCCACCCTGACCTGCTCACATATATATATATATATATATATCATGGGCGTAGCCAGAATTTTTTTTCTGGGGGGAGGGGGGTTGGGAGGATTTTTTTTCTCCCCCCGGTCCCCCCCCCCCCCCCGCAAAAAATATATTTATATGTATGTGTGTGTGTGTGTACATAATCTTTATTTCATTCTGACCCTTCATTCTTTTGGAAGAAGTTTATTGTGCCCTAGATTTTCTTCCTGAAGTTAGTGGGAAAATTGTAGACTCCCCGTCTTTGCCAGCAAAGAGCGCTAGCAGCTCCCCCAGCGCGGGGCGAAGCCCCGCCGCCAAGCACTATTTCTGGTATTTAAAACCATCAAAATGCATATTCTGAGGTACCTATCTACAGTGCATTTTCCTGCTAATAAAAAGTTTTATTTCAAAAACCTAATGTGCTATTCTTACAGACTTAGACCCTCCCACGCCGTTCGGCGCATTTGCCGTCAAGCTGTTTCCACAAAAATCTGTCACTGGTAATGTCCAAAGCCTTTTCCCACCTGCTCTGTGGACCTCCATGAATGTATGGCGCCAAGTTGTACTTAATAGGATGCCATCGCAACTCTTATTATGCGTAATTCATTTTGTCGGAGAACATGTCCCGCAAACCTCACGTGACGCTCTGTCACAATCTTCCTAAGGGGTCGGCTTCCAGTTCGGCATAGGATTTCCTTGATTTAGACCCGATCTCTATAACTGACTCCAAAAATCTCTCTTAGTTGAGCCACATTTAGTGTTTTTTAATTTCGCAGACGACTGTTCCCTGCACTTTATTAATGGAGCACATCCACTGGTAGAAATGTGTAACCTCTCTTGAATACGCTCTTGGAATTAGGTGACTGTAGTTTGCTTTAGATTTTATATCGAAAAGGGAAGTTTTATCGTCAAAATCATCTGTGGGCGTTTTAAACTAAAAAATCTCTGGAGTTTTTTGTTTTTTTTTTAATTGAAAACCCCATTTAGCTACGGTCATAGAACTGTAGTATGTTTTAGAATAATATTGAAGATAGAGGTTTTCCACCTTAAAACGCTCTGTAAGGGGATTTAAAACTCAAAACCATCTGGGGGGAATTTAAACTTTAAAAAAAAGCCATCTGTAGGAGAGGAGTTAAACTCAAAAACCCCAATTGGCTTGGTAAGGTTCAAATAATTTTAGTGTGTAATTTGCTTATTTTATATTGAAGAAGTATTATTTTTGCATCAAATCCCTCTGAAGGAGGGTTTAAACTCAAAACCCCATTTGGCAACGCTCATAGCATTTTGAGTGCGTAATTTGCTTTTTTTCTTACATTGAAGATGTATTTTTTAGCTTCAAACCCCACTGGAGAGGAGTTTAAACTCAAAATCCCTTTAGCTACGCTCATAGATTTTACAATGTGTAATATGCTTTTTTTATATTGAAAAAGCATTTTTTAGCTTCAAACTCCACTGGAGAGGAGTTTAAACTCAAAATCCCTTTAGCTACGCTCATAGATTTTACAATGTGTAATATGCTTTTTTTTATATTGAAAAAGCATTTTTTAGCTTCAAACTCCACTGGAGAGGAGTTTAAACCCAAAATCCCTTTAGCTACTCTCATAGATTTTACAATGTGTAATATGCTTTTTTTATATTGAAAAAGCATTTTTTAGCTTCAAACTCCACTGGAGGGAAGTTTAAACCCAAAACCCCTTTAGCTACGCTCATAGATTTTACAATGTGTAATATGCTTTATTTATATTGAAAAGGTATTTTTAGCCTCCAGCTCCACTGGAGGGGAGTTTAAACCCAAAACCCCTTTAGCTACGCTCATAGATTTTACAATGTGTAATATGCTTTTTTTATATTGAAAAGGTATTTTTAGCTTCCAACTCCACTGGAGGGGAGTTTAAACCCAAAACCCATTCGCCTACTTTCATAGAATTTTGAGTGTATAGTTTGTTTTGTTTGTAATATTACAGAGATATATTTTACCTTCAAACCCCGCTTCGAAACCCATTTAGCTACGCTCATAACACCTTGAGTGCGTAATTAGCTTTTTTTATATATTGAATAGGTAATTTTTAGCTTCAAACCCTACTGAAGAGGGGGGGGGGGGGGTTAAACTCAAAACCCCTTCAAAAATTTGAGTGTGTAATTTGCTTTTTTTTTATATTGAAAAGGGGGTAAATTTTGGTGGGGTTTTAAAATCAAAATCTTCCTTAGCTTGGAATTTTGGGATTGTCATTTGCATTTTTTTTTTTGGTTTTGTTTTATAGAAGAGGGGGATTTAACTGCTTAAACCCCTGGTAGGGGTTTTAAACTTAACACCCCCCCCCCCCCCCCTGGTAAGGGGTGTTAAACTCAAAAACCTTTGGCTGTGCTGGGGCAAGTGATGGTTTAGTATTAAAATCTCACCTAAAATAAACAAAATACAAGCAAAAAATCAGTCACTAAAGTCCGTCTCCGTCTGGAAATAATTTTGTTGACTGGAAATCAAATATATTGACTAGAAGATATAATAAGTATAAAATTAAATTCATTAATTATAAATTAGATCTATTGACTCGAAATTAAATTTACTGACTCAAAATTAACTTTATTGACTTGAAATTAAATATATTGACTGGAAAATTAATTTTAATTGCTGACAACTCATAATTATCATGAACGAATAATAACAAGACTCTGGATATAACTTATAAGACATGAAATCAGCTGTTTAATCTAACACCATCTTGGTTGACAACAAGTTTCAAGGAATTTTACTCCCAAACACCGAGTGGTGCAACCTATATAAAACACACATCAACATCCTTCCTTTTCTATAGCCAAAAAAACATATAGAAATATTTGCAATTAAAATAACAAAATTAATAACACATCTTATTTTATAAATATTGTAACAACTAAAAATATACCCCCCCTTTAGCGGGGTTTGAAGCTAAAAAAATACCTTATCGTTATAAATATTAAATAAATTACACACTAAAATTCTTTGAGCGTAGCGAGGCCGAGTTGGTTTTGAGTTTAAGCCCCCTTTCCTCTAGATGGGTTTTTTTAAAGTTTAAAACCCCTCCAGATGGTTTTGAATTTAAAATCCCCGTACAGAGAGTTTTGAGGTTGAAAACCCCCTCTTCAATATTATTCTAAAGCAAACTACTCTCACCGAATTTTATGAGCGTAGCTAAATGGGGTTTTGAATTTGTTAAAAAATTAGTTTAAAACGCCTCAACAGATGATTTTGACGATAAAACTTTACTCTTCGATATAAAATCTAAAGCAAACTACAGTCACCTAATTCCAAGAGCGTATCAAAAGAGGTTACAAATTTCTACCATTGGCTGGGCTCCACTAATAAAGTGCAGTGAATAGTCATCTGCCGAAATTGAAAAAGACTAAATGTGTCTCCACAAAGATAGCTAAGACGAATTTTAGGAGTCAGTTCTAGAGATCGGGTCTCAATCAAGGAAATGCTATGCCGAACTGGTAGTCGATCCCTTAGTAAGGTGTGACAGAGCGTAAAAATGAGATTTCCCTTACATGTTCTCCGACAAAATGATTTACGCATACCAAAAGTTGCGATTACATGGAGGCCATTACGTGAAAAGCGCAAACAGGGACGTTCTCAGAGCAGGTGTGAAGAGGTTTCAGACATTGCCAGTGACAGATTTTTGTGGAAACAGCTTTCCGCCTAATGCGCCGAACGGCGCGGGGAATCTAAGTTAGTAAGAATACCACATTAGGTTTTTGAAATAAAACTTTTTAATAGCAGGATAATGCATGTAGATACCTCAGACTATGTATTTTGTTGGCTTTCAATACCGGAAATATATCTTGGCGGCGCTCTCCCATACCTCCTTGCTGGTAGGGGGAGTCAACAATTTTTCCACTAACTCCAGGAAGAACCTATTCTCGGGTAAATACACATCTTCCGAAAGAATGAAGGGTCAGAACTGAATGTAATAAAGATTCATTATATATACACACACACAAATAAATATATATATTTTATATATAATTTATTTTTAGCCGGGGGGATAAGAAATTCCCCCCCCCCCCCCACCGAAAACAATCCTGGCTACGCCCGTAGGTCTATATCTCTTTTAAAATCATATAAATCATGCAATACACATCTTGATCGGAAATTTCCGCTAGGTGTTGTTTGATGCTATTATTGAAGTATCTAGTTCCTGCTCGAATGTGTCCTTGCATTGGGGATCGACACAAGAAAGGCAATGCAAACCTGAAAACTCCAACCGGTCATTTCATAGATTACATCCCTTTCAATACTAGAGAGAAACGTTATTTATTTGTGTATGTATGCACATTGATCTAGTCGTACTATTTTGAAACACATTTCTTTTCTAGAAAGCTTTCAGTTTATCGAGGTAATAGTTAAGGTCTAGATCATAGAATGATAGATCTATTAGCTAGATCTATTTCTTAGACTTTGTAGTTTAGATCTAGACTAGATCTATCTAGTAGCTAGTCATTGCATAATTGATAGATCTAGTAGTAATTTTTTAAGTACCCATTTTAGACCTACGACCTCTAGGGGCATACGATTTAAATGTAATCTGAATCAAGATTTAACATTAATGCGTTAATATTCTTTGAGTATTTTTGAGGACCTAATGGACCTCATTCACCAATCGTAGACAAACAACATTTAGCCACGCGATAATATTGATAAAACAATGGGAAAAAAAAACGTATCATGTGACTGCCTTTATGGATTACGTAATTTGTATAGAAGAGATAGAGAATCACGTGGCTAAATTTTGTTTGTTTACGATTGGTGAATGAGGTCCATTAAATAATTAATTATTATATTGCGTTTCATTTGTCTATGATAACATTATTTGCACCTTTTATAAGTTTTATTTCCAGAAACAAAGATGATTAAATCCTATGTGGCCCAAACCTCCAGCAGGACGACACGACCAGGTTTTTTTTTGCAATGGTTGTGAAAGTTCTGAATACTTTCATACTCTTTTCTACAGACTGTATGCCCAGGATATAAATAGAGGATGGTCTGTGGCGTAGTGATAGGACTCAGTGAAAGAATATATCTTGTACTAATTAATTACTCTGCATGATATTTGTTTTATATTTGCTCTTAACGCAGAGAATTGATGAATTGCTGGCCCTATATATGAAGAGACAGATGAAAGCATGGAGTTTATGTTTCTTTCCAGGATTATCGGCTGAAGTCGTACTTGTTTTTTTTTCCTGTTCCTACAGTAAACCCTAGAAAATGATGCACAATAAAAAAGAAAGCCTAGATGTGGCGGTCCTTCGCGAAAAGATTCGCATCAAAAGTAAGTAGCTTCACTGGGACTCATTTAATTACACAGCTGCCCTTGAAGCTCTGTTTGTGTGATTAACCGTGATATGCAAATAGGCGTAATAATATTTTAAATAGAATAGTACTTTTCCCCCATAAGTATTTCGATTAAGCAATATTTGCAATTATGTGGTATGCACTTATACGGCGTATTTCAACGGGGTCTCCATAAAAGCAATATTTTTGTTTGTATTGATCAGGGTGTTGTTTAGCCAGCTCAGTGAGAGCCTCAACAACTCTGCCTGGTAGCTATTTAATCAATTGACCAAAAACAACAATAACAACAAAAAAAAAATCTAAAAAAGTTACTTTTATAAAATCAAAAATGCCCGAAGCCCTAAATTGAAGGTTGCATGATATTGTTGTATTGTATACTTCAGGCCTTTAGCTATGCTGCTAAGCCCTCAGCCTTTAAGCCATGTATATAGGTTTACGGTCACGTGATGTATTTCAGAAATCGACCGGAAAGTCTACATGGATGAAATGGAAAGAGTCCTGAATGGAAACAGAGAGAAAAGAAACGCTTTGCGTATCGGGAACGACTGTCTGCGATTTATGACGCGGCGACAAAATAACGTAAGTTAATTTTTTTTTAAATCGAGGATCTTTGAAAAGATTTCTGTTAGACATTTCAAAAACAACATAGGCAATAATTATAACGATTAATACTTTAGAGAACATCAAATTGTAGTAGATAGTTTATATTCATAAATACATTTTAAAATTCCTTTAAGACCTTGTGGTCCTTATGGCATCTGTTTCTGCGACCCACGGGTTAACGAGGGTGTCAGTGGTCAGTCCAGTTACCCATAATAGCTGGGTGGACTCAGAGCCGCCTAAAGGAATTAGAAAAAGAAATTAAAAATCCAAGGATTCGAAACCAGGACACTTGGTACGGAAGCCAAGCGCTTTACCGCTCAGCCACCGCGCCTCCATGTAAAACTAACATATTAGCTCAAGAAATGGAAAACGAACTGCAAAAGTAAGTTAACATGCAGTCAGTTAAACCAATGAGATGTTCGTGATCATTTTACCAGAAGATTTTTTAAATAGAACTAATCAACATGTTAAATGCGACTGACAGTCCAAGATATACGGCTAGCAAATATAAAAATAAGTGGTTAAAAAACAAGATTACAAAGAGAGTTTGTGTTGACACACAAACTCAGAGGCGGCCCCCGTGGGAGACGGATCCCTGTCGGATCCGCATATTCGCAAGGAATATCCAAGACGTGATTTTGTTTTGATTGTTAAAAGTAATAATGTTTCAAAGATTCATTTGACGTTGTAAAAATTTTTTTTTAGTCTAAATCATGGCTGTCGGGTAGTGCGGTTTGCGCACTGGACTGTCGTTTGGATTCATCGATGGTCCCAGGTTCCCCCGTCGTCCTGAGGGAGGTTTGGACTACAGCTCTGAAGGAACATCCGAAACATGTAAAACAACAAACATTCTAAACTAGACCAAGAAATTCTAGATCTAGATTCTACAATGATATTAATTAGAACTTAAATCTAAATCTAGTTTTTAAAAATCTAGCTTAGTGTAAAAAAAATCTAGATCTAGTCTAAAAAATCTACCTCTATTGTTTAAAAAAAATCTAGATCTAGTATAAAAAATGTAGATTAGATCTAAATGTAGCTATTGTATTTTTAAAATGCGAGTCACATTACGAGGTTTAATAAACATTACTATACCGAGTTGTTTTAGCATTTCATTTAAAGAATTTATTCCATATGACGTCAGAGGAAAAAAATCTAAAATGTCACACGGCCTAGTTAGACTAAAAAATATCATCTGTACGAGCAGCTTGTTGAGGGTTCATAGACATTGGTGCACCGAGTGATTTCTTTTAGCATTTCATTTAAAGAATTAACTCCATATGACGTCAAAAAAAAATTCCATTACGTCACACGTCCTAGTTAGACTAAAAAATGTCTTCTATACGAGCAGCTTCTCGAGGGTTCATAGACATTGGTGCACCGAGTTAGATCTTTTAGCATTTCATTAGATGGTTAGTTAGACTAAATATGTATATAACATATATATAAAGGGATTAAAGACGCTTTTTTTGCTTTGTCTGTCAGTCTGTCTGTCCGTCATGTTAATAGCGAGAGAAAAAAAGACTAAAAGTTATTGAAAATCTGATTAAAATTTAATTTCGCTTCCGAAACATTGCATTAGTTTTAAGTTTCTATAATAGATTGTTCCGGATGTTTATGTATTTATAGTGAGATACCGTTAATTAAATTTGTGGGATGGTCTGTTATGAAAATTAGATGTACCATAGCCTTATAGAGAGATTTTCAAACCATACTTTGGTGTTAGGAAGTTGTTTTCATTAAAAATCGGAACATAATATTAACGATAATAAGATTTTCTAAAGTTTTAGCTAGAAAGTTAAATGTAGTGTAAGAGAGAAGTGCGATTTTACATAAATAGAGTTTAAATATTTTTCATTAAAAATCCGGAACAACCAATTTTCGTAAAAGAGAAATTTATTTTTTTATTTATTAGAAGAGGGATTTCAAACATTTCGAAACAAAATCCGGAACATTCTTTACCGATTAAACAACTTTTATTATGTTTCGGCAAGAAAATTAACTGTAAAATAAAATAAAAAGTGATTTTCAATTATCGTTTCTAGTAAATTACTTTCTTATTTTAAAATCCTGAACAACCTATTGTCGATATTTTTGAAAAAAATAAAGTCATTTGACATAAATTTGTTTTAAGTTAAAAATTCGGAACAGTTGATATAGATAAATAAACTACAGTGACATAGTGTCAAAGAATATAAGTGTAATATTAGTCAATTATGCGATTTCAAACAATCATTTGACATAATTTATTTTTTATAAAACAACATCCGGAACAACTATAGTTATTGAAATATAAATCAGAATAGATATTTTTATTTTTTTATTTAGCATTTATATGCTATTTACATTAAAAAAAACGGAACAATGTATTAAAGATCATGTGTTTCTTGCAACGTTTAAGCATGGAAATAAAATCTAATATAATTTAGAAGAGCAAAAAAATATTCGCTGGCATTGATTTCTTTTTCACAAAACACCCGGAACAATCTATTATAGATACTTAAAACTATTGCAATATTCCTGAATGAAAAATTAATGGTTAAATCAGATTGACAATAGCCTTCCTTTAGTGTTATTTGTTAATCTAATCGTGACGGACAGACCGACCAACAGACAAAACGCACTAAAATAAGCTTCTTTTATTCGGATGAGGGGCACTAAACAAAAAATAAATAAAATCTGATTTTTCAAAAAAAGTTTAAGGAATTTGTTTAGTACCATGGCATGTTGCGACGTTACGCACGAAAGTCGCTGCATAAAAAGTCCATTTTCAAAAATGTGCGTGACATTTACATACAAAGTGCATTATTAGCCTTTATAAACAAACAGAAATGTTTTCTATAAATTTTAGCAGCTAGTTGACCAGAAAAAACACCTTTAACTATTATTTATATTTGTTGTAAACATTTCTTGTACATTTTATAAACATATTTGATTTAGTGATACTGAAAATACACAGGCATCCATCTTTGTTAGCATATTGTAACATTGCCTCCCTTACATTTACGTAATTGTTTTAGAATTGGTGTATTTTTATGAAAAAATCGCTTGCATAATTAATTTTATAAATTAAATTAGATAACCAAAAGTAGCCGTTGCACCTAAACTTTTCAAGCCGCATTTAATGGTGAAATAATATTTTTCATATCTTTTCTAGTTTTCGAGATCTGAGTGTGACAGACGGACAGACAGACAGACGGACATTTTGCACAAACCTAATTGCGGCTTTTTTCCCTTACGGGGGCCGCTAAAAAAGAAATAGAGAAGAAAGATAATCAAATCATTTCTAAGACTACGGCATTATCCCCCTTTTTATAAAATCTGCAATAAAACAAGTATCATTTATCTTCAAATAATATTTTAAATTGAAACACCAGGCTTTACTCATAATGAGAAGTTCGTAGAATGACATTGTCACGTGGCTCAAGTAAGGAAACATACGAATGCTTATGTAATAATAATAATAATAATTTATAGTTTTATATAGAGCTACTTTCATGCTTACTGCATGCTCAGAGCGCTATGGTCTAATCTCTTTTGTGGACCAGTGGGGGGAGGGGGTATCTGGGAGAAAGTTATCTGGGAGAAGGTTTTCCGTGCTGCCTTTAGGCGCTCAGTAAACACAACTCTGCGGGTGTCGAACATCGAACCCACTTCATAGGTAGTTAAGCTATGCCTCTCGAGCACGCTTCCCACTGAGGTATTAATGTATTAACTTAATGTTTTAAAATGGACGCAGTTTATCAAGCAATTCAGGGTTAAGTCGAAATTGATTTTAAAAAAAAAGTAGTTGCTGTTTATGATTTCAGATGACAAGGGCCATCAACACAAAGATATTCGAGAGTCGACCCAACAGCGAGAAACTGCCAATGATGAAATGTGACCTCACAGTACGTATATGATTAAATTCATTCGCAACTTTTCAGATACAGAAGAGAATCAAAGTGATTGGTACAACTCGATTGCTTCAAAGATGACACATCTGAACACATTTAGCAAAGATTAAGCTGGTCCCTTTTTTTCCCCTCTTTTTACAATCATTTCTATTCCTCATAGCATTCTCACCTTCTAACATTCACCCTGCACTTATCATTACATTTTAAAAAAAGCATAAAAAATTACACTCACAACATTACCACATTTAAAGGAACTTTTTGAACAAAAGTGCCTAAGAAAAATCGAAAAAATCTTGTAAGACAACGGCCACCCGCTCCTACAGAACTACGTCAGGTCGTCGCGAAGTGGGCGACTGCTGTCAATCAAAACAAGAACGGAGCGGTACAAAACTCGTTCGTACCTTACTCAGTCAGACTATCACGCCACTCATTGATCAGGGAACATGAAATGCACCAAGATACCTGTGTGTAGTCGCTGAATGAACTCTTTATGTTGTGTCTGTTGTAGTTATGTGTATGTTTCTGTTGTGTTGTCTTTATATGAGAAAAAAAGTCCTTGTAATCACAACAAATTTCCGTAAGGATCAATAAAGTAGTCTTAGTCTTAACAATGCACATATCGAACATTAATAAGCCTAATAGACTAAACATAAGTTCCCCTTTCAGACTTTGTGGTCTATAGAGCAGATGATGTAAAGGTCATCTGTTTCTGTGGCCTACGGTTGACGAGGGTGTCACGTGGCAAGCACAACGACCAACCGCCTTTACTTCCCCCCCCAAGTAACGTCAGGTATTCAATAGAGCTGGACGGACACAAGAGACGCCCAAAGATCTGGAAATTAAAAAACACAGTCTTCACTAGGATTCAAACCAGGGACCCCCGGTTCGGAAGCCAATTCCTTTACCACTCAGCCACCGCGCCTATTATAAGCAGATTAAAATGTTCAACATTTAATTTATCACCCAAGCCATGGACGGCTGCCTGGTCGTGTGGTATGCTATCTGGACTATGGTCTCATTGTCCTTGGGTTCGAACCCTGCCAGGGGTTTCTGGCTAGGATGGAATAATCTTCTATTCTGAAATAAAATCCAAAAATGTAAAACAAACCATTTCACCTTACTTTGTTAATCACACATTTTGATTATCCATTAAAAATGTTCTTTCAACAAAACAATAGAACAAGCGAAATAGATAAAAAAAAAACTTTAAAAAAAGCTTATCTAAAATGAAGAACTCCGCACTTACAACTATATCTCTCAGTATTGTAGAAGCTATTTCCTTTACTCGATATCAAACGAAATAATTATTTACCAATAATTAAAAGACTAATTTGTTAATAGTGTTTATTGATTCGTGTTTTGTTAGGTACAATAAATGATTGTTTAGAGCTTCAACTTGATCTAATAATGGCTGTGGGAAAAATAACGAGTCGAATTATCTAAGGGAACCAAACTCTACATATTTAGCCATATCCATGCATACTTAAGGACTAATTTCCATTGTTGGTATCCAAAAAAATAATTATTTACCAGTAATTTATTGATTAATTGATAATTTTGTTTTATTTATTCCAGTCCTGTCTAAGCCAATGAATAAGTGTGCTTAATTTTAACTTGCTCCGAGAAAAAATGGGTGGAGAAATAACGTGCACGCATTTTTACCAGACAGACACACATACAGACAGACAACAGAGACATTTGATATAAGATATGTAAAAATATAAAATGTTAATGAATGTTGCTAAGTGGTTCTTTCGTTTCTTTTCCCCAAGACTTCCATTGTCAAGAACGATAACAAGCTGTTTAAGTATGGTAAGAGGCTGATGAAGCAGGACTACAAGAGGGAACAGAAAGAGTATGTCAAGAAGTTTCAGGAGGAAGAGCTGGCCAGGGCGCTGGAGGAGAAAGTTCGTTCAGAGGAGGAGTTTCACAGAGAGTGTGAGGTAGGTTTAATCAGGTGGAGATGGTCAGAGTGTAAGGTAGGTTTAATCAGGTGGAGATGGTCAGAGTGTGAGGTTGGTTTAATCAGGTGGAGGTGGTCAGAGTATGAGGTTGGTTTAATCAGGTGGAGGTGGTCAGAGTATGAGGTTGGTTTAATCAGGTGGAGGTGGTCAGAGTGTAAGGTGGGTTTAATCAGGTGGAGGTGGTCAGAGGTTTTTACAGTATGAAAATCAAATCAAATTGTCCAATTCCTTTGCCTCAAAGTTGTTTTTTTGTGGACAGTCCAAAATAGAAGAAGGGGATTTCCCTGGCAATGTTTCTCAGCCTCAAATGTGACGCCCGGGTAGAAACGATCTTTAGAGGAGACAATTAGGTCAATAGAGCAGCAAATCAGAACCTCACCAAATCCATTGAGGTGATTAAGTACCAAGTCCATCTCTCTGATACCTAGACGCAAACACAAAGGAACACACAGACTAGAGAAAATTAAATGGACTCAAAATTGAAATGACTTACTATTTAGCATCAATTATTGATTACACCATGTGAAGACAAATGAACAAAGGAGCCCAGTGCTGGAGATTGTGTATTGGGTTAACTCACACAAGCATTGAGTGAAGACTGTCTACAAGAAGTTCGACCAAAGAGGAAAGAAATCGTGCATCATATAAATAGACAGGAGAGATTACTATCCTAAAAATAAATATACGTATAAGTATTGACCAGGATATGGCTTCATAAGATAATATCCATACAATAGCAGCATTACAATATACAAATTGTTGAGAAAAAAAAGGTTAAGAAAATATGATGAAGTTGTGAAGTTTCGAACCGGATTCGAACAACGGATTTCTTTGGCGAAAACTACCTGGTCAAGTCATTCTACGCGTGATGCAAGAATATTCTCAGTTTCTGTTTTTTTATCGAAGTACAGCAAATAGTCGATTTAATATGAGATATGCATTTGTTTTTCGATTTTAAAAATAGAAGGATATTGTGATAATGCGTTTCAAAGCTCAGAATACAGGGAAAAAACATTCGGGAGCTATCAGCGCTCAGACCCCATAGCTGTTAAAGGAGAGGTACCTACTAACTTTAGATAGATCCTATTAAGACCAAGACTGCCTTATTGATCCGTTTCGGATATTTGTTGCGATTGCAAGGACTCTCAATTAAAAACAAGAACATTCTTTAAAAAGAGAACAGACACAAGACACAAAAGTTCGTTGAGTAACTAGACACAGACGTCTTGGTCCTTTTCATGTTCTCTTGTCAACCAGTAACGTTTGTAGTAGTTTTTTGTTTGGGGTACCAAAGACAAACCAGTAAATGAATGAACAGTTTAGCAGTTATAAATATTCCGTACATAAAACGGGGGAACATATTCAACACCCGCTTAAGCCATCGTCCCAAGTCTTAACATAAAAAACTAATCCATGCATAGGCGAATATTAGGTCCAGTAAAAAAATGTGTCACTTTTTCACGTATCTAAATGTCCAGCCATCTGTCCACAGTCTTTCCTTAGTCGGCAAGTCCGAGTGGAAGAGAGTAAAAACAGATTGGTCTCCGCTAAGCTTGTTTACAAAAATCTGCAGAAAGTATTGGCAGAACTAGACAAGGTCAGTGCTAGTCTTCACTAATGTCTTATATCCAGTGGCGTTGCTAGTCATGTGCCGGTGGTGCGGGCCGCACGGGGCATCATGAGGAGATGCCGCACTGGGCATCAAACACCTTAGCTACGCCACTGCTTATATCTAACAATATAACTACGATAAATAATCTTCTCGCAATTGTAGTATCTTTAGTTCCAGAACTTGTTACCCAGATCTGAGTTTTTCCTGGAGATGTACTCTTGTTAAATGTTTTAGCTCGACCTTGAGAATGAATTCAATGATTTCGCTAAATATATCTGCTATCTATTTTGTTTTTATTCTGCCTTCACAATTCAACACTCATCATGTGTCTCTATAGATCATGCGTGTGTGTGTGTGCATGTGTGTGCATATGTGTGTGTGTTGGGGAGGTACCTTTACTTTTTTACTTCACTTAAGTATGTCTTATTCTTCAGTAACGTATGTTTCCAGAATTTAATGGAGTATCCTTTCAAGATCAAAGAAATCGAAGATAAAATCATTGACAGAAAGAAGGAAGTCAGCGATTTTCTGGAGCTAAAGGCCGGCGCCTTGAGGTTCTTAGATATTGAAGAGGTAAGAAGATATTACAACAATTTACATTATGTGTACATATAAATATATATATATATATAGGTATCAGCGTAACGGACTTGGTACTTAACCATCTCAATGATAATAATGAATAAAAGTACTTGGAAATCGTACAATATTACATAACTGCTAAGGGGTGGGAGGTTGGGGGTCGAAAAAAAATATTTCAAAAATTTACAAGGGGGGAGAACGGTCTGAAGATTTGTTACCTAACAAAACAAAAAAATATATATTTTAATGAAATAACAAAACTTCTTGATATGTGTTTAAATTTATAAATTTATAGTTAACATATATCTATTATAAATTAAATTTCTATTATTAGTAATAGGTACAGTAGTCCCTTGTCTTTCGAAGGTCAGACTTTTGCTGAAAGCTATACCACAGGTTTTCAAACAAAAATAATGGTAAAAAATACCACGGCCGCCCGATTTATAGTAATCCTACGCAGAAGAGAAAATAAATACGCCATCGAAGCGCGAAAGAATTCAATACTTACACTATTATTTTTAAAAATATCAATTTTATGAATATGATAGTTTATGAATATGATAGTTTATGAATATGATAGTTTATGAATATGATAGTTTATGAATATGATAGTTTATGAATATGATAGTTTATGAATATGATAGTTTATGAATATGATAGTTTATGAATATGATAGTTTATGAATATGATAGTTTATGAATATGATAGTTTATGAATATGATAGTTTATGAATATGATAGTTTATGAATATGATAGTTTATGAATATGATAGTTTATGAATATGATAGTTTATGAATATGATAGTTTATGAATATGATAGTTTATGAATATGATAGTTTATGAATATGATAGTTTATGAATATGATAGTTTATGAATATGATAGTTTATGAATATGATAGTTTATGAATATGATAGTTTATGAATATGATAGTTTATGAATATGATAGTTTATGAATATGATAGTTTATGAATATGATAGTTTATGAATATGATAGTTTATGAATATGATAGTTTATGAATATGATAGTTTATGAATATGATAGTTTATGAATATGATAGTTTATGAATATGATAGTTTATGAATATGATAGTTTATGAATATGATAGTTTATGAATATGATAGTTTATGAATATGATAGTTTATGAATATGATAGTTTATGAATATGATAGTTTATGAATATGATAGTTTATGAATATGATAGTTTATGAATATGATAGTTTATGAATAAGTCATTTCGAGAATTCGAATCTTCCTTTAATATTACGCTACGGGAGAGGTAGTGAATTTCTGAGTTTTGTTACGGTTCGTTACAATAAGGGGTTGGGTGGGGATAAAAAGGGATTCTTTGGCGTTGCGTAATATCCCAACGTTTAGAGAGCCATACACTGTGCTAACTGTTTCACCTTTGATCTGCTCCAATGTTCAGACACAACTTGGACCGCTGAATGAGGAACTGAAAATAGTCAACGCCCACTTCGAGAAAATTATCAGCGTCAAGAAACAAGAGCTCGATGACAGACGGAAGAATAATTCTTTGGGCAAGTTTTTGGCAGAGAGAGTGAGTAGTGCGAAAAATCTGGCCAAGAGATTTAAAGCCAAAAATCTATTACTTGTTGCTTAACAATATATAAGTTTTGAAAAACAATAAAAGTTGGTTGCAAAATTCTATACAAAAAACAGAACACGAAATATTTTGGTAGAGAGGAAAAAAGTCAGAAAATTGGTGCTAGAGCGAATAGTACTGAAGTCACATCAGTCAAAATGGCTCTTGCTTTTTTTTTTACTTTGTTTCATAGAGTAATATAAATTTCATTAGTTTGTCTATCTCCACACTATTCCTACAAAAGTCCGAGATGCTCGTAACTTGGATACCAATCGGTCATGGGAGTTGCCCAGTTGGACACTTTTAAATCATAATAATATCCAACGTCACGCATTTAAACTCCCATCAGAATAATAACGCATTGGTTTCCTTGAGATAAAATATAGTGTTGACTTCTTTGTAATGTGTATGGCATTTTTTCAATCATAAACTGTTACAGTGGAGCTTATTGGTGAAATCGTCTTGGTATTTTCAGAAGCTAAATGGGATGATCTAATATCCGAGTGGTTAAGCGCTTGGCACTCGAACTTGGGGTCCTGGGTTTGAATCTCGGTAAAACACTAGGATTTCGAACTCCTAGGGTGCTCCTGAGTCCACCCAACTCTAGTGGCTAACTGACTTGAATTGGGGAAAGTAAAGGCGGTTGGTCGTTTTGCTGGCCACATGACACCCTGCTCGTTAACCGTTGGCTAAAGAAACAGATGACCTTAACATCATCTGCCCTATAGATGGCAAGGTCTGAAAGGGAAACTTTACATTACTTTAACTTACACTATAACTTAATGTCAGTAATAGATTTACAAAAGTGGATAACATGAAGCAAGAAACATATTGATAGACATCCAATTATTGTTTCTTTTTTTTTAATACCATCTCTAAAATTAACTCACTAATAGTCAATAAAAAATAACAAAATCTTCGTCTGAAAATAACCCTGCTTAGTTTAAACTCCGAAGCTAGATTTAGTTTTATTGGAAGCTTACTGTTGTTTCTCGCAATGTAAATTCATTGTTTATCATTTACACTATTAAAACAGTCCACAATTATAGTAGCACATGACATCAACATTCTAATTTTGTCTTTACTAGTGATGATTAGTTTAGTTATTGTTCAAGTACCATTAATTTGTTGACTTCGGTGTATCCATAAATCTGGCTCTGTTATAGACAGGCATTGTCACACATTTTATTTTGTATTATTTATTTACGAGATGAAAGCCTGGCTATTCGTTATGATCGGAACGATGTCGCCCACACAGCAGTTCTCAACTCCTCTCCTCACGCAGACGATGAATCCAAAGGAAAGGCAAATATCTGATGCAGTGTGCCACAATCTGCCTAAGGGTCACCAGCTCTTGCTTTTTCCCCGGGGTTGTCTCCTGAGGCCTTTCCAGTGTTTGTGTATAGCCGCAAGAGCAGTGCAGGCTTCGTGGGCGAAGGTTTAATTAGCAAGCTTCGGGAAGGAGGGGCTCGTTTGCTTTGGCTCGTAGAAGTAAACTTAGAGTCCAAACGTTTTGTAGTAGTTCAACTAAACGAGACAGTTTACGAAAGAGAAATATTGAGATCAAAGACTTCATTGTCACATTAATTGGTTTCATACACTTTGATCTAATATCACTAAATATTCTGTTGGTACAAATTTCTTGTATGAAAAAAACATTTAACTCTTTCTCTCCGTAGTATTTTCAACGTTCCGACAAAATTCTTCATTTTTGGCTTCAATAACATTTTCGTTTGTGATCAGAAAATGTTTTATTTGGTATAGGGTTAAAGGGGAATGCATGCTGTTTTTCTATAACACACAAAGTAAAGTTAATAAAATCAAACCAAACATTAATTTAATTAAATAAAATGAGGAAAGAAAGAGCTACAAATATGCATATTTCTTACAGGAAACTCACGGATTCAATTTCACCGGAAGCTCAAGTGAGTAAAAGATGCATAGTGAACTTAAACGATTATTTAGTGAATGTTATAGCAATTAATTGGAAATGTTTCTTGTAGTCCAATGTGACATGTACGTGTGTCATCCTTAAATTGTAATTTATCAGATATGGAAAGTCTAATCTATTTCATGGTACTTGTAATCCAATCATCTCTGTTATTTTATGGTCTGGTGAACAAGCATTTATAAAATAAAATTAAAATATTTTTTTGCGATGATGAACACCACAAGACATCTCTGTAAATTGAGAACGATTTAAGATAATTATATGTGTCACGCATGTCCTGATCATGACAATGACAAAAAAATGTTCAAAAAAAATAAAGACTGTTTTTTTTTTCTTTATTCTTTTTTATACTTGCATGTAGTCGTTTTAAGAAATAAATTTATAAGTACATATACAGATGAAATACACCTTTACAGTGAGAGCACTTCATTGCAGGGCAAAGGGATGTAAATCTTGTTTCATGATATGATAGTAATAAAAATAGAGTTGTCTTTCTTAGTTTGTTATCGCTAGCATTGACCAAGTAAGATTGAGCTGATACGCTTGCTTTTCTGTCAGACATTCAGGAAATGAAGATCAAAGCTAGGAACAAGGCTTTGATCAACGCACAAGACATGATTCTCGATCTCATGGACGCCATGTTAGTGTCGGACATCAAGGTCAGTTAGTTGTCAAACAGTCAAAGTAAACAATTTAAAAATATTGTTTCAGCTGAGTTTCGCCTGAGCCTGATTGGGGATAAAGAATTATAAAGACTGACGAATAATTAACAACATTATCATATTTTTTTTCACTCTCATATTTTTGTGCCAATTATGTTCAATAAAAGGGAGGTCATAATTTCCTATAGTTGAATTTATTAATAATTTCATAATAACAGTGATTCTTAGCTAGACTGTGGACCACGGACCTATTCCGGCCTTGCGAAACCTCTGCCCTTTGAACGTAAAGAACCAGCTGAGACTCCAGCCCATTGTATTTGACAAAGGTTATCATCTTCATAACTTGATAAAGAGAGTCATTTTCATTAATTGATAAAGAGAGTCATCTTCATTAATTGATAAAGAGAGTCATCATCATTAATTGATAAAGAAAAGTCTCTGCCTAGTTTGTGAAAGTAAATTTCCCCTTCCAGACCTTGCGATGTATGGGTCAGATGATGTAAAGGTCATCTGTTTCTGTAGCCCACGGTTAACAAGGTTTTCATGTGGCCAGCACAACGACCAACCACCTTTTTCCCAACTAATGTCAGGTAATCCATTAGACCTGGGTGGACTCAGAGGCGTCCTAAAATACCAACATTCCAAAATCCCAGACTTCATCAGGATTTGAACCCGGAACCCTCGGTTCGGAAGCCAAGCGCTTTACCACTCAGTCACTGTTTATGAAGGAGAGTGTTTTATAACATGGTAGTGAAAGTTGTCTAAACAGAAGCGCGACCCGTTGTTGGTCTTCTTGTGGTAGACTTGAGTAGACTGTAGAGACCTTTTTCTGGGGACACACATTTAGTCCACATGTAACGCAGGTAAAGGGTGCACCTTCACTTTGGTGGTACCAATCATTTTTCACTTGGCAAGCTCTCCTTCCATAGCTGATGCTAATGCTTTTTTTTCGATGTCCATGGCCTTTTTGGTCACCATCTCTCTCCATAAAGTGTGGTTAGTAATATGTCTTCACAGCAGTCAACAGCGATGTCCACAACTTCCCGTTTGACTACATCCGCATTTCGGACGTGGAGGACGACCAGTTTGACTTTAGCCTGTCGCGAGTTGTCCATAAAGGGATACGTTACTCCTTTATCCAGCGGACATGATCAGTTGCATACTCCATCCAGCGGACATGACCAATTTCATACCTCATCCAGCGGACACGACCAATTTCATACTCCATCCAGCGGACACGACCAATTTCTAATTTCATACTCCATCCAGCGGACACGACCAATTTCTAATTTCATACTCCATCCAGCGGACACGACCAATTTCTAATTTCATACTCCATCCAGCGGACACGACCAATTTCTAATTTCATACTCCATCCAGCGGACACGACCAATTTCAAATTTCATACTACATCCAGCGGACACGACCAATTTCAAATTTCATACTACATCCAGCGGACACGACCAATTTCAAATTTCATACTCCATCCAGCGGACACGACCAATTTCAAATTTCATACTACATCCAGCGGACATGACCAATTTCAAATTTCATACTCCATCCAGCGGACATGACCAATTTCTAATTTAATACTCCATCCAGCGGACATGACCAGTTGCATACTCCATCCAGCGGACATGACCAGTTGCATACTCCATTCTGCGGACATGACCAGTTTCATACTCCATCCAGCGGACATGACTAATTTCATACTCCATCCAGCGGACATGACCAGTTTCTAATTTCATACTCCATCCAGCGGACATGACCAAGTTCATACTCCATCCAGCGGACATGACCAATTTCAAATTTCATACTCCATCCAGCGGACATGACCAAGTTCATACTCCATCCAGCGGACATTACCAAATCCATCCGTCGGACATGACCAAGCCAGTGCTGGTGACTCTGGGAGGACCTATTCGAGCAGGTATCTCAAGGTTACACACTCTTTCTCTTTCATGAGATCTTCAATGTCCTCGGCAGCTAGCGCAAGCGAAATGAATTTAATTTTCTCTGCAGCTTCACGTACGTAGCCTAGGTCTCACTACCGTACGTTAAAGTGATAAAAAAAACTTGTGCCTTATAGGCCTCTATTTTGGTCTTTGTAGTGAGTCTTGGGTCCTACATACCTAGCTATGAATAGCATATATAGAGAGCATCGTTCAATGTGTCCTCTATAATTGAAGTTACTTAAAGTTTCATATAATGTATCCTTTCATGTTTTACAATTTGAAAATATGAACAGTCGGTTTGCCTGTAATATCGTAGTGATAGGTTTTGAAGAAATTTTTTGTGTTTTCTTTTTTTTTTTTCATTTAAGGTAATTTGAATATTTAGGTTTTTTTTAATGCATCAAAAGTGAAACACACTATTGACATTGAAGCCATACACACACATACGATTAATATACGCAATGGTTTCCTAACTGAAGATGTGTTTGCGCTTTTGAAAGTTTATTTTTAACTGGCAGAGATATGAAAGCGCAGATCTAGAAAAACAAGGGGAGACAAACATCTGCTCATCTGAATACGATCAAGATAAAGGAGCTCTTTATCTTTCGGCTTGATTAACGTCGCCCGGTCTCTCTCCCTCTCTCCTCCTCCTCTATGTGTGTCGCAGGGCCCCCCCCCCCAAAAAAAAACTGGACAAATGCAAAAAAAACCTAGACGAATAGGAAGGATCTGGGTGAGGGGGTGTATCGGTCAGTGTCAAGCCAAGACGTTGAAGATAATTTCACTATCTTTCTATACACCGCACTCTTTGACCCGTTGCTTTTTAAATTAATTTTTTTTTTTAATTCATTAAATCACTGTTTATGGTTTAGGAAATTAGGACCACATTTAGGCACGCCACTGACATAACGTGATAGAGAGGTTACATATCTCTGTGGCATTTCGACTATCTTCCCATTGCGACTTAATTAGAGAGACCAACTCTTGAAACTCATCTACGATCACAATCTTGGCATTTTTAATCACAAGATGCAGTACCATACGCATATTGGCGTCTGTCAGTTTTTCTGTCTGTGGAATGTATTACACCTTATTTGTCCCAGTTCCCATTCACTTATCAAGTTTAAACTTGTCGATGACATCACGAGTTAATAAAAATTAAACAATTATTTAATCAATTCGCCTTATTAATATATATATATATATAATAAGGCTAATAATACTAAGCTCGAAATCTTAAGTTTGAATTCAGACTGTAGCAACATTTAAAAAATAAAAATTGAAAAGGCAGACTTTCATACTTAAGCCTGTCCAGGTATATCTAGTAGGTCTTTTGCTCAGGGATCTATATCTTCTAGAGGGCAAGACATAGTGACCTGGGAGCATTGGAAACACAACTCGCCACCAAAATGACCCCCATCAATCATGTTGACCTGTGTCCTGTCCACAGTTCGTGGTCGATTGCATTGTCGACCAAGATGACGTCACCAGGTTGCTGCGGAACGAGAAAGAGGACAAGATGAAAGACAATGAGTTTCTGAGAGCTGACCTGGCCAGGCTGACCCGCAACCACAGCGTACTGATGTACAACGATGTCAAACAGGCCAAGTAAGTCACTTAAATCAGAGCTCTTTGATCCTAGGTATCACTTGTCAAAGACTGCAAAACAAATGAGAATATTACAAACAGGATTAATGAGCAATTTAACCTCACGAAGACCTGCTAACAACTGTCAAAACAAAAAGGAAACTTAAACTCAATGGCCATATCACAAGGTCTCCAGGGATGACATAAACCTTCAAGGAACAGGACCAGAAAAAAAAAGAAGAGGCAGACAAAGAGATGGGAAAAAAACATAAAGAATGGACAGGCCTGTCATTGAAAAGAATGGAGAAAAATTCTTAGGAATGGACAAAGACGGTCAACAGATCCTGTGTGGTACCCCAAAGGCTCAAAAGACTAAGGGAGAGACAAATGTGACGTTGAAGAGCCAAAAAATGAGTGCTCTTTTCCCTTAAAGTTAATATTCAGCTCCAGATGTACACAAGAATTGTATTTTTATAGAAATATGGAAATTGACCTTACCAAAATAGCTTTGTAGTTCGATTAGTCAAAATAGTGTCGATATGACCAAAAATAACATCAGACATCCAGATACACTAAAGAAAACGCCTCTAGTGAAAGCACTTTGAAATTATACTTTGAAATAAAATGATTTAACTTCCCTTTTATAATTTAATTTTTAAACTTTACTAATTATGTAATCTTGGCAAGATTAATGTTTAGAAATGGAGTTTTAACTATAAGGAAAATACAACAGATTTTATGCCCTTAAAAATGAAGACTACGTTCGAACCCCATTGCCGGTATTTTGTGGACCTCTGTCTATGGAAAAGCTGATTTAGAACGTAGACCAAAGTTATACTTCTCTCTCCTAAAGCTCCTATCTATGACTTATAGTGTCAAGAAGTTAACTTACACACAATCTAGGAATGCATTAATAGCAGTGCTGCCCAAAATACGGCCCTAGGTCCGGTTCTGTGGCTCAATCCGGTCCACACAAACGTCGGCACAACGTGTAAAAACGCCTGCCCCCCTCCCCTCAATTAAAAAAAAGGTTGAAAAATGTATCTTTACCTACGTTAGGGCCTTCACTTTTTCTCCGATGGATTGATACCATGACCTTTAACACTTTAATGCAAATCTACCGTCTATTTTTGTTAGTGGAACATGATAATTAGCCAACATATTTGTTTTAAAAAGAAAGTGTGTCTGTTTAAAACAAAATACAACATACTAAAGGCACTTGAAACAAGTATGTCGGAATTGATTGGAATATTTTCCAAAATGAGACAAGTAAAAAAGTCAAAGTAAGCTAGATTTAGTCAACGGACAGATGAGAGGGCGGAGCCTCTACAGAATAAAAATGAAACATTTAAAGATGTGTGAATTTAATAGAAAAAAACTTGGGCATAGAAAGAAAAATCCTCGCCTATAGCAAAAGAAATGAAGCTGCCTTATTCAAGAGAAAGAAAAAGAAAGCTGCCTTATCAGCTAACCCAAAAACAGATGCATGTACATGCAAGAACTGTGGCTAAATCTGCCGCTCCAGAATTGGCTTGATTAACCTAACCAGATTCTGC
The DNA here is from genome assembly GCA_030265305.1 of Biomphalaria pfeifferi. Lineage (NCBI taxonomy): Eukaryota > Metazoa > Mollusca > Gastropoda > Planorbidae > Biomphalaria > Biomphalaria pfeifferi. The sequence goes on along the minus strand of JASAOG010000106.1, from coordinate 857,670 downwards.
CCCGTGTAAAGACGAAACCAAAGCCAGTGACTCATCTGAGCGCATCCATTGTCTTTCTAGACAGAAGGAGCAATATATATTAAAGAGGATATGAGAATCTTTCAAAATAGAAAATCCTGCCCAGAGGTTTCACTTGCTTAAATGCGTCCCTGAGACAGACAATTATGAAACAACTATGTAACCTCATCAGAGATCTAAATCTCTAAGTCTGCAAAATGTTGGGAATCCCTGATTTCATAAGATTCTGCTGTACAGGTGTAATTATATAGTTATGTTTCATCACAGCCAGTGCATATGTGCCACTTTGGCTGCCGACCTGGCAGCTGTTATTAGACATGATAACGCTGTAGAGCTATTAACTAGCTCCTGTAGCTGAGTGTCAGCGCGTGCTTTAATCTAATCACAGGGTCCGTGAACAATTAGGGGACTCCCTGAAGATCGAGAAAGCCGAACGTGAGCGATTCGAGGCTCTCGAGCTCTGTCTGCGCAACCAAGATCGACTGATGTCGGAAATCGCTGTCTCGCTGCAAGCCATGTTTGAAAAGATGCGCCCCATCAAAGTTGCTGATGTAAGTGATTTCACGAAAGCGCGGGTTGTGGGCTGCAGTGTCGTAGCTAGGAATTTTGTCATCATTTGGGTGGGCCCGGGGGTTGACCTCTTTGGAGGTACCTGCATTTTACGTAATATTTATTATTTAATGTAAAAAAAACATTCATTTAGAGACCCCCATTTAAGTGGGTATCCCGGGGATTTTTTAAGTACTGCCCCCCCCCCCCCCCCCCCACCATAGCTAACTTCACATTCGTTTTCACCTATCCTTTGGTCTGATGGACCGCTGAGGCACCACACAAGATCTGTCAACCTTCTTTCTCCATTCTTCTTGGTCATTGGTCTTTGATAGAATTTCATTCTGATGTTCTTTCTGAAAATATAGAAACCTATCTTTTTACCTGCCTGGGTGGACCACTCCGGGGGCCGATTTTGAGTTTGTGTTTCCACATAAACTGTCTTTGTAACCTTGGTTTTTTTAATGTTTTGCATGCTTCGGATGTTCCATCAGAGTTAAAGAGAATCTACTTCCTAGTCCCAACCTCCAGCAGGACGTCGGGGGATGGTAGCATGCAGAATATGAACCCAGAACCATCGAGACGACCGAACGACATTCCATCGCAGCCAACAACCAACCAAACCAAACTAGTATACACGATTTGGCTCACGAACTTACACTGTAGAGTTCTCAACAACTATTAACATGTTCTTGAAACTTTTTGTATATTTTTTTATTTTTTGTTTAAGTTTAATGTAAGATTCGAATGTTTGAAGTTTTCTGGGGTTTTTTTTTAGGAGAACAACATCTACAAAGGAGACCTGATTGAAGACATTCATAACTTTATAGTAAAACTTCAGAAGACAAAATCGCTGATCGAGAAGCGAACGGTACCCGTTGGACGAGTCAAGCCACTTATGGTGGGTGAAAAAAAATGCGTTAACCAAGTTAAGATAGTAGCCGTTAGTTGTTACTGAGGGACAGGGCCGGCCTGTGCGGTCGCAGTTGGCCCCGAACTTTCATAGGCTCCGCGCTAATTCTAGGTGTAAATTATTAAATTAAACCATTATAACTTATATATAATAACAAGGATTTCGCTGCCTCCTGATTTTACAAGGCCTCCTAGAAATCTGAAAATTATTAAAATCTTTGGAAAACTCATAATAATCTACTGAAAAAATTCAAAATTTTCATTTTGGGATGCCATTAAAAAAACGGCATTGTAAGCTTTCTTTTAATAAAATTTATTGCAAAGACAAATGTATTTTCTAATTTAAATTCTTAATTTTGACATTATGCTTATTCCTACCCAGACTAGGCCATGCGCAATCCGTTCCGCATAGGGCCCGCAATTGTTAGGGCCGGCCCTGAAGAGGGATTAAGATCATTATACAAAGTCTTCTCCATAAACAAACACTAATCTTATTCGTTTTTTTAAAATTGATACATACAAATACTATACCTAAATGTGTTCAAATGCTAATGACTTTACTTAGTTGACTATTGGGAGGCGCGCTTGCCTTCCGAACATGGGGTCCCTGGTTCAAATCCTGGTGAAGACTAGTATTTTTAATTTCGGGATCTTTGGGCGCCTTAAAGTCCAACCAGCTCTGTTGGGGAAAAGTACAGGCGATTGGTTGTTGTGCTGGCCACATCGCTCCGTCGTTAACTGTAGAGCACAGAAACAGATGAACTTTACATCACCTGCCCTATAGGCCATAAGGTCTGAAAGGGGAACTTTACAGGGGAACATTACAGTAAACTATTACTAACTTTGACGATCTCAAAAACTAATTATCAATACAATATAAATTATAATTTGACTCGGTTCCTATAACAAACTAAATTCCGAGCCAATCCTATTTTAAATTGATTATTTATGTGCCAAATATGTAGGTCACAGCTAGGGCAGCACTGCGGCGTGAAATACTTCAGTTCTCCTTTACCTGTCCGATGAAAAATTCACATATTTATGTTTGACCATTGAACTGTAGTATGAGAAATTTTCAGTTAAGGCGGAAAAAACTATATATTGCTATTTTTTTTAAAAAAAAAGGGTGGGGGTATTTACAGAATAACCCCAATAAAAATAAGTGTCACGACGTAATGGACGCAGCGCCAAGAAGAACGCACCCCTTTGTTCTTGTACAATGTCTCAAAAACATAAAGTATACATTTAATCTCTAACCCAAAACCTTGACATTTACATCACGTTTTCCTTTTGGTTTCTCAGCTACGCCTATTTAAAGAGAAGAGAATCCCACAGGACTCAATTCGTGTCGAGGTACAGCATTCCCTCATTGCCGGACAGATGACCGCCTTCGAAGCCTTCGAATCTGACCAGCCGGGATACATCTCCCGCGAAATGCTCAAGGCTAGGGCAGAAGAGCTGAGCGCCAAGAACAAGAAGATCAAGGCTCCTTAACGTCTTAGGGCCAAAACTGTCGATGTGTGCTTTTCCTTAAAAGACAATGTTAAAAGATAATCGTTGAATAAGATAAGAGAAAGTGGTTTATATAATTTTATTATTTCAATGTTGAGAACAAACAGGAATCCAAAAATCTTTACATTTTTTGGACAAAACTTTTATTTTATGGAATGTCTTTTTTTTAAATATATAAACTCAACAAATTTTTATTAACTTTTATTAAAGCACTAGTCCCAAACGGATGCCAGACTACACATTTCTTGATGGTTCTTTTAATTTTTAGTTGTTTGCTTTGAGGTCACATAGAAGAGAACTTCTTTTGGAAGGCTAGAGAGCTCCACATCTTTTCGCCAAGAGTTTCCATTTCAGTGTTCTACTTTTGCCTAATTTATAATATATGTAGTTTTAGCTTATCTACAAGGTTTATAATTATATTTATTATGAAATCATAAGCTCATTCGGAAAATTAATCATTGAATCTTGTCGGTCTCTTCAATTGATTCTTTGGTTGCTGAGCGTTATGTGTGGTTGGTTTGATTTCCAATAAATCATCTGATTTAAAAAAATTACAAATAAAATTATTAATTGTGGCCTAGATTTAGGTAGATTGGGTTATAGAACTTGTATTGTGTAGGTCTTTATATTAATAGTATGTATAATTGAGAAATGTACAGTGACCAAGCTGAGCTGCTTCATGTACAGTGACCAAGCTGAGCTGCTTCATGTACAGTGACAAAGCTGAGCTGCTTCATGTACAGTGACCCAGCTGAGCTGCTTCATGTACAGTGACCAAGCTGAGCTGCTTCATGTACAGTGACCCAGCTGAGCTGCTTCATGTACAGTGACCAAGCTGAGCTACTTCATGTACAGTGAAAGAAACAAGTAGATAAAGGGTCATTCAAAGAAAGTCCAAATTCTGCCAAGTCACTGGTTTTTCTGGCTAGCTCAGGCAACCCATTCCATGCTCTAATAGCACTCCTTCTTCCCTAGTGCTATTAGAGCATGGAATGGGTTGCCTGAGCTAGCCAGAAAAACCAGTGACTTGGCAGAATTTAAGTCATTGGTTAATATGCATGACTAAATGCATGACGCGTAGGACGTAATCATCTTCTTTTTTGAAGTAACGTCTGTATTACATAAGATAAGATAAGAAGACTAGCGGAACGAAATAAAAGAATGGACCGGCCTCTCTCCTGAAACCCTGCTAATAAAAGGTGCTGACCGGATAAAAAAATGGGATTTGGTTAGGCTGTCACAACATCCTTACGACAAAAGCCAAAGGGCAGATGAGATGATCCTATTGCTTTTGTGAAAATAAGCGTTATCCAATCTTCCATGCTTCACGTCTAGATAAAATGTTATTACTCTTCTCAAAAAAAAAATGTTCAATATTATGTTCTCTTAATAAAGAATGTATGTTCTGCGTTTTTCTCAAAACTTTCAATTTGTCAGCGTTTACAGAACATGGACAAGGTTTGGAACTCGAACCACTTTGAGCTCAGACAAACCACATGTTTCACAACATTAAACAAGCAAACTATTTTAAATATTCTTTAAAATAAAAAACAATTTCTAATGGAAATAGCTCCGCAATTACAAAAATATCTCTATGATGTAGAAGTTATTTCCATTTTATGTCAATTGAAATTATTATGATTAATTACCAATAATCATTAGACTAATTGGTTAATTTTTCTTGATTCAGGTTTTGTTATGTAAGATAAACAACTGTTATAAGTTTCAACTTTATCTGAGCATTGGAGAAATAATGATTACAATTATCAGAGGGGGGAAAACCATTTATATTTAGCAATATATTTTAATAATGAAGGATTAAGTTCCCTTGTCGGTATCAAACAAAATACTTAATAGCCATTAATTTATTGGCTAATTGGTTAATTGTTTTTATTCATGTATTGTCTTTGAAATGAATAATTGTGCAAAGTGTCAATTTGATTCGAGACTGAGTTTGGGAGAAATAACGTGTTCTAACTTTCACCTGACATACGGACATACAGACAGCTTGAATATATATACGCTTTTTAATAATTATAATCTTTATTGTCCGTGAGGAAATTTGTCTTACAATCTGATCATTAAAAAAAAAAAACTTTATAGAATCCTAAATGCTGCTGGTAAAAGCATTGGCAAAAAACAAACCCCATTTGGGCAGCTGTTTGAGACAATCATCTATAAAAAAGCTAACAAGATCCTCGAAATAAAAAATCACCCTTTGTGTCAGGATTTGTGATTTTACCATCACAAAAGAGATACAAGACACCGATAGCAAAGACAAACATACACAAACACTCTTTTGTTCCCTTGGCAATCAAATCATTAAATAGGAACTATCTGATATAAACTTTGTCACATGTAAATTATGAGTGCGTCTGGTCTGAATGTACATTTTGGTTTCTTATAGTTATAATGTTTTTTGTTTGGTGTAATGCACAAATTGTAAGACAAATTTCCATTCGGACAATAAAGATTATTATTATTATTATTATTATTATAGCCTGGAAACAAATCACAGGGCGAAGCCGGTGGGTAATAAAGATTTTATTATATAAACAACATGTACCTTTTAAAAAAATGTATTCATAATTTATCAATCCAAACATGTAAAATATTTTATACAGAGACATGGGCTCAATGATAGTTAAAGTTGGCTTTTTACTTCAATAACCTTCTGTCTAGAAATAGCATGTTATTTTATACATGGAAAGATCTAGAAAATTTATATCTATGGGGAAAAAAAAGGCGGATCTCGATAACATATAATGATTCCAAATGTCTGCCTCTTTTTTTTCCTTCATAAAAACAAAATGTAAATCGGCTTTTATGTGTAATGAATCTATTGTAATGAGTCAAGGCGAGCGATGAGCGAAATCGAGGCTTGTGACGTCTTCTCATCTAGAATGGGCCAGGTTTTTTTCTTCTTTTCGCCCTTTATCTTTTGTTTCCCGCCAAAAGCTGATCAAGCAGGCCGTTGGCTTGTCATTGACGGCTGCTACACATTTCAATTACGGAAAATTAAAAGAAAGCTCATGGCCGAAGGGAGAACCTTAGAGAGTTGCTGTTTTTTTAAGTTAATTGAACAACCAGTGAAAGGTTTTGTTTTGGGTAATTTCACAAGTAGAGGGCATACTTATAGTTTGATAGTTACTCTGGGCATTGCGCATATCACGTATTGGGGACGTAAGTATAGCAAAGACAGACTTTTTATGTTGTGTGTGTGTGCGCGCTGAACAGTGGTTAGCGTGAGAGAACTGCTCCAAGAACACGCTTTCAAGAACAGCTTAGGCCCCATCAACAGCTGCTTGCAGGCGGCATACGAACGAGACACTGGATACTAGTTAGCACTAGGATGTATCCATGTAGTCAGTTTATCTTATCTTATATAATACAGACGTTACTTCAAAAAAGATGATTACGTCCTTCGCGTCATGCCTTTAGTCATGCATATTAACCAATGACTTAAATTCTGCCAAGTCACTGGTTTTCCTAGTTAGCTCAGGAAACCTAATCCATGCTCTAATAGCACTAGGGAAGAAGGAGCATTTGTACAAATTTGTCCTAGCATATGGGATGAGGAATGTGCTTTTATCTTTGTGTCTTTCTAAGTATTTTATTAAATTTTGTTTTTGTATTTGAAGATTATGGTTCAGTTGTTTAAGTATTTGCTTCTTTACTTTTAAGTCTTCTGTCCTGAAGGCTTTCTAAATTTAGTCATTTAACTAAAGGTGTTACTCTAGTCAAACGTGAATATTCCTTTGCTACAGATTTCACTGCTCTATTTTGTGTCTGTTCCAGTTTCTTAATTTTTCTTGAGTTGAGAAGTCCCAAACAGAAGATGCATATTTTATTATTGGCCTAACCAAGGTTAAATAACATTTTAGTTTCATGTTCTTATTTGATTTATATAGATTTCTTTTAATAAAACCTAATGCTTTGTTTGAATTTTCGATAGCTTCATCACTATGGGGATTCAATGACAGTTTTTTATTTATTATAACACCTAGGTATTTTGCGTTTTTAGTCTGTATTGATGGTGTACCATGAATAATATAAGTGGAATTAATTTGTTTTAGTTTTTTTGTTACTCTTAACAACTGACATTTTTCTGGGTGGAAAGACATGCTCCAATTTGATTCCCATTTCTGTAATTCATCTAATTCTCTTTGTAAAATTTCTGTATATTTTTTTTTTGTTTTTTTTTGTTTGTTCTATATATTATGCAATCGTCTGCAAATAATCTGACTTTTTGCAACGGCGAAGAGAAAATCTTCATCGACCACCAGCGGACAATAGTTATGCTCACTGCTAGGGCTGCGTAGCCACTGGGAATACTGTATTCCACATTAATCTTCGGACTCAAAGACAAGCTTTGTTATGATTAAATTTTCATGAGCAGACTTCGAGTTTGAAACATTTTTAGATTTAAGATTACGTTTACACAAAGGACAACGTTTGTAAATAAACCAAAGAAACACTGGACACAAATAACCATTCTCAATATTTGACACATGACGTTTTGGCATGTTGTTACCCAAAAATTCATGACCAGTGAGCTGAACCTTCATTGGCTCCGGTCGGAAGTAAATCCCAGTAAACTGCTCGGCTCACTTTAACTTAAGTCACAAAATGTAAAAGTTATTTATGTTTATGAAAACACGGAAAAATAAAGCACTTATTCTCAGCCACTCTGTCAACAATATCTAATACATACAAAATTCTTATTTTGTCTTGAGCACACGATTACCTTATGAAATATGTCATTTTAGTGCTCAGAATAATTTTGACTTAGAAGTACATTTATTTGCTTGAAGTCTTGGTACTATTTGTCTCAAGGCTCAAGAAATCTGAGTACGTTATAGAAAGCACTTGGCGTATCTGATGGAGAGCTTTACGAAGACATCAAAAGGCAAGCGTCACTGGCGTCAATAAAAGATTTGAATTGTTTATAACGCAGTCACGAGGACTCGCCAATGACAAGTATTTGAGAATGCGTCAGAAAAAAAAAGCAAGAGAGACAAAAGCAGGACAAGTTGTCGGCGGGTGGAGCTCGACAATAATTTTTAACAGCCCTCGAAAGGGGAATAGCTGCTATTAGTTTTAATATTGCCCCACACGATAGGGAGAGAGAGAGAGAGACAGAGAGAGAGAGAGAGACATAGAGAGACAGAGAGAGAGAGACAGAGAGAGAGAGAGAATTGAAATAAACCAAATGTATTTTTTTTTCAAGTTATAGTGAATTTCCTTTTTTACAACCTCACTTATACACTGTATTTACCTATAGGCAGCACAAAATATAGCTTAATACCCCCAAAAATTATTTAGCACTGAAATATAGCATGTAAAGGGCCCTATATCTCAATAATCAATACACACGATGTATTTAAAGGTAACACAAGCTATAACTTAGGAACCCCAAGAAATATTTAGCACTGAAATATAATATCTGGACATATCAAGAGCCTCATATTTCAAATAGATTTTGGACCTTGTCAAATCTCAATACAAAATAGGCCAACATAAGTTATAGCTTATTGCCCCAAGAAATATCCAGCACTGAAATATAATATCTGGACTTATAAAGGGCCCAAAATGTCAAATAGTTTAGGGCCTTTTCAAGTCTCAATAGTAACAATAGTATAGCCTTAAGGTTTTTTTATTAATCGTAGTGGGAAAAAAAAGATATTTGGATTATTTATTTGATCTATTCAGGTTAATACAGAAACATAACACTGTTTACTGTTATGTGATTGGTTTTCTAATCTACAATGCAATAAAAATAGAAATGACAATCTGTATCTAGTGTACATCTTTTATCTTCTGTAATTTCGCAACCCACTTAAGCCAAGCTATTACGTTCGTGCGTGATTTAGGGAACCTCTACAGAATAGACACTAGAAATAAAGAGTATTTGAAACACGTAGTCGCCTTTTTTTCCGCTTAACACTTGAAAGTAGCTCTAGAGAAGTAACTAGGGGACGAAGTGGCCATCAGGGAACGTAGGATGGTCGACTCACAATAGACCAGAGAAAAACAGAAATAAAAACATTTCAACTTTTTTTTTTAAAGTAGCTTTCACTCTAAAGTCACTTACCTCACACAAAAGTGTGGAGAGATGAGAGAAAGTGGGAAGACGTTTTGGGGACAAAGTATTCTCATAAAGTTTGTGTGGAATGATGTGTGGAGTGGTGTGGGGATGTGTTTGTGAGAGAAGGGGGGGGGGGAAGAACTTCACAACAGACCCGCCTCTCAAAGACCCGAGGCAACACGCCGACTTGGCCATAACAAGGTCATTACTTTGTTAAATGCTACCTTCAGATGGTTGTCTTGTTAAAAAATTTGTAGCAAAAATGTGGAACGGAACAGAGATTGAGAGGAATGAGGGGAGGGGAGGGAACTGGAGTCCTTTCGGAATGACACAGCAAGTCAAATGAAACGGAAGTTGTTAACCAATGGTAGGCACAAAGATAAGGCAATTCCTTTTGCTTAAAGCATGTTATATATATATAAATAAATATTATATATATATATATATATATATATACTTTTTAAGATTTTTCCTGTTCATTAGGTAATGAGACAAAATATATTTATACAAACATAAAATATATTTTAAAAAAAGAAGAAGATGTCTAAATTATTTCTAACTGAAACGGGTTTCTTTTTACATTTACAATATGTTTATAAGGGCCTTGTTAACAGATTCATTCACCACTACTTCTTATTCGTCCAGTCTTGATAGATGTGGTTAACCTTCCTCCAAAAGATTGGTTGGTCGTAGGTCTCGGTACGGTTTCATAAAGGGGACATTAGCCTTGTAAAGCTTAATAGTAAACAAAAACAAATACCCTTAGTTTCACCAGAACATAAACTTGAAAATAAAAAACTATCCATTTAATGACACTAGGGTCAATTTTTCCCAACCGATTTCTAATCATGTTCTTTCAATCTTGTTTGTAATGCTTACTTCTACTCTTTCTGTTTTTCATTATGAACAAAAACTTTTATTAAAACGATATTTTGATATTGGATTAGGAAGTTATTAAATGCTCAGATATTGTATTTAGGACTCTTTTAACTAAAAGTTGGAGAGTAATATATTATCATCACGTCAGTACCTAGCCTACCATAAGGTTAATTTTTGATAAAAGAATAGATAGACTTTTGTAGGATTAAAGGGCAAGACATAACCTAAAATAGTCTTACTTGTTTCAGATTATTATCTTCTTATCTTATATAATAGAGACGTTACTTGAAAAAAAAGATGATTACGTCCTAGGCGTCATGCATTCAGTCATGCTTGTTAACCAATGACTTAAATTCTGCCAGTCTATTAGATCCTAGTTATACACTAATTTTTTTGATTCGAATTCGGAAAATAACTTCTACATTATTGAGAGATATAGTTGTGTGCGGAGTTCCTCCCCTAATATAATTTTTGTTGTTGTTATTATTTTTTTGTTGTTGTTGTTTTAATACTTTTAAAAATTTTTCTGCTTGTTTTGTTGACCCTATTTTTTGGGTTTAGTGTGGCCTGACCTATATAATACATATTTACCTGCTACTTCCACGCCTGCCACTGGCCTAGTTCTGATCTGACAGTCGACATCTCACACTGCCCGTCTTGCGCGAATACGACGCTCGTCGTGCGAGATCTGGGCTGGTGGAACTCGTTTCTCCCGACAAGTCACTGATAGCTCTATCTTCGGCTGGGCAAACAGAGGGCCAGGGTTACTACATGTCTTTTCCGTTGTTTCTGTTGACCGATGCAACCACCCCTTCTCCCCCATCCTCAACATTGCCTCATTCACATCTGATAAAAGTCTGGTGGTCAGTTGATACTACGTCCTTCTTGCTGGACATTGTGTGCCTGTTTGTTAGCGACCAGGTTCCTTCTAGTATTCTTATCTCAATTCCCTCTCTTAAAAAATCCTTTTCCACAAACTTTATTTTAATTTCTAACAAGAAAAAAAAAATATATAAAAAGACACTTTAAAAAAATACTCAAAGCTTATACGGAAAGTAATTGTATCAATGAGTTTTGATCAGTCATGTAATTCGATTTTGTATCAGATTTTGTATAAGATCTAGACCAACATCCAATAATTCTGTGCGATTAGAAATGTTTTGTACCAATTGTGTTTTGTTTATCGTCATGTCGTGCTATTAATGTCTCAATATGCTCTGATACTATCACTTATCTGAACCAGTTGGGAAAATTTTTTTTTGGGGATGGGGGGGGGGGGGGGAGAGTGGGAAGGGATATCTCATTGAATATTAAAGTGATTACTTTTTAAAATCATATATCAAAAAACAGGAAGGGGAGAGAGCTGAATTTAAACTCATGACTCAAGCGGACGTTCTAACCACGCTGCCGTTTTCGTTTTTTTTTCCCTCAGTTTCCAAATACTCTCTCTCTCAAATACAGGCCAGTCTGACACTATACTGACATACTGACACTATACTGACATACTGACACTATACTGACATACTGACACTATACTGACATACTGACACTATACTGACATACTGACACTATACTGACATACTGACACTATACTGACATACTGACACTATACTGACATACTGACACTATACTGACATACTGACACTATACTGACATACTGACACTATACTGACATACTGACACTATACTGACATACTGACACTATACTGACATACTGACACTATACTGACATACTGACACTATACTGACATACTGACACTATACTGACATACTGACACTATACTGACATACTGACACTATACTGACATACTGACACTATACTGACATACTGACACTATACTGACATACTGACACTATACTGACATACTGACACTATACTGACATACTGACACTATACTGACATACTGACACTATACTGACATACTGACACTATACTGACATACTGACACTATACTGACATACTGACACTATACTGACATACTGACACTATACTGACATACTGACACTATACTGACATACTGACACTATACTGACATACTGACACTATACTGACATACTGACACTATATTCTAACTTAAAAATTCTAAATTTTGTAGTACTTATTCAAATTAAAAATAGATGACACCTTTTTTTCAACAGTTATCCACCTTTGAAGGAATGACCTTTCCTTTTTGTTTTTATTTTCGTAATTCAAGGACCAAGAGAACTCTATAAGGTGTTTTATTTTTTTTTTTTAATGATAAGTTTAAATAATATAAACTATTAAAAAAGTATTTCCAACTTTGCCTTGATAGTATGCCCTATAAATGAAACGCCTGCCCTTTATTTTATGTTGTCCTCTCATCACTTTCTCTGCCTCTTCTTCTCTTATCTGGTACTGTTTCCTGAAGGAAGGTCTTTGCGATCCCTGAGGACCCTTTGATATGACCATACAGTTTATTTTTGAAAGTAGTACTGCAGCCATACATAATCTTGACAGTTAAATATTCAACTTACATTTTAAAAAAAAAAAGTCTTTTACTTACAGATAGGCCTACATCAGTGAATCATTTTGTTTGTCACAGCATAATGGGAAGAGAGTTCCAAACCTTTAATTTATATACACTTAAAATACTTAAAAAGTCGGCAAACAGTATCCTATGAGAGTATGTACCCGGGCATGCTACCCTATCTCATAATGGCGCCCTGGTGGAAACGATCGTAGGAGGAAACGATTAAGCTAAAGGGTAGCAAAACAAGACTCCTGTTGGGGTACCTAAGGGGGTGCAAGAGCATTCTCATTGCACTGTGCGGAGTTGTAAAAAAGATCCCACAACCTTGTCACAATCCAGGCGCTGCTCCTCAAGGGGCCGTTACATAAATGGCGTGTCCCGTACGGTTAGCTTGGTATAGAAAAGGAAATTGGCGGGGGTCTTAGTGTACGCGGCCTCTTGCCACGAGTCTGACCCACCCGCCAGACAGAACAGTGTACACTGTTCTCATTCAGGCCGGTGAGAGAAAGTTCTTGTTCACTTTTGCTGGCTTAGAGTTCCAAGAGTCGAAGGCTCAACTCTACCTGACAGTGTCAAGAAGAAGAAGAATGAGAGTATGTACGACATTGTTATCACGAGGATGTAATAAGTTTCTTTTTTTTTTTGCAGGGACGACAGTAAATTATAAGACAAGATTTTTAAAATAATTGGATATGACATAAGAGCTGAAGATAATCAAAATACTAGCCCAAGCCTCCAGCAGAAGGACAGGGAAGGCAGCGGGCAGGGACCATCGAGACTACCGAACGATTGTCCAGCGCGCATTCCTCACGACCAGGCAGCCATGTAGATCTAGTCCTTCTTCGCACTATAAATGATGTCAATATGAAAAATGTAACCACTTAGAACAGCGGTTCTCAACCTTTTATGCTCGGCGACCCCTTTTTACAATCCCCCACTCTGCCGCGACCCCCCCCCCCCCCTCTACACAGTTACTGCAATAGAAGAATAGACAATAACAATCGAAATTTTCGATGGTCTTAGGCGACCCCTCGCAAATCGGCAATCGACCCCCAAGGGGTCGAACCACAGGCTGAGAACCCCTGACTTAGAACATGCAGACGTTTCTCTTGCTGACCATGTCTGTGTGAGAGTGTATATGTGGGTTGTATTATTAGGTCAAGTAGTTTGATAAAATGTGGGTGTGTTTGTGTGAAAAACTAGTGGTTCGTGTGTCTGGTCGTTTATACAATTCTTCCCGTGAATGTCTGACAGCCGCTTCCTCATGTCATAGAATCTTACTAGGGTTTTTTTTTAAACGAACTCTCCGGAGTTGTCTGATCTTGAAAAGACTCAGAAAAAGTGAGGAATTAAAACTCTTTTTCTTGAAGTACGAAACTGCGTCCAAAAAAAAAAACAAATAAAAAAAAAAAATTTCCTAAACTGAAGAGCTGCTGGTCTAGTTTGACATTCCTTTTACTTATCGAAAAGAAAAATCTAAATAAGTTCTGTACCTAGTAGTTTTCAGAGTGTAAGTCACAGTGACCTGTCTCACGTAGATTTCTTGTACTGGTTAATGTGACTTTTTGTTAACTAGCAGGCTTATCCCTTTAATAACAGATATGAGCGTATAAACATTGAATAAGGGAAGCTTGGGCTAACGATGGCCTGAATAAAGTAGAGAAGCCTTGTCCATTCATTGAAAGAGATGATAAAGAAATGGGTTGTCTTAGTGCTAGATGTGTCAGTGAATGAGACAAAGGGTAGTAAAGTCGATGAGAAAATGAAAGTGACTGTTGATATAACAGTTGTGACAGGAGATGATACATGAACTGAGGCAGACAGTGGATGAGTCACTGGTTAGGACAGTGAATGAGACAGTGGATGAGTCACTGGTTAGGACAGTGAATGAGACAGTGGATGAGTCACTGGTTAGGACAGTGAATGAGACAGTGGATGAGACAATGGATGAGACAGTGGATGAGACAGTGGATGAGACAGTGGATGAGATAATGGATGGAATAGTGGTAAAGAAATTAGATGATTAGACATTGAATGAGAAATTTTATCAGAAAGTAGATGAGACAGTGGATATAAAAGTGGATGAGACAGTGGATAAGAAAGGGGATAAGAAAGTGAATGAGACAGTGGATAAGAAAGTGGATGAGACAGTGGATATTAGTGGATCAAAAGAAGATAAGAAAGTGGATATGAAAGTAGATGAGACAGAAGATATAAAAGTGGATGAGACAGTGGATAAGAAAGTGGATCAGAAAGTAGATGAGACTGTGGATATAAAAGTGGATGAGACAGTAGATAAGAAAGTGGATAAGAAAGTGGATCAGAATGTGGATCAGAAAGTAGATGAGACAGTGGATCAGAAAGTGGATCAGAATGTGGATAAGTAATGGGATAAGGAAGTGATAAGAAAGTGGATCAGAAAGTAGATGAGAAAGGGGATATAAAAGTGGATGAGACAGTGGATAAGAAAGTGGATAAGAAAGTGGATCAGAATGTGGATCAGAAAGTGGATCAGAATGTGGATAAGTAATGGGATATGGAAGTGATAAGAAAGTGGATCAGAAAGTGGATCAGAATGTGGATAAGTAATGGGATATGGAAGTGATAAGAAAGTGGATCAGAAAGTAGATGAGAAAGGGGATAAGAAATTAAATAAGAAAGTGGATAAAAAAAGAATAAGAAAGTAGACGAGAAAGTGGATGACAAAAGTAAATTGACCTCCCCTACTCTGCACAGGACCTTGTGGGCTCTAGCGGGTCGCCTTCATCCATTTGAGAAATGTTGACATAATTTTGTTTGTAAATGAAAAAAAAAAAAGAAATTACTGTTTTTTTTTATTTCTTGTCTTGAATAAGGTAGTCGACTATACTGCAAAGATCTGAGTGAGCGCATTTAAAACTGGCACTGAGTATCAATTGAGGTCATCGAAGTCCACCTTCTAGCAATTTCGATTCTGGTTTTAACATGGATTGGATTCGGTGATACGGTCCACAAAGTGTACTGATGAATGCTGCTCAAGAACTTGGGAACCTACATTTGAAATTATAATAAAACTTAGAAACATAAAGTAAATTTAAAACTTTGATTCCACCTTCCTTCTAACGATAGAACTTTTGGGATCTTAAAAAACAGTGGTTCTCAACTTTTTAGATTGAAGAATTTGATCTTTGAAAACCGCTGTACTTGGCGAAACATTTTGATTACATTACATTATAATATAGATTTTACAAAATCTTGCAGTGTTTACCCTCTTTGTGTATTTTAGTTCTTTAGTTTCTACTTATTCACTGATGTATTGAAGTAAAATTTACCTTTCAGGCATTGCGATCTTTTGGGCTGATGGTGTTAAGGTCATCTGTTTCTTTGGCCAATGGTTAACGAGCAGGTTGCCATGTGGCTAGCACAACGACCAACCTCCTTTACTTTCCCTAACTAAAGTCAGGTACCCATTAGAGTTGGGTGTTTGTAGTTTGACACTTTACATCGGCCGTAAAATAAATTTGTGCCACAAACATCCTCTATATAGATGTAGCCCTGTGTAGTTGTGGTGTCTCGGTTTCTAGAGATTGGATCACGGGCGAGCCATTCCAAGACCCAGCTCAGTCTTTTGCCGTCAGAAAGACAGGAATATCTTTGAGATACTCCGAGCATACACGCACACATACATTCTCTTGGAAAAAACGAAACCAACTCATTCATAAGAGAAATCAAGTGGAATCCTTTTAATAGTCCGATGTAAGTACGTAGAAAGCAGTCCAAACACAAAACTAGTCACAGGGCAAACTACCACCTCCAACATCGCTCTGTCCAGCTCCAACTTCAACTACCTCCCATTTTTATTTACCCCATTCGCGTGTACCTGTTGACCAGGACCTCACCCCCTCGTGATAGCTAAGATCGACTACGCCGTTCCATGAGGGTGAAATAAACTCCACAAACTTTAATCCTGCAAATTATAACAAACAAACATGGTTTGAGACCCATTGAATGGAGCTATCTGGCGCTTCCTCGCAGCTCAATTAGTTCATTTAACTAATAAATCCCCTTACAAACGAACCACTGCATTAAATAAACACTTCTTCCTTGCCCCAACTTTGCTGATTACGGAAGAGATGAAAGAACGCCTTCCTCCTTCCCTACAATCCCTACCTACATTCTGAAGCTAAACTATAACCCCCCAACCTAAAACCGCCCCTGAAAGATCAACAAGACCTAGTAGTTTTTTTGTACCATATAGTTGAACCGTCCAGTCACATATGCCACACGCCTTCGTTGGACTATAAAGCACGCCCTGGTTAGAACCAGGGATATCTTTTCTATGAATATTTAAGTAGCAAGTGGACATTATAGAAATAATTAGCTCTCCTTTGTGTGTGCGTGTATGTGTTTCCACCATCGCAAAATGGCAGTATGTCTTGTCTTGTTCAGAGATCTATGTCTAAAAAAATGTCTCGTTGCCTCCCGCCACCTTTTTTTTTGTATCTCAAACTTGCCCCGAACCCTCTTTGTGTTTTTATTCTCAAGTTCTTTCTCTCGATTTTTTTTAAAGAAATCTTTTGAGTGTGCAGCACCACGACCACATACACATATGCACTAATGCACATCCCAATACACAATAACACACACACACACTTAAAGATAGATAGATAGATAGATAGATATATATATAGATAGATAGATAGATAGATAGATAGATAGATAGATAGATAGATAGATAGATAGATAGGTAGATAGATAGATAGATAGATAGATAGATAGATAGATAGATAGATAGATAGATAGATAGACAGACAGATAGATAGATAGATAGATAGATAGATAGACATAGATAGATAGATAGATAGACAAACAAATAGTTACATAGACAGAAAAATAGGTAGACAGACAGATTAACTAACAGATAGTTAAATAGACAGATAGATAGATAAATAAATAGATGGACAGATAGATAGATAGATAGATAGATAGATAGATAGATAGATAGATAGATAGATAGATTGATAGGTAGATTGATTGACAGCAGATAGATACATAGACAGATAGATAGATAGATAGATAGATAGATAGATAGATAGATAGATAGATAGATAGATAGATAGATAGATAGATAGATAGATTGATAGATAGATAGAGAGAGAGAGAGAGATAGACAGATAGATCGATCGATAGATAGATAGATAGATAGATAAATAGATAGATAGATAGATTTAAATGTATTGCGTACTGTAGCACTTAAAAGTAGCGTCAAGAAAATACCACAATTATACGTGTTCACACAAGGTAGAAACCTTAGCCCTTTCAATAATCTGTTTTGTTATGCTCCTATTTGTCTTTGGTTACTATATTGAACGTTTTTAATATCCCATCTTTCCAGAGCTATTGTCACAGAGACGCTTGCAGGGATCAATATTTTATTTCCTTTGTTGTATCGCGCAAACACATTGAAAGAGATAATTTGACTATGAGAGTAGGACTTGTTGAGTTGTGTGGTTCGGAAATAGAACAGTTGGTACTGTAGCGTGATGGAGTCGATCGGTAGGCCTCACACTACGGGAGAAGCTTTTTGTCCTGGATCGATGCAAGCTTTGCAATGCATCTCTAGACTTCCTCGTGTCAATGTTCTCAAAGTGTCACATAGTTTTGTGCCTGGATGTACCTTTTGAGATTAACCTACAAATAAAAACTAAATAAAACTTCTAAAAACTCGGGAGGTGATTTTTTTTTTCCTTTTTATTATTTAGAGGCGCGGTGGCTGAGTTGTGAATCGTTGGGCTTCCAAACAGAGGAATCTCTGGTTTGAATCCTGGGGAGTGGGTTTTTTAGTTTCAGGATCGTTAGGGCGCATCAGAGTCCAGCCAGGTCTAACTTGACATTTATTTGGGAAAGTAACAGCGTTTGGTCGTTGTGCTGGCCACATGACATCCTCGTGAATTGGGTGCTACAGAAGCAGATCTGCTCCATAGATCGCAAAGTCCAAAAGGGGTACTATACTTTATCTTTCTTTTTATCATGGGGTGTACCACATTAGAAATATTTTAATGGCAGCTTTCAAACATTTGCTCATGTTATTGCCTTATGGCATCTATGTTTCGTCTTGAAAAAGTACATTGCAATTCAGAGTAATAAAACCTTTCGATCTATATCTAAATAATAAAGCTTGTCCGAAGACCATTGAGAAGTGCAGTACCCCACGCGGTAACGCAGACCCAGCTACGACCTAAATATCTCGCCACATTCATGACATGACAAAACCATTATCCACCATTGGTCGATTTAAATGATCTTTTCGCCGACTACGTCTGTCCTTATGAGTCGATCTTATTGTGCAAGTTTGTTTTGTTTTTTTGGAGTTTATGAATTGCAGTTTTAACTTCGTCAGATGTCGGCGACTCATTGAGTTTATCTCTCATAACTTTTCTGAGAAATATTTGCCAGCGATTCCTCCAATACATAGCTTTTGTCTTTAAAACAAAATACTTTGAAGAAGTGACTTGAAAGAACTAATATAAGCATTTCATTAACTAGCATATAATACTATCATACCTCCCTGCGATGAAAGCTTCTAGCCTGAACAAGCTATTATAGGACAGTCTTTTACATGAGTCAGGCCAAACTTTTAGTTACGGTTATATCTAAATAATAAAGCTTGTCTTCAAGCCCGAAGACCTTTGAAAAGTGCAGTACCCCACGTGATAATGCGGACCCAGCTGCGACCAACATATCTCGCCACATTCAGCGCTGAGAATCCATTATTCGCCCTTGGTCAATTTAGATTATCCTTTTCTTCTTTTGACTGTTTCAGTGATGCCGAAGTCGTTTCATTTGGTAAAGGATACCGCTTGCTATTGAATGGTTTGGGACACATTGCACACAACTGCATGTTTTGGTCCGGGGCGTTTGAAGGAGAAGAATTGAGCCTATGAAGTCTGCTGAGTTTGATGACGTTGATGATGATGGTGGTGATGATGATGATAATGATGATGATGATGATGATGATGACGATGATGATGATGGTGGTGGTGGTGTTGGTGGTGATGATGATGATGATGGTGTTGGTGTTGGTGGTGTTTATGATGGTGATGATGATGATGATGATGGTGATGGTAATGGTGAGGATGTTGATGATGATGGTGGTGATGATGATGATGATGATGACAATGATGATTATGTCAATAATCATGATGATAACGATGCTGATTATAATTCTATCCCTATCCATTCTTTCTTATTTTTGCATCTCACTAAAGATAACTAAGATAAACAACTGTCACGAGTTATGCTTTAGTGTCTCCCTTTCGAAGCAGTGCTACAAGATGACAAAAAAATATTTAGATAAGCTGAACTTAGTTTAATTTCCGGACCCCATGCCCCCACAAAAACCAGCCCTTATTTCTCTTGTTGCCATTATGACTATGCTGACGTGAGAGCCTGTACAAGTTACCGTCAGCGTGTCAGCAGGAAGTACCAAAGTCGGTGAGCATTGAACACCGTCGTGGACATTCACTTCAGTTGCCTCCCTTTGATTTTAACTCTGAATTTATCTTCATTCACTGCGGCAATGACTTCGACTTCTCCATGTTGCTTGGAGATTTGTCTTCTTCAATGAAGCTAGCGATTCTGATCAATAGTCCTCTTTTTTTTCTATTCCTCTTCTCACATCCACTCCCCACCCTACACACATACACACACACACACACACACACACACACACCGCCGTCATTCGATAGTCACAGAACCTACGTTGGGGTGGGTGGTGGGGGGGGGGGGGCGTTCATTCAAAAAACGTTTTACCTAAAATGTATTTTATTTTACCCAAGGGCAGAGAATTATCCGCAGTGTCAGTAACTACCAGTTATTTCCCTTCCCACCCAGACGACATAAACGAGTTTTCCCGCCTTCTTTTAAAAATACTTAAATTTTGGATTGCTTGACTAAGCTTTGCCGAAACAAACTCTTCCCTAATATTCATCTTTTTTTTTCTTCTCCTCCTTATTTCTTCTGTCCATCCACAGCAATCCGTGTCTCGCCCAATCATTTAGTTGACCGAGGAGGCGTGGATTTTCTAAAGCTGAAAATGGCTGGATGAATGACCAAACACTATAAGCCAAAAAAGAAAACGCGATTGCTAAAACATTTTGAGGGGAAGGTCGCGTTTGGAATTACAGCAGAGTTATTCTCCGTTTGCACTAGAATCACATTGGTGAACACAAAAAAAATACGATAGTTTTGCTGGTCTACATCTAGGTCTATTAACCCCTAGAGGATTTAAAACACATGATCCGATGACGTCATTTTTGTTTAATATTTACAGGGGAAAACGTCACAATTTCAATACTACATTAATCTCAATCATCTTGCTGCTGTCTCTGGCGCATAACTATTTATATATGAAAACAGATCCCACGTTCACTTAAGATGGAGAGGGGGAAAATGTTGGAAAGGGGGAGGGGGACATCGATACCGATCAATATATTTTTCAAGGACAAAAAAAAATGTTTTTTTTTTTCAGTGTTTGAATTCTTGTTTAAACTAGTAAATTGATATTGTCACCAACGTTTTAAAAAGAAATAAAATATTAATTAAATAATTATCAATGATAAACGGTGTTTTCTAATTTTGTTTTTGTTGTTGGCTAGGGGTGTTAGCAACGACTCAAAGCTTTTAGAAGAGATGTAACACAATTTCTCCGCTGACGTGATCGTTCGCCGACGTGATCGTTCGCCGACGTGATTGCTCGCCGACGTGATTGCTCGCCGACGTGATCGTTCACTGAAGTGATTGTTCGCTGACGTGATTGTTCGCTAACGTGATTGATCGCTGACGTGATTGTTCACCGACGTGATTTAACGCTGACGTGATTGTTCGCTGTCGTGATTGTTCGCTGACGTGATTGTTCACCGACGTGATTGTTCACCGACATGATTTATCGCTGACGTGATTGTTCACCGACGTGATTGTTCACCGACGTGATTTATCGCTGGCATGATTGTTCGCTGACGTGATTGTTCACCGACGTCATTGTTCTCTGACGTGATTGTTCACCGATGTGATTGTTCGCTGACGTGATTGTTCGCTGACGTGATTGATCACTGACGTGATTGTTCACCGATGTGATTGTTCGCTGACGTGCTTGTTCGCTGACGTGATTGATCACTGACGTGATTGTTCGCCGATGTGATTGTTCGCTGACGTGCTTGTTTGTGACTTGTGTCAAATCAGTCGAAATTTTATCCACTTTTGTAGGTCTGTGTCGTTTCTTTGACGGCTTTTGCGTGACAAAACACAAAACGTTCACTACAAGACTTTTTACTTAACATGAAGCTTGTATTTAGACGACCATAACCATAATAGACTTACCTGGGTTTTCATCTTTTTCTTATGAGATGATCCATGGTCATTTTTTCCTCTGAAGCAGGCCATATATAATTATGAAAGGTGAAAGGTCAAAAAATCTATAAAATAGTTAAATAATAATGGATAGCTTTTAAAAATAAATATCGATAAAGGATTATACGTAGGTCAAAGAAAATTACCTGCTTTTTTTGTTCGTGTAATGTCACTCACATAAATGTATTGACCAGTGCTGCATCCGTTGACCTGAGACTTTTTTCTTTACGAGGTCAGTTGTGGCTGGGGGGGAGGGGAGCGCTATGCCTTAATATGGTAAAAGCTTTGAGAATAAATCTATAGTATTATTAGCATGTGCATTTTTTTTTTCTCGGTTTTCCGTAACACAATGGCTTCCAGATTTTTTTATTGATTCCATATCAAACTAAAGCTTGCCAGATTTGGGACGTAGACGACGTTAGTGGAGGCTGTGTATCAGATCGTGGCGTACCATATGAATGAGTCGTATGAATTTTTTAAAATAAAATAATGATGATTATGGAATAATTAAAAGATCATCAAGGAGTTCTGGTCAGCCTACGTCTCCTGTTACTTAAGAGAAGAAGGGGGGGGGGGGGGGGGGAGTTAGGTTGTTGACTTCAAGATTGTTTTTGTTTTAGCCTGTTTCACTTTCTGAGATTTTTTTTTTGAATGTAACTAATGGAAAAACAATGTGGGTTTTGTTCATAATCCAGGGAAGTTGGATCTTATTTATAGAGTTAAAGTATAGAATCTAATTATTTCTGTATATATATTGTTCAGTCTATGGGATATTGAGCTGATATATATTAATTAATACTGGATATTTCATTTGCAAGAACTGTGCCTGTACTTATATGCTATACATATAATAAATAAGTTATTATGTCCGTGCATTGGCGTTCTGAATCTTCATTCTGTCGTTATATGTATCGTTACGGTATGGTTAATGGCTTAGTTACATTTGGTATTCAGCATTGAAATACACATACGCATATTAGAGAAGAAAAAATAACCTTAACAATAAAGAAATAGTAAATTGAAGAGAATTTATTATTATAGATTTTTCATCTGTCAGCATCCTAAACAGTCATGGAAATATGGGGTTTAGTAGCTGAGGTGGTGTAATTAGATGAAAAACTTTCCGAAAAATAACTGTGATTTAAATGAAATTAAAATGTCAAAAAAAATTGTTTTATGTTTCGGGTGTTAATTCAGAATTGATGAGCATTACAACCTCGCCCAACACCTTCGCAGGACAGCGAGGATCGCGGAAGGTTGAGTTTTTGAACCCGAGACTACTAAGACGATAGCACCCAGCGAATACCACATGACCAGGCAGACACATTAATGTGCTAAGTAAACCTTTGAAATTCTTGTTTAGACAGATTATATGTATTTATCCTTGCATTAGAATAAGAAATATTCGGGATCGTGTGTACTGTTTATCAGAAATATTATGTGAAGTTTACACATCATTAAATAAAATGGATCCATACGAAATGAATTATCTTCCGATAATATAATTCTGTAGAATACATGGAATTCCTGAACTGTTTTGCCCTTTGACATCAGGTCATTAAACACTTGAGAACTATGCAAACTATCTGGCAAAAGGAAATGGCTGCGGGCGCCATAAGTTATCCATGACCAGTCTTGTCTACTGACCACCTACGATAATGAATAAATCATCCACCAAGTGTCTAGAGAGTGGACTAGTATGGCGCTGTCTTGTTTCATTTGACTGACTTGTGGCAAGGTTTGTGGGCAGTAAGCTGTATCTCGGTTAGTCTGGCCATTAGTAGACATTGTTGTTTTTTTATTTATAGTTAAAAGTTCTTGCCCCTGGGTTATTTTAAAAACATTCCTGTATCTTAGTGTTTCTCAAACTGGTCGATAATGATGACGACACTCGAAGTACATATAGCGCACGGACGTCTGTAATGGAAGAGATCGTCATATGATTATATAGTTCGTCCATCGTGGTTCGATGATGACCACTTTGTCATCCAAGGGGCTGAGGGCTTTGCACTAGGGTTTTATGCCTCCCGATGTGGCGTGTGAGACCTATGTGAGCCCGATATGTTCGGCTGCACACTGGGCAGGTTAGTCCAGCTGGAGCTAGTGTCACTGGCCTTGCTTTTCTACTCTGGCGTTTTTCTTCTGCCAGCGTTGTTCTCTTTTCCTCAGCAACCTGTGCACCAGTTTTCACAGAGCAACGCCTTGATGCTCTATCTTGTGCTTCTGTCTCCCAGGTGGTTGGGTCTATGCTGAACGCATTCAGAGAAACCCTTAGGGTGTCCCTGAAGCGTTTTCTTTACCACCTTGCGAGTGCTTTTCTTCGCTTAGTTGGCTATGCAAGAGTCGTTTAGGGATGCGTCGGTCTTCCATTCTGCGTATGTGTCCTGCCCATCGCAGCTGGAACTGCATCAGGAATGGCTGGATGCTTTGCAGACCCGCTCTTCAACTCTTCTAGTCGCATAGATTTATTATTGTTAGTCTAGTTGAACCTTCGGGAGTCTGTTAACATATAGAAAGTTAGAGAAAAATAGCGACACTCAGAAATCCCGTATTCAAAAATATTCTGCTGTAGACTTCTCAGTTTAATTATTCTTATTCTTGAGACTTTGGAAAAAATGCCGTTTTAATAATTACAATGAACGCTAAATTTTTGTGCGTTGCAACCAAGTTGACCTGCTCCGCTCTTCTCTCCCCTGTCCCGCAGGTCTTTTTTGTTTAGGAATTGTAGGTTTGCGTACGAGCACCGCAGTTTGAGAAACGCTGATGTATCTGAAAGATATATTACGCATTGTTGGTCGCTGCCTGGTGGCGCGGTATGCGCGCTTGACCGCTGTACGGACTTCTCGATGGTCCCTGCACACTGCCATTCCCCCCCCCCCCTCCCGTCAGTTTGGACTAAGGTTATAAATTATGTTCAACCTGAAGGAACATCCGTGAAACATTTTTAAAAACATTAGACAAAATATAATATAATTAATATTAGTTATTTTAGTTTTTTAGTTCACCTTTTAATGATAATACTAAGCTCAAGTAGAGGAAGGAATTATGAAAACCTTACCTTGGCGACTAGTGACTATAAGTGTATAAAAAAACTATATATATTAAGAATTATGTTATTAGCCGAAAGGGTGACCTCGAAGACATCTTTGATCTCATGAACATGCATATGAGAACCCGGCAACCCTAGACTGGCATTGGAGACTTCAGATAGAAAAGTCGACACTTTTCTTGGAAGCTCTATTCATTGTGAGCCCTAGAATGGAGCAATGACACAAGACGTAGCCCTACGTCTGTGCTAAACCAATTGTAAATTAAACCAAGTGACTATAACACTAAAAGCTTAGTCAACAAAATTAAGCGACTAAAAGCTTTGTATATGTAAGTACTTTTATAAACCAAAAAAACCCAAAGCTTAAAATTCATTATCTTTTTTTTTTTTTTTTTTAGGTTTTCGGAATTTTCCCTAGAAATGAAATTATTGCTTCAGAGCCCAAAACCTATTACAGTATCGCTGGGGATGGCTGCGGGACAAGTATGTAACACTGAACCAACGTGACGACAGAACGAAGCTTACAACACACGACAAGTCATACATTTTTTGTTTAATCAGAACAGCGTTGATAAACTGCTGTACATGACTTGAGCGTTCACTTTAAGGACAAATTAAAACTTGTATATAAAAACTGTGTGACTAAAAAGTGTAGGTCAGTTACTCCGTCATGCCTGTTGTAAGTATTTGTGGACAGTAGAAACAATGTAAGATGTTAGAAGAGATACAGATGAAAATTGAAGATAAGCAGAACATTTACAAATACATCTGGGCGATGATGTCGTAACAAAAACATCTGGACGATGCTGTCATAACAAACACATCTTGACGATGATGTCATAACAGACACATCTGAACGTTGATGTCATAACAAACACATCTTGATGATGATGTCATGACAAATACAACAGGACGATGATGTCATAACAAATACGTCTTGATGCTGATGTCATAACAAAAACACCTTGACGATGATGTCATAACAAACACATCTAGACGATGATGTCATAACAAACACATCAGGACGGTGATGTCATAACAAACACATCAGGACGATGATGTCATAACAAACACATCAGGACGATGATGTCACAACAAGTATATCTGGACAATGATGTCATAAGTAGCACATCTGTACGCTGACGTCATAACAAATACATCTGGACGATGATGTCTTAGACGGGAACACAAATTATTTTTTCTTGCTGCTGGTTTTTATATCTAGATTCACTGATCTAAGAAATGCTGATAAAAAACAAGATTCAGATCTAGATGAGGAAAAAAACAAACAACATTCAGATGATGGATGAAGAAGAAGTGTACGTCCAACGATGGGTGGACCAGGGGGTGAATGCCCTATTAACAAACAAACTCAGACCAGTGTCTATAACTTTATACACATCATAGGAAACAAAAAGTTGTTTTTCTCAGACAGACTTCCGGAGAATTGCCGGGAAGAGTGGGGGCGCTGCATCTGAAAGGGGCGGCCAATGGATCCTAAGTTAGGCTCGCAAAATGTCCAGACTTTGACGAAACTCCATTGATTGTTTTTGTGTGCGTGTGTGTGAGTGCGTGTGTGTGTGTTCTACGTTATCCTTTTTCCTTGTCACTCACACGCTTTCTACGGAACATATTTTTGTCATTTTCTTCTGTAGGAAAATAATACACAAAATAATGACAAACGAACCAGAGCTTAGTGGGGGCTCCCTACACAAACCTTCTTCCGTGTTCTATTCTAGAGGGAGATAATCTTCTTTTAATAATCGCAGATGTACAACGTACGAATAGTGATGACCACTTTATTATTTCAAGAAATATGCTCCGTAATTAATGGATCTCGTTTCTAGTCCAAGTGAATGGATAAATAAAAATAGATTGTACATAGATAGATTCTTCTGCTGTCCCCGTTTTGATGACCTAGATTATTGTATTAATTCGCTTTATCATTCTTTTGTTTATATGTTTACATATTCTATGTTTCGCAATCATGGCGCTTGTATTTTTCAATTCTATTTACCATAATTTGTTATAGGTTCTTATTGTTTTCTTTCCATGTATTGTGTCTGTGTGTGTGTGTGCTAACAAGTTGTTTCCCAATGTGGGTTCATTTCATTCTTTTGAATGTATTCTTTTTTAATTTTCAATATGCAGGCTTCTTATTTCATATGTGGGCTTGTAAATTCTAGTGTAGTCATTTTTGTGTGGGCTTGGCATTTCTTGCGTTAGCTTGGCATTTCTTTTGTGGGCTTGAATTGGTGTGGGCTTGTCATTTCTTGTGGGTTGTCATTTTTGTGTGGGCATATGATTGTTTTGTGGGCTTGTCATTTCTTGCTATATATAGACAATTCCTAACTTAAGCTGTTAAAGTATGGAAATAACTCTTTAAAATTATGTATTTTCTTCTACTGTAGTCAGTTAAATCCAGAATTGCCTGACAACGTAGTTAAAATTAGAAAGTGTCAGAGATCTTTCACAAACTTTTAGGGGAGCCACTCATTATTCGCTTTTAAGATACACTCTTGAAGCCTTCTAGATAGGAAGATTTGAAATCCGAGTATCCCTCTCTTGGATGGATGGTCTCACTAGACTCATGAGCTCCATCTGGCTTTAAACCTTCATTCTAGTGTCTCAAGGAATCCACAAATTACATTTTCACCTTCTAGTCGAAGCAGTTTTTGCTGGTTTCTGGTGTCTACCCCCCCCCCCCCCCTATGAGGCACTAAGCCGGACGGCTAAGTTTCTTGCCAGAGCACTACGGGAGGATTGAGTCCTTCCTGCTCAGTTTTTTTCAATAGGAGCTCATCTCAGGTAGATACGACAGGGCTTGAGAACGATAGAGCTGGAGCAATTGAATCTCACCCTTTACGGACATTGAGTAATGCTTAAAAAAACATTGCCAGATAGCTAGACTGTCCTGCAAGAGACTAAATCTTAGTACCGATCATTTGGTGCATGGAGGCTAAGAGATGGTACTAGACCTGGTTATTAAAGGTTATTGGAAACTCATGTCATGTAAGTATAATTTACAAATAATTGAGATCATCACCTTATTAATAATTCTGCAACAATAACATTTCAGACGTTTATTGAGTGTAACAATCGATTGCAAGATGGCCTCAATTTCTCATCAGTGCATCTACAACAAAGAAGTGCCCTCATAAATGAGCATTCTATTGTTAAAATTCAAATAAATAGTATCTTTTCAAGATTTTAGAAGGAGATAAATATAAAAATGGAAGATAAGCAGAACATAACAAATACATATGGACGAGGATATCCCTTAGAGATCCCTGAGCTCCACGGACTCAACGCTGCAATTTGTGCAAGTTTTCGCTTTAAAAGTTACGGTTTTTGGGCTTTTTACAAAGCTTTTATCCACACACTTCTGTCTGGTAAAAAGTTTGTACACGTTTTTTCTCCGACACACATTCTGGGGTTAAGTTGAAACTTTGCGCAATTATAATTCAACATAGACAACACATGAATTTTAAAAAAATTAAAATTATTACTAGTAATTCATTATTTCTTTTTTACCAAACAAGGGAAAGTAATACTTCAGTATTCATCAATACAGCTAAATAAAAATTAGATAGTTGAATACGTTATTTCTCCAAAAGTCATTCTCGAATCAAGTTGAAACTTTTAACATTTATTCAATGTAATGAAACCATTTTTTAAATAATTTAACCAATTAGTTAATTAATTATTGGTAATTAATTATTATGTTGGATATCGGGAAAGGGAAGTATCTTCTACATTGTTGAGGGATATAGCTGTTAAATCGGAGTTCTTTTCCCTATTTCACTAAATGGACAAGGTTTGAAACTGGCTCCCAATTGACCCCAGACAAACAGCATACGTAGGTAAAACTCAAGTAAAAAATATATATATAAGTGTCGTATGTTCTCACAGCACCTTGTTATCTGATGTACATGACGTTTGTTCACATCGACTTTTAACTTAAATTGTAATAATAAAGTTAATTTTGTACTTTGAGTATGTTGAGTACGTTCAGTAGCTTTAATTCATTATCCTGACACCCCCCCAATTTTAAATGGACCTTAATAAAAAATTCGAAAGTTCAAATCCAGTTCTCAAGATTAATATGAATATCAGTATTTACTTCCTGCGAACATATATATATATATATATATATTGCTACGAATCTCCACTATCCAGGCTCGCTGCAAATTGCACCAAACGACACCACCAACTTAAAGAACTTGACAACTCTGGGCTTCAAAATAACGTAATAGTTTAATGTCAATACATAACAGATAACAGCCAACACTGTACAATTGGCAGCACCTAACACAAGACTGTATAAATATCTCTCCGCCGTATCAACTCTTGCACAGGTCTCTCTGTCTCGCCTCGGACTTGTACTGAGCCGTTGTAACGAACTGTAGATCGAGAAGTTGTGACTCACTGGTCTCTGATACTTTCGCTCTTTATATAGGGTCCCTGCTGGCCTTCTAGAACCGGACAGAACGTCGCTCGACCATTCTGGGTGGTCAGATGACTACACCCCGTGACGCTCCTGAGCTCTGTTCACGACGTCGATCCTTCCCGAACCATCATGTTGACACTCGTCTCGGCCGACCGTCGTAACTCGTCACGGTTGACCGCTCGTCTAGCGCTGGCCTGGGGCGATTTGCGTCGGCTGACTACACACACACACCACTACCCCCATCTGTGCCACCGCCAGGTTTATAACAATATATATATATATATATATATTAAATTAACACTATAATCATTAGTATGAATATATGTTACTACAAAACAAAAAAAAATCATAGTTCAATACAAAATATAGCTATCATTTTGGATTCGAAGTTTAGATGGCTTGATTTCGTAACGGTATCTTCCCCCGCTCGGTCAGTGTGTTCCATTTAAAATAAATAATTGCATAAAAAATTAACCATTTATGGAGCTATTTATAGAGGAACTTGATGGGCTTCCGTCGGTGTACGCCATCTTAGTTTTGTTACGTCATCTGTTTAGTGACACACCAAAGAGAAAGGAGAAAAACGCCCACAAAGTAATGTTCTTTTTTACAAACAGAAAACTGACGAATGTAAAAAAAAAAGCAGGTTTTATATCGCCAAGAAATTGACGTCCACAGTCTAATTGTCACTGCTGTAGCTGGTCAAATGACTTAAGATTTGGCGGGAAATTGAAGATGCTTAAAGATTTTTTTTTTTAATACAAGACCTCCTTTATACAACTAAGAAACTTGTCTTCGAGTTCGAAGATTAATGACAAGTGCAACTTATAGAGCAGAACGTCAGCGTTGATTAAAAGTTCTATGTTTCTTATAGAGTGATCATTTTGCATAAATGTAGACTAACTAGAAAATATTTTTTTGGCGTCATCAAAACTTGATCTTCATTAGCAGAAGGTGAATACAATTATTCTTTAATTTATTAAACTCTTGAATTGATAATGCATTTCAGTCTAGGATTCTCGAACGCGATAGTCCTTTCAGAACCGATGTTGTATCTAGATCTAGACCTAGTTTAGATAAGATAAGATAAGATAATTTTTATTGATCCAATCAAATAGAAACTCAGTTTAACTACAATAACAAATGCAATACGAACAACATTCACACATGAAACACATACACACCTACAACCAGCGCTTTATGAATTAGACTTCCAAGTACTTCTCGATGACGACAGCTGACCGAAAGTGGGATGAAGGAGTTTTTAAATCTTTCTGTTTTAGTCCTAATGGAAAGGAGACGACCACCTCTTTCAGATCTGATGTAACAGTTTGGTTTAAAAAAAAACAAATTGATATTAGTATTTGTGTTCTTTCACAAATTTAAATAGTCAAAATAGGGTTTGAGCTAGTATTTGTTTCCCAAAAATGTACATCAACTTAAAATTTATACGAAAATCTTAGGGCCGTTTATATATACATGTAATTATATTACATGTATCTATCTATCTATCGATCTATATCTATATCTATCTATATCTTTATATATATATATACGTGTTCAGTGAGGTTTCATCCACCCACCCATATTTCTCCATGAAGTTCTGATTTAAATAGAGATATTTCAAAAACAAATTAATTAAATCAAATCAGTAATACATTTTCAATCAGTTAAACTCTTGTTATGAGATACATTTAATAGTTAGCTGTAAACACACTGTTTAAGGAGTTCCTTTTTAATTTATTTTTGGCATTCGTTCGTTCGGGCGATTTTCCGCCTTTCAATCAAAACTCGCATTGATTTCTCGTGAATGACAACTCACTATCAACAATATAAAGGAAATTGACGTTTGCCTTGACAATATTTGACAACATGGGGACCAGAGTGGACCGAGCTAGGAGACACTCACACACACAGGCGCCCCGTAAACACTCACGCACACCTTCCTGCTCTCTGCACCGGATACCTTATTTTTAAAGACACACACAAATATAAGGTCTGGGATACTCTGGACGTAACTTTAGGAATGATTCCAACTGTTTATGTGATAGACCAGGGGTTGCCAACATTTTGTTTCCAGTTTTTGTTTCAGCTTTTTTTTTTTTTCATTTCTTGAGATTCGCCACTTACGTGTTCACCTCCTCTTGAGTCCTTTAGAGTAAGGGAACTTAGATACATTTGGCAATAATACATACGCATTATGGAGGGTGCTCGCTAGAAAAGCGGATAACTTGTCAAACAGCTAGAGTGAAGTTCGAGCAGCCCCGATTTGTCAAGAGGTTCAAACAGTTCACTTTTTATTGCTAAAACTTTTTTATTTGAATGTTTACCAAATTACTACTATATTGCTACTGCTCATGTACCTTTTTTCTTCACTTCCGACACATACTATTTCCTTTTCCTTGTAAAGGCTAAGTTCATGGTGAGGTCAAACTCAGGCGGTGTGGAATTATTCTTTTTTACTACCCGGTAGTGAAGGAAATGGGTAAATGGGCTTAAGACTATTTTTAAGTCTGATTGCTCATCAGCTTAAAGAGACTATTTGAAGCTGTGGAGGGTGGGAAATGGTGCAATGGATGGTGTTCTTGCGCTGGAGTAAAAAAGAAATGACTTTATAGTAAAAATTAAATATTAAAACATGTTTTTAGATATATTTTCTTTGATCTGTTCAAACCCTCCATCAACCCATTCGAGCTTACTAACTGGGGAAAAATCCGCTCGAGGTAAAGTACGCTTGGAGATACCTACCCTACACCTCTTTGAACTCATATTTAATTTTAACCAAGCCTAGTGATACATTAAATTCGATCTATTTTTATAGAAAAAAGGACGAGGAATTCAGAGATACCATCAGTTTTTTTTATAGGTCAGACCGTTACGGTGCTATGAAAATCCAAAAGTGAAAATTGGTGCCTGCGGCCTTAATAATTTCGAACTTCGCACTTTACTCTACTTATTGTTACAAAGAATAACTTTTACAAACTTTTTTTTAGAGGCATATGTTATATTACACTCTTAGATGCTCGAAATGTCCGTGCACTTCAGAGCAGAGTCTTCACATAGAAATCCAAGCTCGTGTAGCGTTTTGAAGTGTAACTTGTGAGATATCGTTCCAAGTTCTTCCCAAGCTGGTTTTTAAATCATCAAGAAATCACGTGGACAATTCTGAGCCTCTGGTAATAACAAGCTCCAAATCAAAATAAGTATCGCATTCTATTCATAATCTTATCTACCCTCAAACTTTCCACTTTTCTAACCACGCACTGTATGATAAGTTTGGCCAGATTTAGCAGTTGTAGTGAAATATATTTCAAATAGGCTGAACTTCTATTTCGTCAAGTAAAATATTGTGCTACAAATGGAAGAAAAATTGATTCTGCGGTAATAAAACTCACACACGTATTATCTTATAGTAGCGGTTCTCAACCAAATAAGTTCCGCGACCCCTTTTTACAATAGTCCACAGCCGTAAAATCTTGTTTTTGCTATTTTTATAAAATCGTAACTATAATGTAAAATCTGATAGAATTAACAAATCTGTATGTTTAATAACTAAACTATAAATATTTCTGTTTGTAATTAATTACAAATAAATGAGATTGTAATTTTATGATTTGCATTTATTTTCTTTTATATCGTGATCAACATATTTATTTGTTATACTTATGTTATAATTTGAAATGGGGCGTTTCGTCACACCATTTAATGGATAGTAATTGAAACTGTTACAAATAAACACTTATAGTTATACACAGTTTGGAAGGAACATGATTCATATGTTCGTATCATCTATTCTCGAATGACAATTATATTTGTTAAAAAAAGTAGCTACCCAGGAAAAAATGTGTTCAATGTTGAGTTTTTTTTTTAGACAAAAATCTTAGGAGGACGCTGGAAAATTGTGATTCAACCCCCAAGGGGGTGTCGATCTACAGGTTGAGAACCCCTGTCTTATAGCTTTAAAAAAAAATAGCAAGCTTATCTATACTTCCTTTACCCTGTACATCAGATACACCACAAAATAAGCTCTTTATAGTTTTTCCCAACATAAATGAAAATCTCTGATAGTCCTATATCTACTACAAAAAGCCAATGCACAAGAGTACTTTCATTCATAAGTTTCTTTTGTGGTCTAGAACATATTTCTCGTTCATTGCTGTTTCTAATGAACTTCTATATATCTACGAAATAGATTCAAATGCCTAATTAATGTGCACATACCTATATAAATATGAGTAAAGTCAAGGGCATGGAGGCATCGATGATGACTCTTTCACAACCTAAAGCCATCTGCCTCTATCTTCTTCTCACGAAATATAGTCCCGTCCACTTCTATATGTCACCCACACATCTTTTCTTCTGCCTCCTCCTAATTATTTACCTGGCACGGTGCCTTGCATGATCGTCTTTAATCTGCTAATTTATGGAGCTGCACAAAATGTTAATGATTTAAAAAGGGAGTTTGAAGGGTCAACTTAATGTAATACATTATTTCAAAATAACGAAGAATTGGGTATAGAAGATAGATTGTAATAATAAGGCTTGTCTTTGAGTCCGAAGATTAGTGAGGATTACAATATTTCCCGTGGCTTTTTCAGACCCAGCTGTGACCTACATATTTTGCCACACAAGGGCAAGCATAACCATTGTCCGCAGGTGGTCGATTTAGATTTTCTTTTGGTCTCAAATGTGTATTCCGCGGCCTTCGTGAGTGACCTCCAGCTGTCTCGTTCTGAGGCCGCATGCCACCAGGTGCTCTCTTCTATGTCAGCCAAGGAAAGTTGACGCCTAAACTGGTCTTTGAAGCGTTTCCGTTGGGCGCCTCTGTTACGCCGACCACCTTTTAGCTCACCAAAAAAGACTGCCTTTGGCAAAGATAGATTCTATAGATACTATAAATGGGTTAATATCTTGTTCACTTCAAATTCGTTTCTATTAACAAGGATTACATACAATTCACATTGTCACACAAAAACTAGCCCAGTTGTTGCCCAAAGAGAAAAAAACACATCACGTTATTTATAAGAGTAACCTTGAACGAACCTGCCACGTAATTTAGGTGGCCAGCGCTGGTAATAGGATTGAAGACAGGAGATGAAGGGTGTATCAGGTCGGGGGCCTGGATGGGCGCCTCGCTCCACCTTCACACCTTTACTGTCAACTGCGTTGAAAAAAAAATGACGTCTGTTTTATTTAATACCCCCACCCCCAGATCTATTTATGATATTTTTTGTGTGTATTGGGTGACAGGTAGATCACTTCATTGTCGTTGAAACTCACTTGTGTCGTTTACCAATCATTGTTTTTTACTAATATTTTTAATGAAACTTTTACTCTTTGACACGATATGTTTGAGTGCCAGATGACAAGATACTATTAAATCTTATTGTCACGATGTCTTGGTTGATGTTATAAGATAGTTGTGAAGAAATAAGTTCCTTTAATTATAAGTTCCTTTAATTGTAAGTTCCTTTAATTGTAAAGAATTTACTAGTAACATATGTACAAGGCTCACATTTTTATACCAACAACTCCATTCGATGTTTTTTCCTTCTCTTTGTTTACAACACATCTTGTGGTCGGTCTTCAGTCCACTAACTGGGAAAGGTACACAACACTTGACCGTGGATCACGGTTGGCCACACATGCCGTATAGTAACCGGGTCACATCAATAGTGTTAATCAGACAATGCCTTTCTGTGGTTCTAATTATATAGCGAAGCAGGACGTTTTGGCCCCGCCGTTTTGGCGCGAAATACATTATGTACGTTTATTGTATTATTTCTTTTAAAAGAATTATTCCTATCTATGTTTTGCATGAGTGTTTGTGTCAAGACATATTTTTCACGTACTAAATGTAAATGTGTGTTTGTGTTTCACATCATTTTCTTTAATAAACATTTTGACTTGTGTATGTGTGTTTATTAAGAGGTACCCTTTTTTTTTGAAAAAGTTTGTTAAGATATGACTTTAAAATTAAAAACAAAAATCAAAAACAAAATGAAACGATGATAGACTAAAAATGGATGCAATTATTTGTTGACATTAACATTGGTTTATTGAATGACTGTATGGTATCTCCAGCTATACATAAAAAACACTTACTAATAATAAGTAAAAATATAATACATGTACCATATTTCTCAAAATACTTTAAGTTAAGTATACATAGACACCATGGTTATTTGCCTAAGTCGCTGGAATTCAAGGGTTCATTTAAAAAAAGCTACATGCTTATTAAATTATCGTCGAATGATATCTCGTGCCAAAACGTCCCTCGCCAAAACGGCGGGGCCAAAACGGCGTCGCCAAAACGTCACGTACCGTTATATAGGGTTGTGTGCTTTAGACAGCATCTGAATTCTCCAACAATATCGGGAGGCCGGAGCTAGCATTTTGAATTATAAACTCAAAAACTCAAATCTTCTTTTTTTTCTGGAAATTGGAATCACTTTAGTAATATACACACTACATAATTGCATCAGTGCAATTTAATTTAAATTCATTTACTCTAGTTTGAGATCTCTCTAGAAACTGAATATGCAGATTTATATTCAATGTATTGTAGATTCACTGATGACAAAATAAGAAGCTTTTTATTTGGTTGGAATAATTTGAAGATCAATCTGATTGAAATCTGGACAGAAAGGCCTCTGGGCACTAGCGTCGAAAAAAATGTCCGCTTTAATACTAAACAATTAGCGTTTTATACCCTGTAGATCGTATTTTCGTCAATGACTTACCGTTATCTTTATCTTTTCTTAGTCTGTTGGACCGTTAGGGCACCATGCAGGATTCGTCTGTGTCTTTCTCCATTCCTCTCTGTCTTTTGCCTTAGTTAGAGCCTCTTTCAATGGCAGGCCCGTCACTTATTTTACGTTGTCCTTCCTTGCTTTCTCTGTCCGCCTCTTCTTCTTTTTCCTGGTACTGTTCTGTCGTGAATTTCTTTGATTATATCGATGGTTACCCATAGTGTTTGTTTTACATTTTTAATTCAATGAGATTGTGTACTGGCCATATTTCGTGTCTTGACCTTTACTATGTATGTAGTTATTTTCGTCATTCAGTGTTATAAAGCTTTAGAGGTTAGCATGTTTTTTTGTCTTATTAAAGTCTTTGCGAGCCCCCAAAGTTTTCATAGTATGGCCATAGATTTTAAGCTTGCGTTTTTTTATGATAGTTATAATTTTTCAAAGTTAAAAAATAAAGAGACCTACAAATCTATTTAGGTCTAGAGCCAATATGGCGTAGCCAGCCGTATAACCACATTTATTCGGTAACAGTAAATTTTAAGTTGCTGTAATTTTATTGAAGCTTATAAGCGTTGCTTATATTATCACGTAAATCTAATATAGATTAAGTCAACATTCTAGATTTAGAAGTCGATCTAGACTAGATCTCAAATAGTTCAAAATCAGAAATTTAGTTCCAGGTTTAGACCTACATGTCCATATAATAAACATACCAATAAATTATCACTTAAGTATGACTTCCCCGCTGACAAATTCAAAACATGCAGACGTTCACCTTTAAGTATTCAAGCAGCTGTCGGTGTCACGGGTTCAACACTCAATAGAATCAACCTTTTTAGCGGCCCCCGAAAGGGGAAAAGACGCTATTAGTTTTGTGCGAAATGTCTGTCCGTCTGTCCGTCCGTCTGTCCGTCCGTCCCGTTTAGATCTCGTAAACTACAAAAGATATTGAAAATCCTAAATCACAATATTTTAGACCATTCAAAGTTCTGATGCAACGGCATCTTTTTTTTTCTGAAAGCAATAACATAAATTATAAGACTTCAGTTAGGCCAGGAGAGGCGCGGTAGCTGAGCGCTTGGCTTCCGGGTTCGAATCCTGGTGAAGACTGGGATTTACAACTTCGGAATCCTTGGGCGCCTCTGAGTCCACCCAGCTCTAATGGGTACCTGACATTAGTTGGGGAAAAGTAAAGGCGGTTGGTCGTTGTGCTGTCTACACGACACTCTCGTTAACCGTAGGCCACAAAACAGATGAACTTTACATCATCTGCCCTATAAGTCACAAGGACTGAAAGGGGAACTAGTTAAGCCAGGTTCACATCTAACTTTGCATTCACGTGCACCTATCCTTTGATCTGCTGGACCGTTGGGGCACTACATAAGATCGGTCAACCTTCTTTCTCCATTCTTATCTCTCATTTGTCTTTGATATAATTTTATTTGGATGTTCTTTCTTAAAATATTGAAGTCTACCTGTGTGGACCACTTCTGGGGCCGATTTTGAGTTTGTGTTTCCACACAAGCTGTCTTTGTAACCTTGTTTTATACTTATTTTTCATTTTTGAAGTTTAATAATATTGTCTTTAAAAAAAATATTTTAAAAATGTTTTTCATGTTTTCCTGCATTTTTTAGGTCACACCATCTCGATCTCACTATTTCTCTATATCGCTTTTTCTTTTATACGTTGTTACTTTTTTTTTTCATTAAATGATGTAAAACTTACTTATATTTAGGTCCTACCGCGCCGTTCGGCACATTGGGTGGCAAGCTGCTCTCCACAAAGATCTGTCACTGACAATGTCTGAAGCCTCTTCCCACCTGGTGACTATTGGTATGAGGTTTTCCATGAAAGTGTGGCGCCAATACGATGAAAGCGCAAACAGGGACGTCCTCGAATGTAAAACGGATCTTTAGAATTATATTGTAAACAAAGAGCAGATTACTCTGCGTCAAAACTTTTTCTAAAAATCCCCAATGGCATCCTAATTTGAATGCGATTTCTGCAATGTGGAAATATGGAAAATATAAATTATACTGTAAACAAATTTATTTACCTGCGCTTTTTTTTTCATATTGACTAGCTCAGCTTGATATAGAGAACTAAATCTTGAGATATCTTAAATAAATATTCTGGAATCACTTTTTTTTTAAATGGCGGGGGTGGTGAGATTTTAGTAAGGGCTTGGACTCATTGTGTAATTAGCCAAAGATTAAGTAATGGGTGAATCTAAAATAAACTGTTTAATATTGGCAGCTAAGCAATATCTAATTTTAATTAGTTAGACGAAGGCATCTATTTATGACATTACAAAGACAATTCAGTCAAAAGTTCTACACAGCAACCGCTAAGTTTATATCCCCAGTGCTTGGTGCATTAAGCAATTAACCGCTGTGGTGATTGCTTTAAGCGTGGCGTCACTTAAAGAGCTGAGTCACAGGTTCCGGAGTTACTCAGATTTATTGCTGCAATTACATCTCTTAAAACATTTATTGCTACTGCAAGAGATATGGGGTCGTCTATACTAAAGTAATGTAAAACACTAAACTGTTATTGATGAATCAAGTTCGCGTCTATATTGCCTCTACTAAAGTGTTATTGATCTATCAAGTTTGCTTCTATATTGCCTCTACTAAAGTGTTCTCTATATTGCCTCTACTTAAATGTTATTCATGTATCAGGTTCGCCTCTATATTGCCTCTACTAAAGTGTTATTGATGTATCAGTTTGCCTCTGTATTGCCTCTACTAAAGTGTTACTGCTAAATCAAGTTCGCGTCTATATTGCCTGTACGTTTGTGAAATAACAGGGCACAATACCGAAGAAATTGAAGTAGTAAAGTTTTAAAAAGTACAAACGTATTGAGCATCAAAACATCAGTTAACTAATACAGGGGCTCTCAAACTGTTGTACGCGGAACCCATGGATCCGCAAGACGAACATTGGGGGCATCCGCAGAAAGATAAAAATTATATATATTAATTAAAATATTTTTTTGACCTAAAT
The DNA here is from genome assembly GCA_030265305.1 of Biomphalaria pfeifferi. Taxonomy (NCBI): domain Eukaryota; kingdom Metazoa; phylum Mollusca; class Gastropoda; family Planorbidae; genus Biomphalaria; species Biomphalaria pfeifferi. The sequence goes on along the minus strand of JASAOG010000106.1, from coordinate 818,575 downwards.
TAATCGGACAATTTGAGTAATAATCAACTCGGCACTCAATACTGTTTAATATGTCTATTACGAATTATTCTAAAACAAACTAAGCCCAAGATTTTATTTAACTCTTTAGCACGTGAACAACCTCTGATCCCAATCGCAGATTAACCCTTTTACTAATACAGGAGCAGCTTATTGAAATATCCACAAACGAGATACTGAAACCAATGTCTAATCAAGGTTACTACAAAATTCTGGTTACAAAAACAGATTTTAATTTTGTATCCTGCGTTATGGGTCATTGTAAAGAATCTGTTCACTGCTTTTCCGTATTCGTATTTGGTACACCATGGATTCATGGCCGTAATAAACCTCGTCACAAATAAAAGAAATTGGTGCTCGTTTCAATGTGTGGTTCCATCTTACAAACTTTAAGCCGGACACAATTTTTTAAAAGTTCATTTTAAGGAAAAGTAATAGTTTCAATAAACACTCATCCGACAATTTTTTAAATATATATTTGTAACTGATATACTGTGCATTTATGTAGCATTTTCACTTAGAGGTCCGTAGGCAAGTTTTTATTAATTCAAGGGGTACTAGGATCAAAAAAGTTTGAGAACCTTTGAACTAAAACATGTGGACAGAAGTTTCAATCATCTGATCGATAGGCAGCACAAAATATTTCTCCAGTATTCCCTTTGGTCTACAAAAGAGATTTGACCATAGCGCACTGAGCTTTCTTTAACTCTTTCTCTTCGTAATTATTTACCATATTCTGGTGGAATCAATGCTGGTATCGTCAGTTAGGAGAGAAAGAGTTAAGCATAGAAGCTGCACTATTCAAAAGCAATTTAATAAAATAGCGTTCACTGTTTAACCACTTGACGACATTTGAGGAAGAGGGGTTACCTGGGAGAAGCTTTTCGTTCTGTCTTCGGGCGTTCAGCAGAGACAAGTCACCTTGAGGCGGGACTCGAACTCTAGTCTCTTTAATAGGTAGACAAGAGGTTAATACCAGGCAACCAGAACCTCCTAAATCTTCAGATGTATTTAATTTTTTGTTATTGTGACTGTAAACAATGTGTGTGGGAAGCTCCTACAAAACAGCATATCACGTGACTGATATTTATGCGCATAACGCTACTCATTACATATAACTATGGTTCAGTGCAACTAGGACCATAGAAACAGTGTTTGTACAGTATAGGAGTTTAATTGTGCACTTCATGTGTAGAATATGATACACTACTTATTAATTGTTTTTTTTAAATTATATTCGTCTTATGTGCAAATAGTTGCTAACCTTTACACGTGGACGATCCGTGTTTCCATTCCATCTGAAACGACTTTCTATTTTCTCCACATTTAATTAGTATTATTATTATTATTATTATTTACTATTATAGTAAATAGTTGTAAAAATGGTGTAAGTTTAAGAAAAAAAAAATGCTTCAATATTTGATTTAAAAATTTAAATTTTTCGCTTTTGGAAAAGATAATAGTAGCTACTGCGTTAAATCTTTGAAAGATCTAAAACACCATGATATCAGATTATTAATATCGTTTCTAGTTTATGATAACTAAACTGGACGAATACCACACAGAACGAATAGTGGCTATTCCCCTTTCGAGGCAGGTAAAAATTACAAACTCTAGAATTAATATGTCAGCATCAAATATGGTAATGCTGTCGCTGTGTAGTATGTGGCAATAGAAAGGTTCTGATCAGTTTTATCTTCATCTTTTCCTATCCTTTGCAATTAACTTGGCAAATTTACAACGCACTAATTTGGTAATGTTATCTATTGAACAGTAACTGGTGGGAACAAAAAATTATTGATAGTATTGCCAGCAAGAAATCACGTGATATTTATTTGTAGTGGTTTTTTTTTAAATATTTTTTTCAGCAATACTTTAAAAGCAATAAATACATATTATTCTTAAATCTTCTAACGTTTTTTTTTTTAAAGAGGGGGGGGAATCCTTAGGATCTAGCTACGCCACTGTCTTGATGCATGGTCCTGTTCATAGAGTTAAACCCATAAAATACATTTCCACGTCTATTCTTGTCAAGTGATCTACTATTTGGTATCCATTAAAGACAAGACTAAACACAAGGCTAGACACACACAAAAAAAAACTGGCCTGGTAGCCGTGTGCCGAAGCCCTAATCTCCAGGATCCTACACTGTCGTTCTCACAGATCCAACTTCTCACGGAGAGGTGACTGGGCCGACGTAAACCAGCACGGGTCACGTGACAGGGGAAGTTCCAGGATTACGTGCTGGTGTGAGTTAATCTGATCCCAGAATCCTGGTTACGAGATATAGACCATTAAGACTTATGCTTGTAGCGTCGGTATGATTTTTATTTTTGATTTTGGAATAGACCGTTTCCGCTTCTTTAACTTTGGCTTGTCATAACAGGGCAATACATTAGAACCATTTATGATGGCTATTGTCTCGTTAAGTGACTACTGTTGTCTCTTTGCGCTGATGTGTTTGCCTGTGTTCGGGGGGGGGGGGGGGGGGAGATGTCGCGGTGAGATAAGTCTGGTGATCTGATGCTACGGATTTTGTCCAATAGAACTTTGATTAGCCTGATTTTTATCATCAGGTAGTCAAAATTTATATCATAGGACATTGAATTACAATTATTACAGAATTTTATTTCAGTGGAGAAATGTTTGTAATTTGTCACCAAAAAAAAAATAAAATTCGACTTTGATATTTTTGTTTAAAGATGTGTGTGTGTGTGTGTGTGTACGTGTACGTGTGTGTGTGTGTGTGTGTGTGTACGTGTGTGTGTGTGTACGTGTGTGTGTGTGTGTGTACGTGTGTGTGTGTGTGTGTACGTGTGTGTGTGTATACGTGTGTTTGTGTAAGTGTTGGATTGTAAGACCAGATTTGTTTCCACTTTTATTGGACCAGGATGGAGATGAACACAAGTATAATGGCTGTGTTGTTGGGGGAAGGAGTACTTCAAGGCTATACTCATTAGCGTTATGGTCATAGAAAGTTGTCTTTTGTTAGTGAGCACATAGCTTGGTGGTAATAATCCATCAGACATCACCAAAGATGTAGAGATTAATTATATACACAAAAAAAAAATAATTCTAGATTAAGATTCAATTACTCGATGTTATTGCTTTTACGATGTGTGGCTGGTGTTTGGCTAGCTTGACTGGTGTGTGGCTGATGTGTGGATGATATGGCTAATGTGTGGAAGGTGTTTGAAAGATAGGCGTTAACCGCTTGGCTATCTATTGCGGGGGGGGGGGGGGGGGGGGTTTGAGTTCGAATTCCCACATTAGCTGTCTTTGATGAGCGCCTCAAGGCAGCACGGAAACCTTTTTTTTAGATATTTTCATTGGTCTACAAAAGAGATCGGGGGGGGGGGGGGGTATCTTTACGACATTTGAAAAAACGAGGTATCTGGGAGGAGCTTTGTATTCTTCCTCAGGGCAATCAGCAGTCGCGTGTCACCTCGAATCAGGATTTGAGCTCAAGCTCTTTAATAAATAGCCAAGAGTTTTGGGATTTTATTTCAGTGGCATTTCACATCTCGATAGACGATCTTTTCCCTTTGCAACTTCTTGTGTGACTAAAGAAGCCAATTCTTGATACACAGCTGCGATCGCAGGTTGTGCATATGTAATCACCAGGCGCCGTTGCATTTTCACCCTTCTTTCTGCTTCTGTTGTGTGTGGCATCTGCGATCTGAGACCCTTCCTTTATGCTCTCTCTCCATGTGAATCTACCCAGTGTCACTTTTTTCCAGCTGCTAGTGGTGATTTTAAGGAGCTTCATGTCGCGTTTGCCTGCATCCGTTGCTTTTATATAGGGTCATTTTTATATGCTCCTATTCCGCTTAGTCCGGTTCTTTTTTTTTTTTTGTTGAAAGGAAACCTCAGAATTTGCGGTTCTTTTGTGAAGTTGAATTATCCGTGAAGTTTCCAAGCTGCTTAAAGGCGTTCAGGAGTCTAGTAATTCTTTTTAAGGACTTTAAAATTTTAATTTAATATGTAAGCATTAAGTGTGAAAATATTGGTAAATTTGTTATTGAATATGTCGCATAGAAAAGTTTAGAGAAGTTGAACTAGATCTATTTACTGTTGTACTTTTATAATAACACGTGCTTTACTTTAATTAATTAATAAGAAATTAATTGACTATAATATACATTTCATATCTGGCGAATTACAAATGTCATTGTTTCTACCGGAAGTAAGTTTCCCACTGATGTCTATGTTTAGTACAGCGAGTTTCAGATCAAGATAACAACAAAAGACAGCCCTGTATGTTCTGTCCTAGTATCAATGAATTTCTTCAAAACGTTGCATATACACTTATATTAAAATAAAAACTGCAAACTCTATTTCTAAGAATTAAATTTTTTTTTCTCACTTTAATACATATTAACATAACGATTCGTCAAATATCAAAACACAAAGACTTAAACACAATATAACAAAACTCAAGAACAACAACCCAACTTGAGACAATCCCAGTTTAATTAATTTCCTTGATTCCAAACATAGCGGCGATAAAATATAGCTCTATATATTCCATATGGTCTGATTGGTTCAATGTTTTGCTCTAGATTTGAAACAAAAAAAAAAAGATCTAGGTGTGGAAGTATATGCCTAGCGATCACATCTCTTTGATGAAAGAAACAGGACGAAAAATGAAGCGACAACATAAAATGTCATATGCTACTTTGCGTCTTAGCTTTTTTCATTAATTACATTGTGATATTTGCAAAAAATTAACAATCTTATCGGTAGGAGACTAACTGCATATTACTTAATGACTAATTAACAAAATCGCTAGTCTTCATCAAGTATGATTTCTTTGTATAATCAGACAACTAAATACATTAACATCTATCAGTTCCATATACTTTGTAAGGAATGTTCAGAGATGCACTGTACTACAAAGAAATGTGTAGATCTATATATTTTTTTTACAGAAATATAGTAATGCTTATTTGCATAATTAGATAAAGACATTAAGTAGCCGAAAAAAACAAGTTGAATAGCACAAATAGTAAAGTCAATATCTATCGTAATTTATAACTATTCATTGTATACAAAACTATTATTTCTCTAATGCAACCAATGGTTTCTAATTCAATTGCATTTGAGTTTTTATTATTTTTGTCTAATTTAAATAAAATGCAAATTAGAAATGTTTCCGTCGGGTCCGAAATAAATTCATAGCTAAAATATTATTAGATCCCATTTCTAATTAAATTCAAAGGATGTCATTACAAGAGACTCATGAAACGATGGATGCTGTTTCGAAAAATCCATTTGTTGTTACAAAATCAAAAGTAAAATGAAGATGTGCAAGATGGTGTGCTATTAAAATGGTACACATGTTACTGAGACTGAAGGAGAACAACAATATCCATTTACAAACAATGAGTTGATAACGTTTGAACACATTATTCAAGGTGATAAAAACCAAATCGAAAACAAACAAAAAACGTATTTACACGGATTTCATCAAAGAGATATGAGTGCAGAAGTCTCTGCATAATTCTCAAAAACTCAAAATAATACTACAAAAAGAGGTTCAATTTAGTTTCTGGTTCATCATCACCCATTCTCGTGAAATAATTTTTTTTTCTCTCGTCTGCAATATCCGCGTTTCTCGTTTGCTTCTTCCTAATGTCGAGCGTTTCTGTTTACTCTTGTCTGCTTATGACGTCGCTCGACCAATAACGTCATGGACTACTTTATGTCGACTTGACTGTTTCCTTAATTCAGAGAAGAAAAAAAAACAAAGTTTATATCAGTAAACTCAAAAATCTTTATAGATTCTAAAAATACAACATGTACAAATACAGAGATTTATGTTACAAATATTCTTAACGACTGTCCCAAACCTGGAACTACGTTTCGACTGATCTGGGAAGCTACATTCTCATGTCTTATAGTAAAAATAGTAAAGTATCCCATTTCAGACCTTAATATCTATAAGGTAGATGATCTATTTCTAAGGCCGACGCTCATCGTGGGTGTCATGTGACCAGCACAACGATCGACGCCTTTACTTTCCCCAATTGAAGCCAGGTACCCAATAGAATTAAATGCACTCGGGGCGTCCAAAAATTATGAAATTCAAAATCCCTGTCTTCACCGAAATTTGAACCTGGGACCCCAGGTTCGAGCGCTTTACAGTTTGAGACCAGCAGTGTCGCAGGTTCTGCCAGGCCTGGGTACGCTGTTCTGCCTCAAAGTGGCACTCAGATGGAAACGGTTACTTGAGGTGGTAACTAGGCCAAATGAATGGCAAAACAAAACTCCCGTGGGAGTGTCCAAGGGTACGCGAGAGTGGACCCATTGCACGGACTGAGTTGAAAGAGAGCTCTCATGACCATGTCAAAAATCCATGCGCCGTTTCTAAAGGGACCGTTACATTTATGGCGAGTTCCCCCATGGTTAGCTTGGTATAACATAGGAAGATGGCGGAGGCTCCCGGTAAACTCGGTCTTTTGGCCATGTCTAGCCCATGCGTCCGGAGGCCAGTTATGTCGGAAATAGCAATGCTTTATATAGGCATTGACTTGGGTCTCTTCTAGACAGAACGGTGGTTTAGACAGGTTTTTTTAAAGTTAACTGTTTGACGCTCAAAAAGGTTTTTTTTTAAACTTAAAGCTCGAAGAGCCTTCGGCTCAGCTCTTAGACGATTTAACGATTCTGTCAGGTCCGGGTACGCTATTCTGCCTCAACGTGGCACTCGGGTGAAAACGGTCGCTAGAGGAAGTGATCAGGCTAAATGAATAGCAAAACAAAACTCCCGTGTGAGTGTCTAAGGGAATGAGAGAGCTTTCCCATTGCACGGTGCAGAGTTGAAAGAGAGCTTCCACGTCCCTGTCGATAATCCATGCGCCGTTCCTCAAGAGACCGTTACACTAATAGTGAGTTCTGCACGGTTAGCTTGGTAAAACATAGGAAAATAGCGTGGGTTCCCGGCGTGTTCGGCCTTCGGCCATGCATTCTAGTCCATGCGCCCGGAGTGCCATATACATCGGAAATAGCAATGTTTTACACAGACATTGATTTGGATCTCTTCAAGACAGAATTGTTTGTTCAAGAAGGCTTACACGCCTAGAGTTGGAAGAGCCTTCGTCTAAACTCTTTTGACAATCACATGGTTCTGCCAGGAAATAACACTACATATAATGTTATAACATCATTGGGGAAAGTCAATGTATCAATATATTAGATACTTAGAACAAAGTCTTACACTTAGACCGGGTATCTAATCGGAAATTTGTTGTACAGTGTATAGTCTATGTTTCAAATAAAGAGCGTTCCATAGAAAAGTACATAAATGGACATTAAATAAAGAAATTCAATGATTGACTACCATATCTTTCAAAGCACTACAGTATTAAAGAGTATATATATATATATATATATATATATATATATATATATATATAGAGAGAGAGAGAGAGAGAGAGAGATCTATAGGCACCCCAGTCACGTTTAGAGACGACTCATAACACCATAACACTAATTCTAATCTAAATACATCCCACAAATTATCTCAATTGACATTGATTTACAAGCCGCCAATTCGACTGATATTTTTACATGCACCTCAAACTGATCTTAACATTGCTTGTGACGTCATTAATTAGCAGGCAAATTTTTATATATTTTGTGTGTGTGTGTGTTGCCAACTCGGAACATGAAATTTTAACTATAGTGAACGTGTGGTGCATTTAAATGATTTTTGTTTTTTCCCTTTAATTTTGCGACAAGAAATTTTACTGTCACTGTTTCCGCTCTTTTTATTTCTCAATAATCAATCATATTTTTTTTTTTCATTTTTCGGATGTAGCAGAATTACAGAATTTAAAAAAAAATATATTGTAGGGATACTTTTAGGAATATTTTTTTTTCACAATTTGCACAATTTCTGTCAGAAGAATATTAAATAGTACTTCTAGTCCAATCAAGCCTGCTAAAGAAGGCATTGGATAAACGAGGGTAGGGCATGAATTTGGAAGTGTGACTTCCACACAACCAGGAGGTCTACCAATGCTTGTAGACGTTATTAGTTAAATTATGCTTCAACACACATTTTTAATAGCAATAGACTTAAAAAAAACAAGGTTTCCAAAGACAGTTTGTGTGGAAACAGTAATCAAAATCGGCCCCCGAAGTGGTCCACCAAGGCAGGCTTCAATATTTTCAGAAAGAACATCCGAATGAAATTATCAAAGACAGAAGAAAGAAGGTTATCAGATCTTGTGTAGTACCCCAACGGTCCCGCAGATCAAAGGATAGGTGAAAGTGAATGTAAAGTTAGGATGTGAACCTGGCCTAACTGGTTACCCTTTCAGAACTTGTGGTCTATAAGGCAGATGATGTAAAGTTCATCTGTTTTTGTGGCCTACGGTTAACGAGGATGTCATGTAGCCAACACAACGACCTACCGCCTTTACATTTCCCCAACTAATGTCAAGAACCCATTAGAGCTGAGTGGACTCAGTGTCGCCCAAAGATTCCAAAGTTGAAAATCCCAGTCTTCACCAGGATTCGAAATCGGGATCCCCGGTTCGAAAGCCAAGCGCTTTACCGCTCAGCCACCGCGCCTCCCCTGGCCAGACTGATGTCTTATAATTGATCTAATTGTTTTTAAAAGGGCTCAATCTCTTAGTTGAATCCTATTTTTAAAAAAAAAAAAAAAAAAAAAAAAATGGAATATAAACAAGTTCAAGAAAATAAAGTTGAGCTTTTTCTCTTTAAAAAACTGCTTGCATAACTGATTTTAAAAATCAGATTTTTCGCTTTTAGAAAAAAAAAAGATGCCGTTGCATCAGAACTTTGAATGGTCTAAAATATTGTGATGTTGGATTTTCAATATCTTTTCTAGTTTACGAGATCTCGAGTTTACGAGATCTAAATGGGACGGACGGACAGACGGACGGACAGACATTTCGCACAAAACTAATAGCGTCTTTTCCCCTTTCTCCCCTTTTTCCCCTAAAAAACAACAAGCAATACAAAAAAGAATAGTTTAAAAAAACAGAGCTTATCTAAGGGAAATAAATACTGCCATTTACTGAAAATTTCAAGGTTTAGCCCCTTTCTGCTATATGAATAAGATAAATTAATTAGTACTAAATGATTGACTAAATACCTTTTTTTTTTAATTTACTCGTGTATTGTCAGTGAATATGAATAATTATGCAAACTTCCTAATAGGAAATGGGAGAAAAATATGATCAGACTTTTTACCAGACAGACAGATAGACGGACAGAGTGAGATGATATAAACTTTGTAAACATTGCATGTGAATAGCGAAACTTTCATGCTAACAGCATGCTCAGAGCTCTACGGTCCAATCTCTTTTGTGGACCTGTAGGAGGAGAGGGGGTTTCTGGGAGAAGGTTTTCGTGCTTCCTTTAGGCGAACATCAAACACATCTCAGTTGGAGCCTAGATTCGAACTCGAGGCCTCCCCTTCCTGATAGCCAAGCGGTTTTTGTCACTCAGCAACACATATTTATACAAAGTGTCTATTTCACTTGGTTTCTCTTCCAATATCTTCCAAAGACTTGACTTATCTTATAAAAGACAGACGTTACTTCTAAAAAGAAGATGATTACGTCATATGTGTCATGCATCTAGGCATACATGTTAACCAATTCATTGGTTTTCCTGACTGGCTCAGGCAACCCATTTCATGCTCTAATAGCAATAGGAAAAAGGAGTATTTGTACAAATTGACCTAGCATATGAGATGAGAAATGTTCTTTTATCTTTGTGTCTTTCTAAGTATTATATTAATTTTTGTTTTTGTATTTTAAGATTATGGTTCAATATTTTATGAATAATTGCTACTTTAATTTAAAGACCTCTAACTACTGATTGCACTCGTGTCTCACAGCACGCACACACCCACCTCCACCTTACCTTTGCACTTTTCGCACTAGGCACAGATCTCTTCTCTACTTCGTTGGCTGCCTCGCTTAGCTCTGCGGCTGACACTTCTTCCAAGTCCGGGATTCTTTTTCCGATTCCCCCTGCGAAACTAAATCTGTCCAGCCTCCTTTTTCCGATGCCACCGTAGAATCCGAATTTGTCTATCGGTCTTTTGCCAATGCCCCCAGCAAAGGCGTATCTATCAAAGCGTCGTTTGCCGATTCCTCCATAGAAACCATATCTGTCGAAGCCTCGCTTACCGATTCCACCTGCGAAGCTGAAGCGATCGATCGGGCGTTTTCCTATTCCTCCAGCGAAGTTGAACCTGTCGATTCCCCTCTTGCCGATTCCACCACTGAATCCAAACCGATCTAGACGCCTTTTTCCTATACCAGCGACGAATCCATATCTGTCGATGCCACGTTTTCCAATACCACCTGTAAAACTGAACCTATCCAGTCTTCGTTTACCGATTCCACCACTGAAGGCAAACGGGTCAATCCTCCGTTTTTCATAATCATCTTCTAAATCACCGTCTTCTTCATCGTCCCTTTTGCCGATCCCCATATGAAAACCATATCTGTCTAATTTGCGTTTGTCCATTGTTTCTGAATTGTCCAGACTGTCTGAAGTGACCAGATCTTCAGGCCGTTCGCCATCAAACTCGTTTGTGTCTGGATCGTAAGCCCTGCAGGAAGAAAGCACTACAAGGCACAGGACGAAAGAGTGCAGCCAGTTCTTTGGCAACATGTTGGGGAGAAGTCTGTGAAGAAGACAAACATTTCAAAATAACATTAAAGGGTTTGTTGATTATATTTATAATATAATACATAAAAATAATGCATGATGAAAATAAAATGTGCACAGGAAAATTGTTAAATGTTTTTTTTCAGAATTTAAACAAAATTATTTCATTGCTATAAGTTTATTTAAAAATAATAATAACAAAACTTGTCTTCGAGTCAACGACGATTCAAGAGTGTATTGTCTATGTTCAAAGATGAAATGGAGACGCGGTGGCTGAGTGGTAAATTGCTTGGATCCCGAACAGTAGGTTCTGGGTTCAAATCCTGGTGAATACTGGGATTTTTACTTTGGGGATCATTATGGCGCCTCTGAGTCCACCAAGCTCTAATGGGTACTTGAAATTATGCGAAAAAGTAAAGACGGTTGGCCGTTGTGCTGGCCACATAACACCCTCGGTAGCTGTGGGACACAGAAATAGATGACCTTTACATCCTCTGCCCCCACTGAACGCAAGGTCTGAGAGGAAACTTTACTTTTTTTTTCTTTTTCAAGGATGAAATATTCTTTGTTTTCTAATCTTGCTATGGGACATCAGAAAACAAATGTAAATCTAGCTGACTACATTGTCCACCTCGATATTACTACCGTAACAACCTTGATAGTTTTCAATTATAAACTCCTTCTCTCCTAATCGACGATACCATCGTTGATTATGACCTCATTAAATTAAATTAATGTTTCATTTTTTTAACTTGACTTTGAAGTATATAAAAAAAAAGCATGCCTTTAATTCTATACCAAATACAACAGTTTCTGATAACAAACTACAAAGCTATTGAAGCCCAATCATAACAGGGGTAGTGAAATAGTAATAAGCCAAATGAAGAATTCCTTCCAAAACGCGGAAAATTAATTACGGAGAGAAAGAGTTAATATTGTCATATTCTCTTCGCTCCTGGACTCTCTATGGCGGAACAAACGTATCTGTTATTTCTTTGTGTTTTTTCAGGGAGCTAGGTCTCGGTTTAGAGCTGAAACGCAACTGAGGCTTGGGCTGTGTTAGCCTGTTAGCTGTGGATGATCTACCTTGTGTTGATATTTGATGGAGTGGATCCATGCTAGCCAAGACACACGATTCTGACTGAAGAGATGCGTTTTAATTTGAAAGTGTTGGCATAAGTATGGTTTGCGCCTGATATTGAGTATTGTTGCTATGCATATAATTTAATTATTAATTTGAAGTATTCTAATCATTCATCATTCATTCATTGAAACAATCAGCTGATTTATTGTGGAGTTGGCGAGTTACTGAATGTTTCCTTTGTTTCATTATTTATATATTGAAACTTTTTTAATTTCGCAAACTTGTCGGTGGCCGAGGTAACGTTAAAACACAACCCGAAATGTGACATTCACACGGTCATTGACATTCGCTCAGTCATTGGCATTCACATGGTCATTGGCATTCACACGGTCATTGGCATTCACACGGTCATTGACATTCGCACGGTCTTTGGCATTCACACGGTCATTGACATTGAAACAGTCATTAACATTTACACAGTAATTGGCATTTACACAGTCATTGAAATTCACACATTGGTATTTACACATTGGAGTTTACTCAGTCACTGGCAGTTACACAGTCATTGACATTTACAAATTGGCATTTGAAAAGTCATTGGCATTTACACAGTCATTAACATTTACACAGCCATTGGTATTTACACGTTGGCATTTACACATTTGCATTTACATTCATTACCTTTTTTAAAGCCATTGGCATTAACATATTGGCATTTACACAATCAATACCATTTATATAGTCATTTACAATTACACTCATTGAAGTTTGCAGTTACTGGCACTTAGACAGTCATTGGCATTTACATAGTTATTGGCATTTACAATCAATTGCATTTACACAGACATTGGCATTTACAGTCATTGGCATCTACACAGCCATTGGCATTTACAGTCATTGGAATTTACATAGACATTGGCATTGTCGCATTGACATTATCGTTGACATTAGATAAATGTTTAATCATGGACAGTGACAATGTCATTGACACACTCTTTGACACTGGCAGTGAGAGTGGTGGAGACACTAACAGCAGCAAGATGTCAACAACATGAAAGGGACGCCCTTGTCTGGCACCCAAGTGCCCTATCTCACCATGTCACCGCACCCCCCCCCCCCCTCAAAAATTGATTCCAACAAGAAAAGGTTAAAATACTTAGACGGCTCAGAGTTAACAAAATTGTCTATAATTACACGACAGCGTTCTGAGAAGCCAGGTCTGGATCGTATGGTTTAGTTCCAACCAAATTGTGCTATTTGTACTTGCAAGGTTTTAATTATTTCCACCAGTCTCAATTCTCTTTGTGATATTTCGATAGATTTTTTTTCTTCGATCGATTAGTTCAGCGAAAACTAGTTAACATCAAAAACATATTTAGCTAGTGAAGCCATTTTTAGGCTTGAATCATACGAAATTTCGAAACCTGTTTTACACTGTATGTATAGAAGGGGCTTAAAAGTATAGCAGAATTGTCTCACTACATGTTACGATTTGATACCACATTGTAAGACTCTATTGCAGTGGTTCCCAAACTTTGTCCTTAACGCTTCGCACATTCAGAGTATGTAGCGAAACACTTTGCTTATTGGGGAGGCTTATCCACGTGGTGGCTTACTAGTTGACTATGTTAAGTAGGTCATGAAACAACTACTTCTACACGTACCACATACCAGACACAGAAATCTTAAAGCTGTCCAACATGAACAGTATCAATGCGACATTAAAAAGGTCCGAAATTCGATTGGAGGGACATGTAGTCCGCATGCCAGAACAAACGCCTTCCCAAACGACTTCTGTATGGGGAGCTATGTACAGGAAAGCGCTCTCAGGTAGGCCAATACAAGCGCTATAAAGAACTCTCAAGAGCTCCTTCAAGGGGTGCGAAATCGACATTCACGGCTGGGAAGCACTAGCTCTCGATCGCTCCTCATGGCCTGAAGCTGTTAGTCTCGGAGTCTCGAGATTTGAAGCAAGAAGAGTGGCCAAGGTGAAAGAGCGCCGACCCAACAGAAAGCTGAAACCTACACATGCCACGTATGCGGCCGGCTTTTCAAAGTGAGAATTGGACTTTACAGTCATCTTCAAGTCCATAGGATATGAGAAATGTGCTCATCTTCGATCACCGCGGAACACAGTTTGGGACACACCGCTCTATTTAATTCACGCATTTCGCTTAAAGGTTAAAAACAAAAGCGATTGTTTAAAGTCTAACCAGAGAGAGAGAGGGGAGAGAAATACGTTAACATGCCAATGTGAAAAAGAAGAGTAAAGCTCCCCTTTCAGACCCCTTGTGATCTATGGGGCAGACGATGTGCAGGTCATCTGTTTCTTAGGCGGTTAACGAGGGTGTCGTGTGGCCAGCACAACGACCAACCGCATTTACTTTTCCTCAACTTAAGTCATGTAACCATTAGAGGGAAATGGACTGAGGTGTGTTCTAAACATCTCGAAATTCAAAATTCCAAATTTCACCGAGATTCAAATCCAAGACGCCTTGGTTCGGAAGCCAAGCGATCTACCATTCAAATTTAAATAGTATGTACAATACTCGTAACATATTCCCGTTTCGAATATCAAAAAAAAAAAAAAATGAAAATATTCTTTTGCAATAAATCTATTTTTGTTAATGGCTTCCGAGAAAATCGTGAATATGACTGACATCTTAACAGTGCCTTTAAGTCTAGGTTTTAGTTGAGATCTTATGTATAATGTATAACACTTAATAGTTATATATAAATCTATCTTTCTATCTATCTATCTATCTATCTATCTATCTATCTATCTATCTATCTATCTATCTATCTTTCTATCTATCTATCTATCTATCTATCTATCTATATAGCTGTCTGTCTGTTAAGAACCTATCTATCTTTCTGTCTGACGGTCTATCTATCTGTCTGTCTGTCTGACAGTCTATCTATCTGACCGTCTTTCTGTCTTTTTTGTCTTTTTATCTATCTTTTTATCTATCTATCTATCTATCTATCTATCTATCTGTCTGTCTGTCTGTCTGTCTGTCATCTATCTATCTCTCTGTCTGTCTGACGGTCTGTCTATCTGTCTGACAGTCTATCTATCTGACCGTCTTTCTGTCTTTTTTGTCTTTTTATCTATCTATCTATCTATCTATCTATCTATCTATCTATCTATCTATATCTCTGTGTCTAATTATAATCCACAAAACTCGTACGCCATAAGGACAGGAAAACCCGAAACTCTGTCGTCTGCTACTGGGAATCGAGAACCGCAGACGTGAAATTCAAAACTCGTTAACTTGTTTGAAGTGGTCGACCCTTGACTCAGAGATTTCACAATTGACTCTAGAATTGTTACTAGTTCTGTGGGATGCCAAAAAAAAGTAGTCCCTGTGTAATCCCGCCGCTTTCCGCAGACGACAGTTTTAATAACAATACGCCATGTTATGAACTACGGAATTCGGGCTCACTTCACTATATCTAAATCTGGCATCTCTTTTCTTTCTTGTGACATTTCTAGTGGAAAACAGTTGTGACACAGCGATGCCCACAAATGTCACCGCGCGGCCAATTAATGTCGGCGATACCATTAAAATGTAATGCCGTAATGTCAGGGCGCGTAACTCTGTGATGCCAAGACATTTTATTCTCTCCCCTTTCTATAAACATGGAGTAAACACACAAAAATACAGTCAACTTCAGAAAAATGATTTTTGTGTTCTACGTTCTGGTGTTACTGGTTTTTCGTTAAAATTTTTAATATTAATCTTACGTCGGATATTAAGAGAGTGGGTTGAAATCTTACTTCTTAGCTTTACTAAGACCGCAATGGTCTAAATACAAGTAGATTCTAATAATCGTATCTTCTTATCTTATATAATACAGACGTTATTTCAAAAACAGAAGATGGTTACGTCCTATGCGTCATGCATCTAGTCATGCATGTTAACTAATGACTTAAATTCTGCCAAGTCACTGGTTTTCCTGGCTGGCTCAGGCAACCCATTCCATGCTCTAATAGCACTAGGGAAGAAGGAGCATTTGTACAAATTTGTCCTAGCATATGGGACGAGGAATGCGCCTTTATCTTTGTGTCTTTTTGAGTACTTTATTAGATTTTATTATGTATTAGAAGATTATGGTTCAGTCTTTTATCTATAATCGCTACTTTACCTTTGAGTCTTCTCTCCTGAAGGCTTTCTAAATTTAGTGATTTTACTAAAGGTCTTACTCAAGTCAACTTTGAATATTAAATTGTTATGAATCTCCCTGCACTATTAGTTAGCTTGATAAAAAGAAATAACGCATTCGACAGATACGTCTTTGTTAAAGCCTATACTCAGAAACTTTTAAGATAAAAAACAAACCCCCCTAAAAAAAAATATTTAAAAAATGATGGAAATCAAATAATATCTTTAGATTCTCCCACTATCACACACGAGCATATGTCGCCCTGACAGTCTAATGTTATATGTTTTGTTTGTTGTAAAATGTTTTACATGTTTCGGATGTTCCTTCAGAGTTGAAGATAATTACTTCCTAGTCCAAACCTCCCACAGGACGACGGGGGATGGGAGCGGGCAGGGTTTGAACCCTGGACCACCGATAAATCTGAACGACAATCTATCGCGCAAACCGCACAATCAGGCAGCAATCCATATCTATCTTATCTTATAAAATACAGTCGTTACTTAAAAAAAAAAAACATTATTACGTCCTACGCGTGTTCCTAGGTCAATGTGGTCATCCTTGTTAATTAATGACATCAATTCTGCTATGTCATTTGTTTACCTAGCTGACTCAGGCAACCCATTCCATGCTCTAACGACACTATGGAAGAAATATAATTTTTATCAATTCGTCCTAGCATATGGAATGGGAGTAATGTCTGCATCATTGTGTCTTTCTTAGTATTTCATTAACTTTGTTTTTCTAGTTATAAATTATGGTCTAGTGTTGTATGCATAATTGCTAATTTACTGTCTTTAGCGTCTTTAAATTTAGTAATTTTACTAATGGTGTTACGCTAATCAAGTGTAAATTTTCGTGTTATAAATCTAACGGTTCTCTTTTACGCCTGTAATCTAGTTTTTGAATGTTTTCTTAAGAAGACTTCTTAGAACTTTTGTGAAATCTTGAATTTGTTAATAGTAAAATTCTTCCTCTTATTGTTTAATACGTAAAGGATAGTTATAATACTTTACGGTTTAAAAATACGATTTATTGACCAAAGGAGTATTAAATATTTATATTAATTGTAACGAAAGTGCTCGATTAAATTGTTTTTTTTCCCTCAACGATCGTGATTAGAAGCTGAATGTTAAAACTAAAAATGTCACTATTTAAAATGAAAAAGTTGAAGTCTTGACTCTATAATAATATTTGAAATTCGTTAATCTGACAGTATGAATCATATATTATATCTACAATTGGTACTACACAAAATACATATCACGTGACGCTTTGTAGCTTTTTAGTGGTATGGGCGACACCGTCAAGTAAGCTTCATGGAGCTCTCCTTCAGAAGAAATATTTTACTTATAGCTTTCTGGAGAGCGCTCTTCTTTAAACATGTTGAGAGGAGTTAGTTTTATTTTCTAGCCAGCATAGTCTTAGCTCACAAAAACACAGTCGTAGCTCAAGGAGCAAAGTCAGTGGCGTAGCTATGGTGGGGGAGGCGGGGTCCGAAATTAAATTCCCCCTTGAAGGGGTGTGACCCCAATGACTGTTCAAAATTTGTTTTTACATTAAATATTATCGCCATTATTTCATGTCATGATGTTGACTGTCAAAATTCAGGGGCCCCTAAGAGGTTTCGCCCCCGGGCTCCCTAATCCCTAGCTACGCCACTGAACAAAATCTAGCTCATAGAACACAGTCTTAGCCCACAATACAAAAGTTTAGTACACAGAACACAAACTCAATTTCTTGGCCAGCAAAGCGAATACCGATTCCCTGAAAACTAAATTGGCCTGCGATGGAGCAGCCTTTCATGTCATTAAACAAATAGGTCCAGCCCTCTAAGTCTAACAGAAACCAATAAATAACAATATATCTAACTTTATTTGGAGACGTCCTTATTTGCAATTACCAAAAGTATACTTTCCCATAATTCAACTCAAAATGGCAAAAGGGATATCCCCTTATCCATTAAGCTGAACATTTTCGTTGACTACAATATATATATATAGGGGCAATACTCTGACGATATACCTATACGTCCGAGTCTGAATAGCCAGTCCTATTTCTCTAGTGAACACTGAAAGGTTTGCTCCATTGCAGCCACGGGAACAACAATAAAGAAAAGAAAAAACGAGGCGGCTATTCCCAGTCGGTGCGTCCCGTCTTGCTGTCCCGCAGTCTGACACATTCATAAAGTCTATTCAACTGTGACTAAAGACCAAGATGGATAATTTGTTTCATTCGGTTAAAAGGTTCCGCCGAGTAGGGGGACGTCACTTCCTGTAATAGTCATGAGTTGTCTTCCGTCGTTTTTATCCTTCTTTCTCTTCCTTTCTCTTTCTCTCTTCCTTTCTCTTTCTCTCTTCCTGTATGGATGTGAGTATGTGTGCGCCTAGGACTGAAAATGCTACTGTGATGCATTTTTATCACTTTAGAGAGTAAGGATCTATCGGTTTTCTAGCATTGTG
This sequence comes from Biomphalaria pfeifferi, assembly GCA_030265305.1. Classification (NCBI taxonomy): domain Eukaryota; kingdom Metazoa; phylum Mollusca; class Gastropoda; family Planorbidae; genus Biomphalaria; species Biomphalaria pfeifferi. Next base: position 800,191 of record JASAOG010000106.1, on the reverse strand, counting down.
TCAGAGGTAGATCATTGTTTATTAGACGAAGGATTGTCGTTTCGTTTTCGGGACAAGATGAGAGAAGTCGTGAATTATGTCAGGGGAGGTAAAGGAATTGTCTTAATGTTGAACTCTCTGTCCCTGTTGTTTGTATGGTGTCCCTTTTGATTCTCATAATAGGTATAATCCTTTAAGTAGTTTATAGATTTCAATTTAGGTGATTGAGTGTATGCATATATTTATTTGTTCCAGGACGACGTCATGGCTCTCTTTTGTAGATGGAGGAAGGGGTGCAGTCACTTAGGAGGCAATTTATGATTATTTAGTTTGATATATACTTAGGCAATATAAGCTATGTAAAAGAAGGATGCAATGTTTTCATTTAAAAAAAAAATATTTAATGGTGTACATCAAAATGTATAACCGCTTTCACTTCGACATTACGGAAAAAATTATATTGAATTAATGTGATTATGAAATATTTAATGAATCCTATTTACAAGCATTTAAGACTTATACTGACCACCTATAATGACCACGTGAACTGACCACATTGTGAGATCTGTGGCTGAGAGGCATAGACTGTTTGGCTACTTATCAAGGTGGCCTGAGTTTGAGACCCTATTCGAGCAGAGCTGTATTTGGTGAGCACCTAATATCAGCACCGAAGCCTTCTCCAAGATAACCCACCCGGTCGACAAAAGAGATTGGATTAAACGCTATAAGCATGGGAAAAAAAACACAACGCTATCAAAGTCTTTTTGCATATATTTTTTTTTTCAAATATATTGCTTGATCTTCATCTCATTCACTGTGTTCATTTAAATGTGAACTTTGACTCAAATCCTCGTTTCCTAAGAAATAAACTGTTTTAACTTCCATTGGAATTATCTTATCTTATATAATACAGACGTTACTTCAAAAACGAAGATGATTACGTCCTAATCGTCAAGCATTTAGTCATGCATATTGACCAATGACCTAAATTCTGCCAAGGCACTGGCTTTCCTGGCTAGCTCATACAACCCATTCCATGCTATAACAGCGCTAGGGAAGAAGGAGCATTTGTACACTGGTATTACTTACATAGCTAGGTAACAATTAGTTCTTACTCTGCTATTTAAAATTTAGGTCATTAAGATAACTGTACATCAACTAAAAATACTAAATCAAGCAAATTTTTTTACACAGAGAATCTCTAGGTGTAATGGAGGCGCGGTGGCTGATGGGAGTCCCAGGTTCGAATCCTGGTGAAAAAATGGATTTTTAAATTTTGGGATTGTTAGGCGCATCTGAGTCCACCCAGCTCTAAAGGCGGTCATCGTGCTGGCTACATGACACCCTCGTTAATCGTACACCACAGAAACATATGACCTTTACATTATCTGCCCTATAGACCCCAAGGTCTGAAAGGGGAACAGTATTTTACTATTATGTAATGATGTTTCAGAAAATGGAGACACTAAAACCTTTCAAGCAGTACCAGCACCAGTCATTGATAATGCACAATCGGTCGGACACTGATTTCCTTATGATCCTGTTCTTACTAATAAATAACATAGCCAACGTCTTCCTTGGTTTGGGTCTGTTGGTATTAAAACCATGTGGCTCAATATTTTTATTATTTTAGTCTAGAAATCGGTTGTTATTATTTTGTAACGTGCGGCATGTTTTTTTTTTTTTTTTTTTCTTGCATTATCTATGAGGTATAGTGAGTAACTAGAAAGCGTGCAATGCGCTACTTTTGGCGCAGGCGCCATGGGTTGGCTACTTTTGATTTAATGTTTTTAATATCATTTGCTATGCGGCTTATATCAACTCACTCTGTCTGTCTGTTTTGTAAAACCCAATCTCTGATCAAGTTGAAGCTTTGCACAATTTTCTTTGGCGAAGACAGTACACGAATTTAAAAATAAAAAAATGTACAAACTAGCCAATTTAGTGGTAATGATTGCTTTTCGTTTGATACCAAGAATGAATATTAATCCGTTAATATTCACAAATATAGCTAAATATTTAGGGTTTTGTTAACTTCACATGTTATTTCTCCCACGCCGATTCTATGATCTAATTAAAAAATTAAACATTATTTATTGTAAAAAAAAACAAAAACATAATGGTATTGCATACGTGTAAATCTGGAGCTCTTTCCGTTAGATAAGATTTTTTTTAAAAATATTTCCCAATCTTTTTTTTTCTCCATTTTTTAAGCTTTTGTTTAGATTCCATTACATCGTTTTTACTTCCTGTGTCACTTTACTGTATTTATTATTTTAAAATGTTTTTTTCGGTATACAGGATATTAATGATTAAAATGTAGATTAAAGAACAGATTACTATGATTAACTTGAAGATACTCTATACATTTAATTTAGTCTTCAAAAACTCACGTTCTTTTATCCTAATTGTGTAGTACAAAATACATACACTATTTCACTTCTCTGAATCTGAAACAATATACAAACTATTATCACCTCCTTACAAATGATGGGGCTAATATCTCCACGGAATAAAACCAACACCTAAAAACGGCTAAGTTGACATCTCTGTCTCAAGAAAAATCACTGGCATAGCTATTAGCAGTCTCCTAACACTTTGATTTAGAGTAGGTTTTTTTTTTCATGTACTTTCTTTTTTAAACAAACTAACCACATTTGCATTGTTTTTTTTTTTCAGAAACAAAGGTCAACCCAGATTGCACGGTTATTTTGTGGGCGGGACACAGAGTGGCAGAAGTAAAATAATTAGTGTACTCTGTCGTCCAGGAAAAAAAAATCAAACGTCACGTGATCAAGTGGATAATGGGTGCTTCAAATTTCGCGTCTGTTTTGATTCTGATTTGTCTTTGAAAAAAAACCTTATAATTATATCAATAAAAAAAATACTCAAAAACATATCTTTAAAATTGTGCTCTAATGAACAAACAGAGAGAAAAGGCAACAATGAGACTTACAAAAACACCTAGACCTTGTTATTTCTCCCTATGTGTTTTTTCCCTTACTCCTTCGTATTGTCTTATGTAGCTAATGAACTAATGACAACTTTACATTGTGTTACTGTTACAAACATTCATTTCTTGTGGGGAAACAGAGAACATTAGTACAAATAGTTGCAATCACAACTTTCGGAACTAGTTCTTGACCACCGGTTACGACAGATATTTAATAATGATTTTTACTAATAGATAGACAGACAGACAGACACACAAAAAGAAAGAAAGATAGATAGATAGATGGATAGGGATTTCAATTCAGTGAACATTGTTACTGACCCGCGCTAATTCTAAGTGTAAATTATTAAATTAAATCGTTATAAATTATATATAATAACAATGTTTCCGCGGCCTCCTGATTTCAAGGACCTCTAGGAAATCTTCTGAGAAGTCAAAATATACGAAATAGTCATGGAAATCTGTAATTATTAAAATCTCCTGAAAAAATGGACAAGATTGCCATTTTTTTGTTTCCATGAAATAAAAGCAGCATTGTGAGCGTTCACTTAATACAAAATTATTGCAAAGACGAAAGTATTTTCTAACAAAAACAAGGTTACAAAAGACAGTTTGTGAGGAAACACAAACTCAAAATCGGCCCCCGAAGTGGTCCACCAAGGCAGGCTTCAATATTTTCAGAAAGAACATCCGAATGAAATGATCTTGTGTAGTGCCCCAACGGTCTCGCAGATCAAAAGATAGGTGAAAGTGAATGTAAAGTTAGATGTGAGCCTGGCCTAACTAGTTCCCCTTTCAGAACTTGTGGTCTATAGGGCAGATGATGTAAAGTTCATCTGTTTTTGTGGCCTATGGTTAACGAGGGTGTCATGTAGCCAGCACAACGACCAACCGCCTTTGCTTTTCCAGAACTAATGTCAGGTACCCATTAGAGCTAAGTGGACTCAGAGGCGCCCAAAGATTCCAAAGTTGAAAATCCCAGTTTTCACCAGGATTCGAACCCGGGACCCCGGTTCGGAAGCCAAGCGTTTTACCGCTCAGCCACCGCGCCTCCCCTGGCCTAACTGATTGTTTTGAAAAGGCTTAATTTTTTAATTATGCATATCCACAATGAAAAAGTGTGTACGAAAATGATATTTACAAGATAACTATTCGTTTTAACTTAGGTCTAACTTATAATGCATACTAATTAGCTTTTTTTCTTTAAAAAACTGCTTGCATAACTGATTTAAAAAATTAAATTTTTCGCTTTCAGAAAAAAAAAAAGATGCCGTTGCATCAGAACTTTGAATGGTCTAAAATATTGTGATGTCGGATTTTCAATATCTTTTATAGTTTACGAGATCTAAACGGGACGGACGGACAGACGGACAAACATTTCGCAAAAAACTAATAGCGTCTTTTCCCCTTTCGGAGGCCGCTAAAAATTCTTAATTTTAACATTATGCTTATCCCTACTCAGACTATGCCCCGCGCAATCCGTTTCACATAAGGCCCCGCAATTGCTAGGGCCTGCCCTGGTCATATTCGGCTGCCTAGTTTGCCTATGCCTAAGACTGTCATGTTATCTATGTGCGCATCTTATGGAAATTTTTTTATTTTTTGAGACACATCGACATTAAACAAGTAAGCTGTGATCTCAAATAAACTGCTAGATAATTTTTTCTGTTCTGTAATGCACAATCGTAGTTCTGTGCCACTTGATTGGCTGCGCCTCATGATTGGATCTCTAGTGGTGCCGGTGAAAGGGTGCAAACATTGATTACTGACATATCATCACACACAGATGAGCATCGCACCCGCATACACACAAATACACACACACACACACACACCTCTCACCCTTACAACCGTCTCGTTGTTACATAATCAAGAAATTTGACCTTATTGATATGCTCTGTCATCGTGACCTTTTCTTTTATTTCTTATTCCTGTCTCATTCTGTAACCAGGTTTGTATTTAGGTCACACCGATGTATTTATTAATACAAAATATTCTTCAAAGAAAAAGGGAAAAAAAAAAAGAATATGACAATATTCTTATGCCGCAAGATTAATGTACATTCATGTGCATATTAATAAATACAGACGGCTCTACATCGCCCATTTGGAGCTAGAAAATTGGAATTATAAGATGCTGTAGATTTTAGCTTACACGATAGATATGGGAAGAATTAATTTTGTTACAATAGATTTACTTTGGCTGTATGTTTGCTCTCTAGTATTGTACTCTAAATAGTGGACATTTTGACATCGCTGGGTGTTTTTCTTGTTACTAGTTTATAGTTTCTGGTGAGCAGAATTATATATTAAAACGATCAGAAAAATAAGAAAAGTATCCTTAAAAGTTCTTCTATGGTTGAGTGCCAACTTTAATATTTAACAATGAAACAAAACATACTAAGAATTTTATAGTCAATGCTACGTTTCATAATAGACCATTTTGTATATAACATGTTTTTTTTTCTCATTAAAATTCTCAACATTATGCTTTCACAGTTATATAGGTTTATAATGTTGTTGACTAAATAGGTTTTATGGATCTCTAACAGACGATTCTGTCTATTTACTTCTTTATATAGGGCTAGGTATTTTTTATATGATGGACTGTATTCATATACAAAAACTGGATTCCTATACAAACACGTTATTCGGATGCAAAAACTGCATTCGTATACATCATTCGGTATTCACTAGATTCTAGAATGATGCAGTGTTGTCTTAGCTATATATTATTTCAATATTGTATGCTGAATCTAGTACAATTTAGATGGGTTAGCCATGATATATTGCACTTTAGACTGATATTCTATTAACGTTTTATTTAATCTCACGTGTTGAAATGACTGCATAATTAAATCGCACAAAGTCAAAGATCCAACACTCACAAAAGACAAAAGCTATCTCTGACGATCTATAAAATGTTTGACATGTTTCTGATGTTCCTTCTTCTACGTCCCAGTTCAAACCTCCCTTTAGACCACGGGGGATGGCTGCGGCAATCGAGGCAACCGAACGACAGTCCAGCGCGCATGCCGAACTAGAAGGCGGTCAAACTACGAACCGCAGCCCGTTACCAGGTGCAATCAGGCGGCGCCTTCGACACGGAGGTCACGAATCAGGCCTAGCGAAAGGTGTGCTTAAAGGGTATGCGAATAAGCTCTGCTCTAGGGTGATGAATTTTAGTTTCAGTGCGTGAATGTGCTCAATGTTAACATTGTCTAGACTTCAAGGCCAAATTTTAAGAATATTATATTTTGAAAGAAACATATAACGGTCAAACACACAAGTTTGATCTATGTGGCTAATTAGTGAAGTATTTTTTTCCCCTAAAGTTATACATTAGCTGTTTAATACCAAGGAAAGTCGTATGAGCCGTTGTCGAGATCCGTGTCCAAGTTTTTAAATATTTTTTGGGTTTTTGAGTCAGTGAATAATTTGTAAGCGGATTAGAGAATTTGTAAAATATAATGAACCGAATACGAATTAGGAAACTTCATGCAAGACTTTAGCGAAGCACCGAGCGACCTATCTACTCTGACGTCGCACTTCCGGTTCATGAAACTTATGTCCGTATTCTCACGGACGTCACATAAACAGAAAAAAAAAAGTTTAAACCATTTTATAACAACGATAGTGAGTGTGCCAATACCTTTGTTTTTCTTTATAAAGTTCCATTTGAACACACACACCGGTTACGCTCAATGTTATAATATTTGATCTGTATCTTCCTCTTCTCGTCCCCCCATTCACCAACCTAAACAACTAATAAATACAAAGACACAAAGATGAAAGCGAATTTCTTATTCCATATACTAGGACAAATCCATACAAGTGCCCCTTTTTCCCTAGGCAATCTGAGCATGGAACGGATATCCTGAATCAGCAAGAAAAACCAATGAGATTTAGATTAAGTGTCTAATATGCGCAACTAGATAAATACCTAGAAAAACGTAGAGGCTAATTATCTTCTTATTTTGGGTGAACGTCCGTAATTTATAAGATAATGTACGCCAAAAACGTTGACACATAGCATAGTACGTGATGTTAGGATGTATGGATACGTGAGCGATATATTTATACTACATTTGTAAAACAAGCAATAAAAAAAAATATACTTTTTAAACCCCAAGATTAACCGTTAATTTCTACCATTTATCTGAAAGTTACAAGGTAAAGCTCACTTTCTGATATATATAAAACAAAATGAATTCATTAGTACTAAATAATTAACTAATTTGTTCATATTTGGATTGATTCGTTTATTGTTATCGACTATAAAAATGATGAAGTGGGAGAAAAAAACGTGTCATAATGTAATAATGGGACTAGATCCACATATATATCCACACCTCTCATTAAGGAGCATTTATTCCCCTTGTTTCAAATTCAAATAAAATAACTTAATTCAATAATTTTTTTTTTTTTTTTTTCTTGAGTCATTTCTAGTCGAACTCAATGAACAGTTGTGCAAAGTTTTAACTTGATCCCAGAACGGGAAATGGGAAAAAAAAACATGAAACTTTTAACCAAACACACAAAGAGTGAGTTGATATATTTATAGCTCCAAGACGCGCTGGCTGAGTGATAAAACGCCTGGCTTCCAAATCAAGGAGTGGCTGGTCCAAATCCTGGTGAAGACTGGTTTTTTATTTTATTTCGGACAATTAAGGGCGCCTCTGAGTCCACCCAGCTTTACTGGGTACCTGACATTAGTTGGGGAAAAGTAAAGGCGGTTGGTCGTTGTGCTGGCCACATGACACCCTCCTTAACCGAGGGCCACAGAAACATGACCTTTTCATCATCTTCCCCATACATCGTAATGTTATAAATAGCTTCAAGTACAGCTATTAAATTAAAAAAAAATAGTTTATAAGATATTTATAGCCGGATGATATATGATTTTCAAATGTATCATTATAAATTATAAATGTTTCAGACCAACGAATAATTGTTTAAAGTGCAGACTTTCTTTTTTTTTTTTTATAACTTCTTGTAAACGTTTCTAAGAAATCAATATATCTGGAGAAAGATGTAGGTTAGGTTAAGGTACGAAAGTGCACTGCACAGATGAGCTCGATATTTAAAACAAAAAAATTAACAATAGCTACAGTCTAATTGTCACTGCCATAGATAGTCACATGACTAAGTCTTGGCGGGAAAATGAAGAGCATAAAAAATCGCGGCATCAAAACAATACTAGCGTTTAGCAGACGAGATTTTGGGAAGAGACAAAATGTAAGGGGAGAATAATGACACGTACGAATATTGACTGAGCAGGAGTAATCTCCCCGTCCTGAGGGAAGAACTGACGCTTTATCGGTGCTAGAAAGCGCCAAGTCGTAATGACGGAAAAACATTTGACTGCATCAGTGGAGGGCGGGGGGAAGTCATTTTATCATATGGCGAACTTCAGACTCTCACCCTCTATCTCTCACTCTGTTTCACTCTCTCTCTCTCTCTCTCTGTCTGTCTCTCTCTTACTATTTGCCTCTTTTTAATTGTAAACCAGCGAAAGTTTAATGTCGTTTATCATGGTACTACTAATGCGGGACATGTTATTATAATTAACTTGTTTGAGAAGAAACCAGAAAAACATTTTTTTAAATACTTTTTTAACAAACAAAGATTATATTAAGCGTACTTGTATTAGTTAATTTGGATCAGTCACGTGATTAAATTTGTAATAGATCTAGACTAACAATAAAATAGCATTTGAAAAAAAATTAAAAAGAAAGGGAAACCACCTGAATTTGAACTCAAGCAAACACGGTAACCACTCTGCTAGTGAAGAGCTTATGAACATGGAAGATTGTATGTAACTATTATTTCTATAGTCTCGACCTATTTTCATCTTGTGTTCACTAAGACTCAGACGACGACCTACACATTTAGCTTATACCCTTACTTCAGTCAATTACAATTTCTTTCCCTTGTTTGAGATACCAAAGAAAATAATTTTTTACCAAGAGTTAATTAACTAATTTATTCATTTTTGATAGATTTCATGTGTGTTTTCAGGTAAAAGAAATAATTGTGCGAAATTTCAGCTTGATCCCAGATTGGCTGTGGGAGAAATCACTAGTACAAACCTTTTACTAGACAGACAGTCTACTATCACTGTCATCACTTGCTTCTACTATCACTGTCATCGCTGGCATTATTGTCATTAACTGTTTTTCACTGTCAACATTATCGTCAGTATTATTTAATTTACTTTTTATTTTATTTTTATGTAGAGTATCTTTCTTGCTTACAGCATGCTCAGCGCGTAATTGTCCAATCTCTTCGTGGACCAAGAACAGGGTATCTGGGAGAAGGTTCCCGTGCTGCCTTTAACTCAGCTCAAGTTGGGATTAGAACTCGAGCCCCCTTGTTAGGTAGCTTAGCCTTAACCAGAGGCGTAATGGGGGGGGGGGCAAAGTGAACGATGCCCTGGATGCCACCCTCAGGGGGGCGCCACACACAGCCTGTATGATGATATTTATGGAAAATTGGGGGGCGCCAATAATGTACCTTTTCCCGGGCGCACGTTTTGGTCATTACGCCTCTGGCCATAGCCAAGAGGTTTTAACATCTAAGCCACCAATGCACATTACTCCATATATCTTTACATTGATGTAATATGAAATTTACATTCCGGAGCTATCTATCCCGAAATGTTTCTTACAGTCCCGTGAGCGTTACTATAAAACATACTTACTAAACAAATGTTCTCTGTTACAGTTATCCAATACTTAGTACGACATTGAAAAGAGAAGAATACCTCATCCATTGGCCAGTCAATACAAAGTTTTAACTTTCTTTCGAAATCTAGAAGATTCTAAACTCTCTTAGCAAAGATAATTACCCCACTTAACAATGAAGATGGTAAATCTATGTGCTTTTTGTTTGCACAGTTTGTAAAGGTCGCTATGTCGAAACAGGAAATACACAACGCGTATAAAAAACACGGGGTTCTGACCTGCGCAATCGATGGACAGTCTAGCAGGATATTCAACCGTATTCTAAACGCAATTATCTTTTTGATTCTTTGTTCATCCTGTCAACACTGAAATTTTTAAAAAAGTTTTCTTTGAAGTTTTACTATAGTGTTTAGTACAGGGATCGTGCTTCTCTCCAAAGCAAGGTTGGAGGGGGGGGGGATAAGTATCATTGACAGAGGGTGTCAGAGCGTAGAAGCGTGGAGACCCGAAGAGGGAAATCAAAGAATCAATGGCCTATCTCGTCGGTCCTGTTTTGTCTTTTAAGTTTCGGGCGTTTCTTCAGAAAAAAAAAAAAAGATTATTAAATCATATTTTTTTTATGGGGAAAACGTCAGGCGTGGGAAGGATTCGAACACGTCGCCAACGGGACGACAACCCGAATCCCATACTACACAGCCAGGCAGGTACTATTCTCTTTTTGAACCCTATCGACTTTTGGCAAGTCTGAGAAGAACTACATTGACGAATTTTGTGCTTACCGTTAGTTGTTGTATAGAACTAAAGAATAATTAAAATACTAATTATTAGAAACAGAAAGACTTAAAGAAAAAACAGAAATACGATTAAAATGCACACGCCAGAAAGACAGAAACACGCAACGCACAATGCATAAAACGCGCAAAGACCAAAACGGCAGTAATCGATAAAGCACCAAAAAAAAAACAACAACACGGAGAGATGAACAACACAGAGAGACCGACAACTTATAACACACAACACATAAGGACCAAAAGCAGACAGAACGCACAGATTTTTCAAAATTCAGAGAACGCCAAAAAAAAAAAAAAAAAAAACCCACGTAGGAAAACCCCTCGATCTCTAGATAAGTTGTGGATGGTATTTCGTGTACGCCACTATTCCTCACCTTACATTTCAACCATTTGAGTAACACCTCCGTCATATGACCAGACGACGTCATTTGTTTGTCAGACGATATGCTAAGTAAAGCTCAGTAGAAACCCCCTCCCCCAGGAATGCATGCATTTTTGATGGACGAACGCCACCACATACGGCATGCAAGTTCGCTTTTTTACTGTACACCTTTAATATCCCGCTTCGGACTTCATCAATCGTTCAGAATGACACAGAAATTGATTGACTACGTTAGAGTCCAGTGTTGGCCATGCATTATTCAAGATCTGACGTACTTACAGCATGAGTCTTATTCGGTACATAACTTTGATGATAAAAGTAACATACTGTCTTTGTTTGTGAGACATACAACTAATATCGAACGACTTGGCTTTATTATTAATGAAACTTTATTTCATTTTAAACTGAAGAACAGTTGATGAAATTGATCTCTACTTTCCTGACCAAAAAGCTCACATTAAACATGTAACGTAATGAAACGTATCAAATGGTTTGAAGATAAGATATTTCGTTATTGGATATTTCGTTATTGGTTCAATCAAATAGAAATTTAGTTTGACTACAATTGACAACCTCAGCGTAACTACCGTGCAATAACAATATAGATAGAATATGGCCTTGAAATGAGGGATTTATTGATGAAAGCCTTGGGGATGAGGGCTTTAGGGAGGCGATGGAGAAAAAACAGCTTGAAAATTTTTGTCATAGGAATTTAGCATTGCATAAACATCAGCTATGACTGAATTGCGTTTCTAAATTTTAAGCGATGACGTTCGACATTCAACTAGATTTATGTCAATATAAATTTATTCATAAAATGTTTGCATTAATTTGAGACGCAGTTAAACAAAGAGTTCTTAAATTGTCAGAGAACGACTTTTTTTTTTAAAGACAAAATGGATGTGTCACATTGTGTGTCGTCACGTGTGACCAAAGTGTGACAGAAGATTGTGCGTCAAGTGAGCGGAGCCAATAAGAGAGAAAATGAATGAGAAGATTGTGTCTGTCTCTTACCTGACTTCCTAGGGAAGTAGCTCGCGGCGAAAATGTTTCCTAGTCTCGTTGAGCATGCGTGACGTGCCCGAGGGTAAAGGTGAGAGGTGAAAGGTAAATCAATGTTGTGTTTACACTTTTGTTTTGCTTCATTTTCTGCTCTTTCTCTCTCTTTTTCTCTTTCTCTTTCTCGCTCTCTCGTTGTCTCTCTTTCTTTCTTTCTCTTTCTCTCTGTCTCTGACTCTCTTTCTCTCTTTCTATTTCTTTCTCTCTCTGTCTCTCTCTCTCTCGTTGTCTCTCTATCTCTCTCTCTCTCTCTGTTTCTCATTTTCTATCAGGACGCTCATTAACCGTTTCTAATACCTTCTTTTACTTCTATGTCAAACACACCCACACATACTTTCTCTTTGTGGCACTCTCACACTCATGTGTATGTGTATGTACGTGCATATGAAAGTATGAATGTGTGTATGTACTAATCTGTCTATCCGTCTTTCTGTCTGTCTGTCTGTCTGTCTATTGGGGGAAAAAAACGATTGGTAACAAATAAAGAACATTTCAGTTTTAATTCATCCCTAAGTCTCTAAATGTATCTCACGCGCGTTCTTATGGTTGTGAAATGAATAGATTCTCATTTTGTTTCATGAATCGACTTCTTTAGTCTCATAAACAACTTTCTACTTTTGTTTTCGACTGAGTTGGTATTAAAGTAATGGAAGACTAAATTGGCTAAATTATAGAAAAATGTTGTGCTCTGTAGTGTGATCAATGTCTTTACTGATATACTTTGACCTTCAGATGTTGACCTTGGAATATAAATGAAGTCTAAGAGAAGCCAGATTCGTATTGATAGCTACAGTGGACTGATATAAATGCAAGACAGACACTAAAGAAAAAAAGGTAGATGATTTCAAAGAATTAAGACATTTTTAACTCTTTTTCTCCTATCTGTCGATACCAACGTTGATTCCACCAGAGTGTGATAAATAATTACAGAGCGAAAGAGTTAAAAGATAATGGACAGAGATAGCTATCCTGCAGTCATCAAAGAATTGGTAGTAGTGCTCCAACGACCTCACTGAAACAAGAACTAGAATATGATAAGTATTTGTATTGTTTTAGTTTTCATTTATTTTTTTGCCTCTTAAAGAGAATTTGTAAAATTATTTCTCTATTGTAGATCTCTTTATCTTAGGACTAATTCGTACAGTTTCGGCCAGTGAACAAATGACGGAAGCTTAGATAAGTGAAGTATTTCTATAAACCTTAGAATACTTTTTGTTCACTTTTCAGCTCTGAAGACTCACATTTTCTTATCTTAATCGATTGTAGCACAAAGTACTTGTAATATAACGTCTTTGGTCAGAATGATTTTTCAATATGGCGTCATTGAAATTGTTTATTTTGTCTATTTTCTAAAATCTCTGAAAACCTTATTCCTTTTACTTTCTTGCGTTCTTCTTTACGTTGGCTGAGCGATAAACAAAACGCTCTCAGTGACTATATCGACAGTGATACGCAAACAGATTGTCGTCTGGCTGAGTAACTTATGGCTAGTTTTACGAAAACAAAAGCCTGACACTTTCTTTACAGCAGTCTTCTTCTTTGAGGTAATGAAACTTTGAGGTGCAGTGCTTCAGATAATAGCGAGCAAAATGGTTGCCATAGAAACATTGTCAATTAAGTTCCATTCTGTCTTGTCAGTAGATAGGTTTAAAGATATTGGATGGACACTTACAAAGTTGTAAAAACATCAGCTTCAAACTAATAATGTCGACATCGCTATATTATTATTTCTTTGCTTGACCTGTTTCGAACGCTCTTTCAAAAGATAAGAGCATGGAATTGGTTGCCTGAGTCAGGCAAACCAGTGACTTGGCAGAATTTAAGTAATTGGTCAACATGCATGACTTCTCTTCTGAAATAACGTCTGTATTATACAAGATAAAATAAGATTATTACGTCCATGTCCGTGCATCCCCCTGGACGTCAGGGGCTCCATCTAAAGGCGATCGGGATGACACTACATAGTACATACATTACAACGAGGAAAACGCCCCCCCCCCCCCTTTTCAGACCTTGCGAAATAGAGCAGATGATCTAAAAGTCCTCTTTTTTCTGTGGCTCAACGTTAACGAGGGTGTCATGTGGCCAGCACAACGATCCAGTCGCCTTTACTTTTCCCCAATAAATGTTAGGTACCCATTAGAGCTGGATAGACTCAGTGGCACCATAAAAAAAAACGAAATTCTAAATCCCAGTCTTCAGCGAGATTCGAAACCTAGACCCTCAGTTCGAAGGCCAAGTGCTGTACCACTCAACCACCGCCACTGGGAAGCTCTTGTAAATCGTATCTTATCTCATAAATACAGTTCCTTCAGACCTCCCTCGCGTAAGCATGTGTTCATCTAGTCATCTAGTCATGCATGATAATCAAAGGCTTGAGCTCTGCAAAGGCATCGCTTCAGACACCCGTTCCTCGCTCAAATAGCATTAGGGAAGAGGGAGCAGTATGAATTTGTCTTATCATATTGAATAAAAAAAATGAAAAAAAAAGTTATGTAACAAAATCATGTCTTGAAATTAAATAGTTTTACATATTTTGTATCCCTATTGTTTATCAATAGACTCGGAAGAATGGAGAAAGACGGTTGACAAATCTTGTGTGGTGCCCCAACGGTCCAAGGGATAGGTGAAGGTGATTGTTTATCACGAAGGCTTAGAGTTCCATTTTTTTTAAAATAAGACATTCTTTTTTTGAAAATAGTACTTTCAAAGTTCAGTGAATGTCAGCCAGTACACAACATCACATCATGTCACATAATCACGTGGTCACCTGTCAGTTAAAGCGCGTCAATCCAGCGTTTTAATTCCCGCCTGCCCCGCCCACCAGCAGCCATGACAGGCAGACGGGTGCAATGATTCAATCTTAAACAGATCACGTGCACCTGAAAGTGTGGAAATACAGCTGCAGTTCTCAAGTCATTTTTTTTTTTTTGCTCCGTATCTTTTATGTTGATTTGATTATATCTCCTATTAATATTGCTTTTGTTGTCATTTTATATTGTTATTGATTTGTCACTGAGTTTGTACTATTTCTAGCCTGAATCGTGTTTATGTTTTTCATTGTTGTTATTGTTTTGACATTTTATTTCGATTTGTTAGGGATCCGACCTGGGCCGCCTTTAAGTTTGTGTGATAACAAAAACTCTCTTAGCAATCTTGTATTTGGATTTGTTAGATCTATGCAAGACTTTGCAAATTTTATATCTTTACATGATAAAACTTTTAAAAAATCCTGTTGCTCTTATTAAGTTTTTCGTTTCGTCACGTAGTGTAAGCGTCAAGGTCCCAAGAGAAGTGTAAACAGGAAGTTTATCTGTACATTTGCTACTTGAAGCTATGGGTTTTTACACATTGTATAAAGAGAGGAAAAGAGCTTCTATTTTCACGGTCCCAAAAAAAAAAGTCTGTTCAGTTTATATGCTTATGTTAAATCTTTCGTGCCTAAGATACGAAATGCATTACCTGACGTCACACTGTTTATATTTAAGCATCAAGTAGTTTGTTCACTACTCATATTATTTCCTGAGATGATATATATTTGTAAATAAAATGTTTTGTTTACTTTGACCCCCCAAAAAGTACTTTTTTTCTAAAAAGACCTATGGGATACCCAAAGACGTGATTAGATCACGTGATTTTCTTTCCACGTCTGTTTCTCTTGACTCACTCAGCCAGACGACAATCTGTTTACGCACAGTCGCTCACGCGTGTTGAATTTTCGGTTGCATGGGAGAACGGACTATTTTCCTTCGCGGAGTTTCTTTTTTTCCCCCCTCACTTCTTCATTCAATCGCGATGTAATCGCCCAGGCCTGAAAACGAGATGCAGCCATTACCTCTATCTCAGTGATGGGGCGAGGTCACAGCACGCCAATTAAGAATAATTACATCCATTTAGGAACGAAGAGAAAAAAATTTTTTTTTTTTTTGGTCTTTGCAATGAATTCAGTTGAAAAAAGAGAAAATAAAACTCTTTGACTTGACATGGGGCTGTGAGCAGCATGAAATAGTTCTAAACATTTAAAATTCAAAAATGTAGTTTAGATTTTGCAAAAGGGTAGAGGAATGAAAACAAAGTTAGCATAAACATAAACATAAACATAAACTAGTTACGAGAACTTTGAGAATTTGATTTTGAATTAAGACTTTTATTTTCACGATAAAGTAAACAATGTCGATGACACTGAATCAAACTCACAGACCTATATATATATATATATTATATCTAGACTGGACAACGAAGCAAATTTTTTTCCGCGATTGATCAACGCACAGACCTATATACATAGATTGTTACTTATTAATCACTGAACTATATATTCACGCAAATTCAGAAGATAAAGCCATTTCCTGTTTGTTTCCATTACGATAATGTTTCAAAAAGCCTAGATCGAAATAATCCACGTCAATTGATTTTAGCATTCTTATGCACATTTAAATAGATTGATCACAGTGATATTTCTAGTATATGTATCTAAAAATTGCAATAAAAACTAATTATGAGACTAGAGTGTTCATTTTTCGAAATTAAATTACTAGATCTAAATCTAAACATTAGATTATATGTTACATAGGTGAGGGTTAAAAAAACCAACAACAACACTTTACTTCTTATAACTACTTTACGCCTTGGTTTAATTTTTATTTAAAGTAACATTTGTTGTAGTGTTAAAAGATCTGAATGTCCAGTCTAGATATAATATATATATAGGTCTGTGATTAAACTTCGTTTTCCAGTCTAGATAATATATATATTTATATATATATTTATATATATATATATATATATATATATATATATATATATATATATATATATATATATATATATATATATATATATATATATATATATTTAGGTCTGCGATTAAACTTCGTTTTCCAGTCTAGATATAATATATATATATATATATATATATATATATATAGGTCTGTGATTAAACTTCGTTTTCCAGTCTAGATATAATATATATATATATATATATATATATATATATATATATATATATATATAGGTCTGTGATTAAACTTCAATGTTGCCAACAAACTGACGTACTTAGAAAATATGGTTCTGTGGTGCTAGAGTGTGCACAAACATTGTCATGTAACTTAAAAATTAAGCAGAGTCGCGGAGCCTGGCCCGGTTGCCCCACTCGTCACCCCCTAAGGCCGCCTCTGATTTGTGGATTTGCCTTAAGGGTATAAAATCTCTAATAATAAACAAAGAGACTATAATTATTGTAAGGAAAAATTTATGGGAATGTTCTAGATGTTTCTTTGATGTACTCTTCACGTGGTCAGTAACAAATGACAGTTGTCAATAGACGCGCCCAGCGTAGCTGTCAGGTCTATTTTGTTCAAAACTTCAAAATAAAACCCTAAACAAAAACAAAGAAAATAAACAATTACGACAGAATTTGGTTAATTTGTTCTGTCTGTCGTCTGTTTTCACCTAGTTCTAAAGATTTACGTTCGAGGCAAGAAAATAGATGAGTTGACAAAAAACCAACAACAACAACGTAGGAAAAAAAATTCGAAGAAAAAAATAAAAAAAAAAGTGAGATAAAAATTAGACGAATCTTAAAACGATGTCTTTTTTTTTCCCCTTTCTACTTCAAGACTGAACGAAGGGAAATCACTCCAGCAGTCGTGAGTAGAATTGGCAGAGTTACTTGGACTTGAATTCTGAAACGTACGAAATGAAGCTGATTTTACAGGGACATGTTGTAAGGCTATATTCCGCAATGTAAGTCAGGGGCGTATCA
Organism: Biomphalaria pfeifferi; assembly: GCA_030265305.1. Lineage (NCBI taxonomy): Eukaryota > Metazoa > Mollusca > Gastropoda > Planorbidae > Biomphalaria > Biomphalaria pfeifferi. Next base: position 782,578 of record JASAOG010000106.1, on the reverse strand, counting down.
TTGACCTCGAGATTTCGTAAGAGGAGATGAGCGTGAGGGGAGACTTCCTTCTCCCCGAACCCCCAAACACAAGAGGTCAGCGTAACTTGGTTGAAGTTCTTATCTCCTGAACAATTTTAATTAAATCTGATCTCCAACTGTCCGGTGTAAGGAGAATGGAGAAAGAGAGAGAGAGAGAGAGAGAACAAAGAAAGAACAAATGTGGAATGGGCACTGTTGGGTTCACGTCTGAATCAATGGTCACTCAGATGACCAGCATGGTCAGTTGTTATATCTGTACTCCAGAAGTCAGTTGTAAAACGACCCGATGATTGACCGGACATTGATTAGCAGCTTGGTTTCTCTTCCTCTGCCTTCAAACCAATAGCTCTGTTTGTCTTACACTGCTTGTTCAGTTTGATTTCATATCCCAATCTTAGAGCTGCTTAGTGAGCGGCCAAAAACAAGGTCTTAGAGACACAGACCATCTGATCATATCGGTCCAACTTATTGTATGTGTCAAGCGCATATATCTAAATTTTAAAAGCAATAATGAATAAACTGCCTGATCGTGTGGCACACGCCCTAGTCTGTATTTCGGTGGTCTCGATGGTCACGGGTTCAAATCCACCCCACACCATCCCCTGTTATCTTGCTGGAGATTTGAGCAATGATTTAGTTATCTTCAAATCTGAAGGCATATCCGAGACAAGTGTTACATGTATAGACCTAAACGTTCCAATGAAGGCAGGTGATCATTATGATGATTTTATGTAATAAAATAGTTTTAAATTTTAACTTTTTTTAGGAGGGGGAGGACGCGAGTTCTTATCAGTGGCAAAACTAAGGATTTGTGTCCGGGAATCGGGCTTGACCTCTTTATGGGCCCCTGTATTTTGACATTCGACATTATGACATAAGATAATGACGTGAAATTTAATGTGAAAACAAAATTTCGGACACTCTTTTGAGGGCCCTAGGGGGGATTTTCAAATTTTTACCCTCCCTCTCTACCCTAGCTACGCCACTGGTTCTGATAAAAAAAAAATCCCTAAAAACTAACTCTAACAATTTTAAAGCGACGAGACGTGGGCCATAGATCAAGGGAAATAACCAAAGAAAAAAAGAGATCTAGATTGAATGTGGACATTTATTTTCAAATTTGAAGATCATAGTTTTTATAATATATTTATGAGAGACAACTCAAAGCTTAAAGAATTGCTGTCTTGCAGACGATCTTGGATGATGAAAGGCTCTGGGGGCACATACAGAAAGAATATCAGGCCAAAGCTTGAATCCACGGACATTCTAGCGCATTCCATCGGCACGCTATGTAATCTATTTTGGTGTTATAGTCACTTAAAGGGAATGAAATCCAGTAATGTTTCGAATCCACTAATTATAACGAAGTAATCCAAAGCTCCAAACTCCGGTAAATCTGGAGGCCGCGGGATATCTGTTATAAGTTACAAAATGGTTTAATTTAATAATTTATACACATAGAATTAGTATGAAAGTGCGGGGCCCACTGCGGTCGTCCTTTTCGCGGTGGCTCCCGTATGGTTCTGCAAAATATGGCTCGACTAGTATTTAATATTTATGGAAGAAAAACGGTAGAAAGAACTATGTTTGAAAACAAAAATTTAACAAAAGGCATAAAAGTGAGAAAAAGAAACAAAACTTTTACTTCAAGTTTCGAAAGTTTCCTTTCAGGAATGAAGTATGTTACGTTTTCACCCAGACCACCTTCAGAAGATGACAGTGCGTTGGTTTCGAACTCGGGACCTCGAGATGACAGTCCGACGGGTCTACCACACGACCATGCCTCTACCCGAAAATGACAAGATAGAGAGAGAGAGAGAGAGAAAATAGGAATAAAAAAAGAGAGGGGGTGGGGGAAAGAGTGAAAGAAAGAAAAAAAACCTGATAGAAAGAAGAAGAATAAAAAGTATTTGTTGTTAGTCAAAGCATGCAGTTCTACACTTTGTAATAAAAATAATAATAGGCCCTAATTGTATTTATAGAGCGCTGTTAATAAACAAAATGTAAGTTCAAGGTGCTGTGATAAACATAGGTAAACATAAACATTCAAACATAATCACAACAAATTTCCAAAAAGGATCAGTAGTAAAGCAGTCTTCGTCATCGTCTTAGTCTTAAACATCTGGGCTAAAATGACAATCTAATCTAAAAAAAGTTTTAAACAGATAGGCTTTACTGTTCTGCTGTAAAGCAGTGTAGCATGTTATACTGTCTGTCGTATCAACCTATGTCAAATATTTTCACGCCTGTTGCAAATTAGCAAATTAAAACCAGAATTTAAAAAAAAAATATAAAAAAAAATTAAAATCTTATTAACTGATTTACCAAAGTGACCCATTCCGATCTCCGGCCCCACTCCTTTTATTTTTCGCTTCATGCACACACGAAACAAGTCTAAGAATATACAAAAACCTCTGCTTTGAAATCTGAGAATTAATGGTGGAATCTGTTGTTAAAACACTAGGGAAGCAAAAAAAAAAAAAACCAGCAGCAACAAAGGGGAGTAACTGAACCTGCAGAAATAATCGATGTGTTATGTCGATACTGCTATTGAAGTAATCGGCACCGCTAATCCCTCTAACGCGATTGGCTAGCAGAAGAAGAAGAGTTCCGGAAGTGACAGATGGGTGTTGTCTGTGGATGTATACATAATGGATTATCACTTGTGAATGCGGTTAGTCCAAACGTTTGAAACCGACGATTACGAACATTCCTGATCATTTTTCCTTTATTTTCAGTTTTTTTATTCATCTGCAACAATACTAATAGCGTCCGTTAACCATCATATATTTTAATTAATACTCAGACAAAATTAATAGAATTATGATAGCTTAGAATGAGGTGCAACAGAAAGATCAACTTATCCTTAGTATCATTTACAAAGACCTCATAACAAAATAAGAAATTTGAGACAGGATTACTACAGCGATTAAAAACCACGGTGACCCGCTAACAACTGCCAAAAAGCTCTATAATTCTGTGTACATGTCACAAGGTTCTCAAGGATCACAAAAACCTTCCTTCATGGAACAGTACAAGAAAAAGATGAAGAGGCAGACAGAGAAAGTGATGGGATTCTGAAGACATCGTGAAAGAATGGATGGGCCTGCCATTGAAAGATGCTGTATCCAAAGCAAAAGACAGAAAGGAATGGAGAAAAAGGTCGAAGATTTCATAGCGTAATATAGAAAATCACATGAACAGACATTCAATAAATACTTTGATTTTTTTTTTTTTTAGATTAAAGATTCTTAAAATGCAAGTATTGTGTTTGATTATAACACGCGTGTTGCAAATCTTTCTCAAAAGAGATTTTGTTTTCAAAAATATATTTTTCAAATGAAAAGAAGTTTAAAAAAAAACCCAGTTTATCATTTGCTTCTATTTTCTTGGCTTTGATGTCTCCAGCTCATACTTCAAATACTCAACAAATCACTGGGTATTATTGAATGAAAATGACGGTAAATCCTAAGCATTTCAACCAGATCTTAGTTTTAATAATGGCTTGTCTTCCCCCCCCCCCTTTTTTTTATGTGTTGCAAATTTATGGAGAAATTTTACTAAACAACTTTTGAGTTTAATGAGCTCCAGCGATTCCACAGAAGTCGATTAGATTAACATTGTCGTAACGTGGTGAATGTTTTAAAGTAGTGGAATGTCTTCGATAACTCTTCATATCAATAAGAATAACTCCATGTATTAATCAGGGAACGTTTCCAGCATTGAATAATTGAGTCTCTGCTACTGTGGAGACAGCAGTGCCCTAGTTATACGGCACTTTAAGAAGTAAAATTGAGGCTCGTCAAATGATAATGTGAGCTTTTAATGATGGCACTTTTAGAAGCTAATAGATATCTTTCTTCTTCAAGATATATTGTGCATTTAAATTATGTGTGTTTGTGTGTGTGTGTGTGTGTGTTATATTGTGCATTTATAGTGGGTGCTTGTGTTATATTGTGCATATATAGTGGGTGCTTGTGTTATATTGTGCATTTATAGTGTGTGCTTGTGTTATATTGTGCATTTATAGTGTGTGCTTGTGTTCTATTGTGCATTTATAGTGGTTGTGTGTGTTATATTGTGCATCTATAGTGTGTTTGTGTGTGATATTGTGCATTTTTTGTGTTTGTGTGTTATATTGTGCATTAATAGTGTGTATGTGTGTGTGTGTGATATTGTGCATTTATAGTTTGTGTGTGTGTGTGTCCTATATTGTGCATTTATAGTGTGTGTGTTATATTGTGCATTTATATTGTAAGTGTGTGTGGGTGTTCAATTTTTTTCGGGATTTCTACTTGATAAATTAGAGTCCTTTTTTCGTTTAGAAGAATTAAGAATTATTTCATCGCCTAAACAAACATCTGAGACATGCGACATTTGGTCATCAGACATTGTATCTGAAAATGCCAAGACGGTTCAACCACCTAATTCCATGGCATGCATCACCGTTTCGGCCGCCTGGTTGTGGGATAAACTTTCTGTTTTTATACAAACACATCACAAAAAAATTAACTAACATTATGCGCATAATGTGAAAATGAATATTTTCACATTTTATTTATTTTTTTTAACATTACCTCTATTTAAGTCACTCCTTCATGGAACCTGGACGCTGATCTCAAAAACGGCTCTAACGATTTTACTAGAAATTTAACAGATGACGCATATCGCTGAGAAAACAAAATAATTAGCTCGTTGGTTACTTGGGGAAAACCCTAATTTGACAGTTATAATTTTTTCAAAGTAAAAACAAATAAATGTAAATTTGGCTAGAGACTTACAAATCTAGGTCTAGAGTCAACATGGCATAGTCAGCCGTATTACCGTAATTATGCGATAAGAGTACATTCAAAGTCGCTTCAATTTTATTGAAGTTTATAAGCGTTGCTTATATTTTTACGTAAATCTAATATAGATTACATCTATATTCTAGATCTACTTTCCACGCTGGCCGAATCTAGCTACTGAAGGTAAAACAGTTTCTAAACCCGATTGAACCAAAAATTGGTTTAATCATTTTTTTTTTTTAAATATTTTATTATATTTCAAGTTTAATAATGGAGTTAAAGTCTTTTTTTTTTAATATAATTTAAAAAATATGTTTCCTTGTTTATGCACGGAAATTGAATGTCTTAAGTCTTTAAGTGCTAGAGATGCAGCAATGTATTGGATGATTGCTGACTTTCTAAATTTAATATTGTTAAAATGAGCAGAAATGATGGATGTTTCAGAAACCAACATGACAATCCTAAATAACTTTCGAATAAGAAGGGTGGATTGATCTATTGAATAGAAGAGCATCATAATAAAAATGCTACATGTAATGAACGCTTTAAAAGATAAGCTCCTATAAGGGAAATAACTGCCTATTAACAGCCATATATTCCATTAGTCTAATATCAATTTCCCTTTTTTATATTTAAATTATTTTTAGTTATCATTAATTAATTAATTAATTAGTTGGTTTATATTTTTAATTAATTCTCATTTTCTTGGGGGTCAATGAATATTTGTGCAAAGTTTCAACTTGATATGAAAATGGGACAGACAGACCGAATGAGTTGATATAAGCTTTGTAGCAACAGAGTAACTAACATAAGTACACACTTTCTCATATAAACCAAAAAATCCAAACACACACACTCACACAAACAAAAGTGTGGATTTCCCCAGTAGGAAGACCTGTAAATGTTATCAAGACATCGACTAGATATAAAAAAGGAAAAACAAAAAAAGAGGGACACGAAGAACGGGAAGAGACGAGGAGGATGTCCAGCTTTATTCAGAACCTCCCTGGGGACATCGTTAGCTTCTAAAAGTCTCATTCTCAGGGCTCACTTGCAGTGACCTCCAGTTTCAGACGAAACACCGGAAGTCATACAAGGATGTGTCCTTTCTGTTAGTCAAATCTAAGCAGCGTCGGCTTTTCAATATCTACCTAGCGTTAATATTTCATCTTTAAAGAAAAAGGTTGTAGATCTATTATTGAGGTAATTAGCACAAATAATTGTCACCTCAACATACTTTGTTCTCTCGAATAATCGATTAAGAAAAACTCGTTGGATATTTTACGTTTAAGATCGTATGAAAATCGGGACAGACAAACAACAAAGAAGCTGTCTACGTCTCGGGCTCCGCCCTTGCGAGGGATCAATCCGGACAGATATTCCTGGCTAATAGCGACAAGGGGACATAATCAAATGTGAAATGAACACTTCACGTTCTTAAAAACAAAGTCCAGATATTCTTCAAACAAAATAAACAGGAAAAAAATATTGACAGTTTAAATGCTCCGATAGAGTGTTTCTGGGGAAATAGAGAAGAGTTTAAAGTTTGTCAGAACTAGCGTGCCTCAAAGTGAAACTTCAGAAAATAAAGAAAACAGTATTTTGAAAATTATATTTAAAAAAAAAACACTTGTGATCAACAAACGAAAGAAAGAAGTCATGTCTTTTCATAATCAAATATCCTTTTATGTGTGTTTTATTGTGCTCTGCATGATATGCACAAAATAATAAAAAGTTACGTCAAAGAAACTGTTACAGTTTTAAAGTTTCAATTACGAGAGTTAGAATATGATCCATAAATTTAGCTATTTTAATACTAATAATATGGGGGAGCGGTCGCTGAGTGGTTAAGCGCATGGCTTCCAAACCTGAGGCCGTGGATTTTGAATTTCGGGATTTTTAGGGCGTCCCTGAGTATATTGGGTATCTTGCTTTAGTTGTGGAACCCAAAGACGATTGGTCCTTGAGTTTGCCACATGACACCATGCTGGTCCCTGCTCGTTAACCGTTGGCCAAAGAAACATATATTTTAATATTATCGAGGTCTATAAGGGGTTTACTATTACGTAGGCGTAGCCTATATAGGAATTCGAATTTGTGACCCCTCGGTTTGATAGCCAAACGCTTTACCACACAGCCATCCACCTCTTTCAAAAACAAACAAACAAACAACATACTTATATATTATTGGGACTCAAAAATTGGACAAAGCTCTCTATTCTAAATATAGACGTAGAAAAACAAGGTTACAAAGAGAGTTTGTGTGGAAACACAAACTGAAAATCGGCCCCCGAAGTGGTCCACCCAGGTAGGTAAAAAGGCAGGTTTCAATATTTTCATAATGAAATTCTATCAATGACAAATGACAGAAAATAATAGAGAAAATAGGTTAACAGATCTTGTGTGTTGCCCCAGCGGTCCAGCATACCAAAGGATGGGTGAAAGTGAATGTGAAGTTAGATGTAAGCCTGCTTTAACTGAGTCTTATTATGAATATCTATTAATCTAATTGTTTTGTAAAGGGCCAATCTCTTTTTCCTCAGGAATAAAACTTTTCCTTAAAAAAAAATAATTTAAAAAATATATATATTTCTTTGTTTAGGTGTTCTGTATTGTCTGCTAGTCATTGCAGCTTAAGCGATAATATGATAAACTACTTATTAATTGATGTTTTCAATTACAACTGACTTATATGCATACTAAATAGATTTTTTCTCTTTAAAAAGTTGTAAACATTTTTTGTGTGTAAATATAGTACTTCGTATTAACAGAACTTACAAAACTTAACAATAGAAATATAACAAAAACATTTTGACAAAAAATCTGCAACCGTTTGCATAAATGTGTATTACATATGGGATACAATTTGCCTGCGTGCAAATAGCTTCAAGTGTTTATTATTACTAAATATTAAAAGTGAATAGTTGTAAAAGTGGTGTATTTTTATGAAAAAACTGCTTGCATAATTGATTTTAAAAATTAGATTTTTCGCTTTCAGAAAAGAAAAAAGTAGCCGTTGCATCAGAACTTTGATTGGTCTAAAATATTGTGATGTCGGATTTTCAATATCTTTTCTAGTTTAAGAGATCTAAACGGGACTGTCGGACGTACGGACAGATGGACAGACAGACAGGCCACACAAAACTAATAGCGTATTTTCCCCTTTCGGGGGCCGCTAAAAAAGCAACGCCACTGCCCACTGGGGACTAACTAAGAAAAATAATTATTAGACCATAACAAAGAATACAATAGAACAATAGAACTGCATTTCAAACTGGTGAAATAAAAGAATGGAAATCATGGGCAACAATTCACGAAACAAAAGAACAAAAAAAGCAGTGATCCTATAGCACCAATGAATTTCTTCGTTACCCATCACGTGTCTAGAAGACTTATTTTTTGCGCGTGTCGTGGAGTGCTTAGTCTAATCTTCAGAGAATTCTATTTGTATATGTGTTGATTATGGGGGAAACAAATCTGTAGGGGACTTCGCAATTCACGTAAAGGTTTAATGCTTTTTAAAGTAGTCTCCCTTTGTAATGAAGGCAGAGCTAAAGAGAAAATAATCTACCTCGTTGATCCAATCGGTTAGTCAGCGTCACAGAATTGTCGGCGCCCCGAGCCTCGTTCTCGAGCAAGACTGTTAAATCGAGGGCAGTATCAGTGAGTATCAGATGCCTAGATTACCGGATTCCGATAATGTTGATTTTGCACTATAAAATATGGCCGATAGGCAGGAGCAGTTCGTAAAATATAATGATAAAGATGAGGAGTATATAAAATAAAAGAAAAAACTCTTAGACTTTGCAATCTATAGGGCTATCGCAACGACCAACCCTTTTACTTTCTCCTACTAATGTCAGATACCTATTATCAGAAGACGAGGCAGTAGAACACATCCTCTGCGACTGCTGTGTGCTTAATAAGACACAAAGATAAAGGCACATTCGTCATTAACTATGCTTGGACAAATTTGTACAAATGCTCCTTCTTCCCTAGTGCTATTAGAGCATGGAATGGGTTGCCTGAGCTAGCCAGGAAAACAAGTGACTTGGCAGAATTTGAGTCATTGGTTAATATGCATGACTAGAAGCATGACGCCTAGGACGTAATTATCTTCTTTTTTTAAGTAACGTCTGTATTATATAAGATAAGAAGATAAACACAATCGAAGGTACGACTATTCTTGAAACAGAACTGATGCATGCGGTAGTCTTGCCCAGTACGGAGACAGGCAAACCTTACAGAACACTGCCAGATCCTGTGACCGCTTGGGCGCCCGCATGAGGGGTGCAAAGTGGTGGACTTGCACCCCCCTGGATTTTGAGCAGCCGAATTCTAGCTATTTTTAGCACCATCATATCAATTTAAATCTAAGTAGCAACTGAGCAAGTAGTGCTTCCTGTGGTGACAGAAGTACAGTTGTAGTAGACTAGCCTAGGAATTAATGGCTGACCATGTAAGTGCACCCCTCTGAATTTTGAGTAACCAACTTTTAGCCAGTTTTGTACACCTTCAAATCAATTAACCTTTGCTAAGAAACAACTTAACATTTAGTGCTTCCAATGAAATGAAGTTAATAAGGATAAGCTATTGTTGTAATAAACTAGAATAGGCTTATCTGTAGTTCATGCCCAATCATGTGCGCTTTATTATAGGCTTGCAATTCAATATTCTATAGCACGTTAGTCGTGACGATTTGTTTTCATTTGCACAAAATTATAGCTATTATAGGCCTATTTAGTAAAGCCCTAGAATATGAAAGAGTTTTTTTTGTCTTGGGGGAAAAAATCCTTGCCAGCTATCTTTCGAATTGATAAATGTGAAAGTTTCTTTGAAAAAGATATGAGTGCAGCCATCTTGAGAAATGTATTTGCGTCTTGCGGAGTTGCGGTCAGTGTTAGCGCTTAATAAAATAGCAGGTTAAACACGTCCACCCGTTTGTGATAGAAGAGAGATAAGAAAGTTCTTCGCATGTCATCTGAGTCAAAACGTTGATTTGTATCGGCGGAGCACTGGCAGCAGCAAGAAACAAAAATATACAAGCAGCAGCATCATGAATTAACTGCGTGTTCTTGGTATTTCGGTAATAATAGTGCAGATATCTTTGGGACTAAGTAGATGTGCTTGAGCGTTGGATTTGTTGACGTCGATTGTATTCGAGAAGAATTCATTTGACTTTGCCCTGACGTCAAGAGAGACGCACTGTGTCTAACGTCATTGTCAGCGAATACATTAAGTACAGTCTATAGACATGGACAAACTACTCGGCTGCCCCGTGATAGGAAGCGTTCGGAACTGTGTTCAGGCAAGGATTCGTGAATCAATTCAAAAGCAGACCTTGTGCGACTAGTGGTTCTTCGAACACAGTTTGAGAAACGCTGAAGTAAAGAAACGAAGAGTCTGTTGAAAGATTATAATTAAACAAATGTAATGACGATAAGTCAATGAACTAAATTAATTCGCCCTTCCTCTGCGACTTCATCGACAGCGGCAGCATCCACAATCACATCGTAATCGCTGTGGAGATCTGTGTTGTCATTTCTGATCATTAAAAGTGCATTGTCCAGTTCAACCGGAAGTCGTGCACCTGCGTTTAGCGTAAGGGTAAGGTCACGTGACATACTTTCTATTAACATGATAAACTCGACCTGGACAATTTATTTTAAGAAATTACTACATCACAGAAAGGGATAGGCACGTCATTATCATAAGATTATTATTATTTTTTTAGGTGCATTGTTATTTAAGAAATTAACGTACTTTCGCATTGTATTGTATGAGCATCATATTTCACTTTATTTCTCATCTATCGTTTATTGATTCCCAGGTACTGAAGTTTTTTGGTTCAAAACAAGTTGTGATGATAAATAGTCTTCTTAATGGAGTTATTGTACACTCCAATCGTAGACTTGCGAGACCTTATCTTAATTATAACCTTATAACATAATAATAGGTGTGTTTTTTAATTAATAATTTTTGTAGTTTCAATATGTCTTATAAACACACAAAGGAGAACGTAACAAAGCGATAACGACTTCTGAGGGCGAGGTGGTCATAGTGGAATGTTTCATAGTATAGATGTGTTTTAATGTAATGTTGAGGAGTACTTTGCCCTATGAAATTTTTAAAAGGTATTCAAAAGGTCAATCAGCCATTGCTGAAATAAATATGGTGATTGGACCTGCGCATAAAACTGAGCATAGTTAGCGTAGTATATCATCATGTGGCCCTACAATTCTTGAACTTGAATATAAAGTCGAGTTTATTTCAATTTGAAACGTTTATTTAAAATTGTATATACAAATATGATAAAACTAATAGCAACCTTTTCGTAATTTTCTTTTTAAAAATCCGCCAGCGCCCTTCTCTAAAAAAGATACCAATACAGAATCGTGAAAAGGCAAGCTGTTTGAGACAAACATCCATGAAAAAGTTAAAAAGATTCTAGGGAAAAAAAAAAAAACACCTTTGGGTCAGGAATTTGTGATTTTACCATCGCAAAAGAGATACCCAGACACCGATAGCAAAGACAAACAGACACTAAAACTCTATTGTTCTCCTGGCAATCAAAACATTAAATAGAAAAAAATCGGATATAAACTTTTCACATGTAAATTGAGAGTGAGTCTGGTGTGAATGTTTTTTTTTTATAGTTACAATGTTTTGTTTGGTGTAATGCACAAATGGTAAGACAAATTTCCTTACGGACAATAAAGATGATTCTTCTTCTTATTCTTATTCTTCTTCTTATTATTATTACATTTGATAGAATGTCATTTATTTATGCTGTCAATGAAACATCGCTAATTTTATAACTATAATACAAAAATTATGTCAATAACTAAGAATATTGCATAAAAAATACATCACATTGTCATGACTTTTTTTTCAAATCCTTTGAAAAGTACCTTTTTAAGTTATTGAATATTAAGACCAACTATTTTTAGGTTTAACTGTAATGGGAACCTTGTACCCCATGCAGTATGACAGTATTAGAAATGTCAAGCTTTAAATTAGCCAAAGCAAGACGAAGGCCTCCTCTAGTTGCTTAGTCATTTAGTTTGTTACCCACTAAATCTAGGTTAACCATATATGTTGATGGACAAGCCAGAAATAATTCCATTATCGACCACAGTTTTGGAATTTTAAAGAAACATTCAAGTGCAGCTACATCTCTGTTTTGCCTACTATGTTAACATTCCTTTTATTGAAGACAACATTTTGTAAATATTTTTTGAACACCAGTATTAGATATTTATCAATTGTCATTTAAATTTTTTTATTTTTTTTAAATTTATTACATCTTAGAAGTGAATCGGTATTTCTTTATAGAGGATTGTTATGTGAATTGCGTAGACATCGATGTCCTATGACATTAATTAATTTGTCAACAAATAAGTTGTGTGAGATTTTAAAACCCTTACAAATAGATTTAATATATCTCAATGAAAGAGAAAATGATTTAAATCAATGAAAGTTGATTTCCTTCCTTGCAGTCGGAGCTTGGTTTTATTCATTGGTGTTAGATGCCTACCATGTAAAACAAATATTTTTTAGATTTCTTTAAATCATCGCCAACCGATGAATCTTTCACCTTGTGAAATAATTCTAAAACTAGTCTTAAAGAGTTTAACAAAACAAGAAATATAACTCACTGTTGAAAGCAGCGTAGCAAGGAGTTCTCTAAGAGTTGAACATGCGGTACACCATTCGTTTCACACAACTGTTTGTATTTTATTTACAATTTTTATAATTAGATTCAGATTGGAGTAAAATTGTAGGATTAAATTTCAACACGCTGTTGCCTGTGTATTACAACTCACAAGCATTTGATGGACAGCCATTACTAGGCCTCGGGGGCCAGGTGGTCGAATGGTTAAGCGCTTGGATACCGAACCTGATGTCTTGGGTTCTAATCTCGGTGAAGACAGGGTTTTGAATTTTTAGGGCGCCCCTGAGTCCACCCAACTCTAATTGGTACCTGACTTTAGTTGGGGATAGTAAAGGCGGTTGGTCGTTGAGCTGGCCACATAACACCCTGCTCGTTAACCGCTGGCCAAAAACAGATGATCTTTACATCAACTTAGCTTGGCTTGGCTACCTAGAAGGGGGATCGAGGTTCGACACCCGACTCGGGCAGAGTTGTGTTTACTGAGTGCCTAAAGGCAGCACGGAAAGCCAACTCCTAGATACCCCCTCCCCCCCACTAGTCCACAAATGAGATTGGACCAAAGCGCTCTGAGCATGTTATAAGCATGAAAGTAGCGCTATATAAAAGCTCTAAATATGTAAAAGCTATAAATATAAATATATCTGCCCCTGTTGATTACATTTCTAAGCCTACCTGTCCTCAAAGCCATTATGTTAAGTTTGATATAATCTCGGTAACTGTGCCCATCCATACAGTGGACTCCATATCTTTATAAGAAATATAGGCCTTATGTTGGTTTTTATCGCTAAGTGTGTAGGCCCTAAAAGGATGAAGCCTACTAGTAGCACTGTCTACGGATGTAGACTATTACTTTAATTCGGAAAATGTGTTAAGATAAACTAGTATTACACTGTCAAGTTTGTAAACGATTTTTTTAAACACGACGCTCAGAGGGTCACTTTTATAAGATAATTTTATCAAAATTTTAAACAATTTCATAGATTTCGGTGATCCTACCGGCCCACCGGGCATTTGTCCGCATACCCAAATAGGAAGTCCGCCCCTGCTTACAAGGTGAATAATGGGTAGATCCGGATTATCTTTATCTATATTACTTAAGTTAAGAAGCCTTTGTAGCGTCCACCAACTGATGGTGCCCCATGTGTAGCAACAACCTACTTGCCTGTGCAATTTTGAAACAATATATCATCATTAACCAAAATGTTTTTTTTTTGTGTCACAGATTTGTTTTTAACAATTTGAATTACAGTTTAAATAAATTAAAAAAAAACATCATAAGACTTAATTTGTTTTGTTTTGTTTTTTGGGCAGGAAAAACTCAATTTTTAATAGGCCATTAAAACATTCTGTTTTGCCTATTTTTACATTTGTTTGAATTGAGAGATACAGAAGGTTGGAGGACGATCATCCTAATAAACTACTAACACAGAGAAATAGGAAAAACAACCAAAAAAAAAAAAAGCAAAGGAGTCTGATCCAACTTACTGACGAACTAGCCCCTAAAACATCACGTACCCAATAACAGAGAAAAAATTACCAGATTTTCATTACGCCCGGACTAAACTACAAACAACCAACCATCAAAAGACATTTACTAAATAACACCTTAACAAAAGGAATCAAATCCACTGGTGCTCAAAGTAGGCACGCTTGAAACAATTGAAAGCTATAAAAAAAACAGCTATCCATATATATATAGACGGATCGGCTTTCAAAACCACCATCAATTCTGGTCTTGGTGCCTTCCTGGTCTTCCCTAAAAATAAACACTTTGAGATAAGTGCATCCTATGGCGATTACTGCTCAAACTTCCAAGCCGAAATTGAGGCAATTACCATAGCACTACAGACTGGAAAACAAATTATATGGAGTGCAACCACCATCAGATATTGTTGTCTTTACGGACTCCCAACCTACTCTGCATGCACTTAACAGCAGGACCTCAAACAGCCCAAGAGAGTTGACAATACCAATTGTGATAATCCATCAGATGATATCAAAATTAAATATCAATATCACACTACAGTGGATCCCTGGACACATTGGCATCATAGGAAATGAAAAGGCAAATAAGCTATCAAAGGCAGGTTCATCTATGGAACAACCAGATAGACCTGTTAACTACCTCACCCTAAGGTCAATGTTAGTCAACAATCACAAAGAGGAGTGGCTCAACCAATGGGCATCAGGAAACACAGGCAGTGCCATGTACAAAGAAATGACTACGCCTAACAATATGGACAGTATTAACTTCCTCCCCCGTAAAGAACAATCTACAATTTTCCAACTAAGAACAGGACACACACCACTATTAAATTACCATCTGAACAAAATAAACTCCACACAACTCCCCCTTTCAAGACACTGCACCCACACCTTTGAAACCGTCAAACATATCCTCTTTGAATGCCCCTCCCTAATCCACCCTAGGCAGACCCTACTACCACTCCAGCCCAACATAACCAACACCCTGTACGGCAGTGCTGAACAACTGAAGAAAACAGCACACTTTTTTTCCTTGGCACAGTCTGCAAAAGAGCTGACAGCTCAGCAGCAATAAAGCTGGCTAGAAGAAGAAGAAGAAAATTGTTTGAATAGTAGAAAGTTTGGTTTTTTTTAATTGTTCATAAATATTTTTAAATTACTTTTTGGATATTGCTCTATGTTCGTGAAGCCGCCTTTTGGTTTCCTAACCTCGTTTGAAAATGTTGTCATTCAAATTTGATCATCGTAATACTTTTTATCTGGTGACAAGTCAATAAACTTTAGGAGGGATCGATATATACATTACCAGCGAACTTTCCTCACGACCGATTTTTTCTATTTTTTCATTGTTTAAAAAAAGTTAAATTATTGTATTTAAAGATTAGCTTTAGCGTTGCAATTTTTTTTTTAAATTAACATTTACATATTAATATATTTACATAAGCAGATAAAATAATCTATAATCTAAAGACCCTATTACCTAGTTTGTTTATCAAATCATAAATGCTTACGCGCGCAAGAACTAAAAAAGTCAATAGATACCTACAAATTACAGCAACTGATTAAAAATGTAGAAATAGAAAAAAGGGATTTCCGAAATCAATGTCTAAAGTTGTTTCTGTTCTTAAATTAGAAGCAAGCTAACTCTAGTTTGTCTATATTTAGTTAGCCAGCTGTAATTTTGAAATAATTTGTTATTTGTTTTATTTCACTGCACCTCTCGTGCCTTCTATCATATCTACGTGACCCATTTTATGCCCCTACCACCCCCTATTGTGCCCAGCGCTCCTCTACCAAACCTTTGGCTACCAATGCCCCCAACTGATATATTTGATAATTTATTTTGACATCTAGTCCTAATAAACGTTCGCACTTAAACTTGTGCTGCGTAACAAGTTTGATTACAATTTCAGAAAGATCACTTCATTTTTTATAGAGTCAATTATTGATTATTAAAGCCTGGAGTTACATCTTTTGGACTTAGGGAAACTAAAAATTATATTGTAATTTTCTAATTACTGTAAATCAGTAATATACTTTTAATTTCATTCATCTGCCCCCCCCCCCCCCCATGCAATGGTAAGACATGATCTTACTTTTATTAACATGTAGGTAACGTAGTGTTACGAATCTCACTATCCAGGATCTCTGCAAACTGCACCATACACCACCAACTTGACAACTCAGGTCTCCAAAGTAAAGAAACACTTTAAAAGTTAAATAAATAACAGCCAATACTGTACAATTGGCACACGTACACTGTACAAATATCTCTCCGATAACACCGAACCACCGTATTAACTCTTGCACGGGCCTCTCCCTCTCGTTCCGGGCTTGTACTGGGTTCAACAGTTCAGGACTGACTTCACACACTGGGCTCGTTGTGTCGGACTCGATCACAGACCAAGATCAAGAGCCGGTCGTCTTGACTGTACTTGACAGTACTCCGCACTGAACCGTCGTAATGCTCCGTACAAAACCGCACCACTGAACCTCACTGAACTGTGTTCTGAAGCCCTTTTCTGAACCTTCTGTCGTGAACCGTCTAGACTGCGACACCTCCGCTCTTTATATAGGATCCCTGCTGGCCTTCTAGAACCGGACAGAACATCGCTCGACGTTTCTAGCTTCATGACTACATCCCTCGTGACGCTCCTGAGCTCTGCTCACGACGGCGATCCTTCCCGAGCCGTCATGTTGACACTCATCTCGGCTGACCGTCGTAGCTCGTAACGGTTGACCGCTCGTCTAGCGCTGGCCTGGGGCGATTTGCGTCGGCTGACTAAACACACACCACTACCCCCATCTGTGCCACCACCAGGTTTATAACAGTAGGTATTTACTTATTACGTACCGTATTTGATACGAATTGATATCTTTATAATATTAATTAAACATCAAAATCATTGCATCAAGGTTACGAGCCATTAATTTATTCACTTTATACTTGAAATAATAACTAATTAATAATCAATAAATATATAAATAGAGAGACAGACAGACAGAGATAGATGATGGATGGAATAGAAAGATAGATAGATAGGAGGTAGGTAGGTATGTAGATAGATAGATAGATAGATAGATAGATAGATAGATAGATAGATAGATAGATAGATAGATAGATAGATAGATAGATAGATAGATAGATAGATTAGAGATAGGCACAGATATATACAAAGATATATATGAGCCTTTATATAAGGAAATTAGGTAAGAGAAAGAGAGAGATAGAGTAAAAGGAGTTGTAGTTTTTTTTTTTAAACATTTTTATCTATTTGTGTATTTGAAACATAAATTAACATTCGTCCAGACCGAATGAAAAAATAGAAAGATTTGATGTATGACAAAAAGACAGGAAGAGAGAATTTAAAGAAAGATGTTTAATGAGAAATAATTTATGAACCAAGCATGCCATGACTGTCAAACCT
The DNA here is from genome assembly GCA_030265305.1 of Biomphalaria pfeifferi. Classification (NCBI taxonomy): domain Eukaryota; kingdom Metazoa; phylum Mollusca; class Gastropoda; family Planorbidae; genus Biomphalaria; species Biomphalaria pfeifferi. The sequence goes on along the minus strand of JASAOG010000106.1, from coordinate 765,182 downwards.
AATTAACATGAATTGAAACACTAATTTATTCACTGTAAAAAAATAAAAATAAAAGCAGCATCTATAATTATTCTCTTTCTTTCAAAGTCTCAGCTAATTGCCTTTTTTTTTTTAAAAAAAAAATTCTGTCCATTTAACGTCCACTTTTGTTTTTGCCAGAAAATTGCCAAGTTTGTTGCTATTAATGAAACGCACAAATGGAGACTAATTAGAGACAGCACTATTGAAATGTTTCCTTACTGTCTTTACGGCCAGTCAGAGGTGTATTTGCAGACTCTTTGGCCCACCAGGGAGGGCAAATTCCACCCACTGAACAGGCTGTAAACTTTCATCAAGCCCTGGCTATAAAACAAAAAACAGAAATGGAAAAGTGGTTTGAGTGCTAGGACAAGTCCCAAAAGCCCGTGGAGTCTGGGAGCGCATGAGGCGCCCTGACCGCACTTCCCCGTGATGGAGGCTGTCCAGGCCTAAGCAAGCTATTATAGCACAGTACAGGACAGACCACTGTCCTGTTGGCTCATTCTTCTCGCGGCTTTGGCCAAATTTTGATTTACGGTGCCCCCGCTGTGGGAAAGAAAAGGAAACCGTGCCTCATATTCTGTTTGACTGCAACAGACTTGCTGATCTCTGTCTCGACATGTCTTGGAAACCCAAAATTCTCGACCTATATGGCGACATTTATGCACTAGGCAAGACAGCAGGGTTTTCTGTCCAGGGCTTTTGCAAGAGAGGATTTGAGCCTCTCAAGCCCTCACTCTAATGGAGTTTGATGATGATGATGATGAGGCGTATTTTTGGCGATCTTCCAAAATAGTAAAACTCTTTGATTCATCGATCTCGACTGATATTAGTTACTGTATAGGCACGTGCATATATGGTTTAAGGGGGGGCGGCTAAATGGCAACCTTTACTTTGGTGGTTAAAGGGGGGCGGCTAAATGGCAACCTTTACTTTGGTGGTTAAAGGGGGGCGGCTAAATGGCAACCTTTACTTTGGTGGTTAAAGGGGGGCGGCTAAATGGCAACCTTTACTTTGGTGGTTAAAGGGGGGCGGCTAAATGGCAACCTTTACTTTGGTGGTTAAAGGGGGGCGGCTAAATGGCAACCTTTACTTTGGTGGTTAAAGGGGGGCGGCTAAATGGCAACCTTTACTTTGGTGGTTAAAGGGGGGCGGCTAAATGGCAACCTTTACTTTGGTGGTTAAAGGGGGTTAGGGTTAAAACGTTTCTTTGTTTATTAATAATTCTATTTTATTGTGTGCCCATATATAAATGTCATCCAGGGGATCGAGGGCTTGGCACTGGAGTTTTATGCCGCCTTATGTGGCTGAATGTTCGGCTGCACACTTGGCAGGTCATTCCAGCTGAAGCTAGTGTCGTTGGCCTTGCTTTTCTTCTCTGGCGCTTTTCTTCTGCCAGCGCTGTTCTCTTGTCCTCAGCAATTTGTGCGCCAGTTTTCACAGCGCGACGTCATGATGCTCTGTCTCCCAGGTGACTGGGTTTATGCTGAACGCTTTCAGAGAAGCTTTGAGGGTGTCCCTGAAGCGTTTTCTTTGTCCACCTGGTGAGCGCTTTCCTTCTCTTTATTGGCCATACAGGAGTCGTTTAGGGATGTTTAGGTTTTTTATTCAGCAGATGTTTGTGCACATAACGTTTCAGTAAACCACCGCTTCACAAACGAAGATATTAGAGCCATAGTGATAGTATCCATTAACTATCACATATTTTAATTATAACTCAGTATAACTTAGCAAAATTAAGATAGCTTAGAATAAGATGCAACATAAATACTTATCCTCGATACCATATACCAAGACCGCATCACAAAAAAAAGATATTTGAGACAAGACTACTACAACAATTGTACCCCACGATGACCTGCTAACTATTGTAAAAAAAAAACGCAAACTAAAACTCTATGGTCATATTACAAGGTCTTCGGTCTCACAAAGACTTTCCTTCACGGAGAAGACACAATTGAAAGAGGTTCTATCCAAGGCAGAGAGATTTTGGGAAAGACGGTCGACAAATCTTGCGTGGTGTCCCAACGGTCCAACAGACTAAGGTTTAGGGTAAAGTGAAACCCCTGTGCCAATTTTTGTTTTGTTTTGTTTAAATAACTTGGGCTTTTTAAAAGTCAAGGGATCGTAAAGATCTCGTAGAGATGCTTGCAGAAATCTAAAGGTTAATAAGCACATATGATCAAGAACACGAACATGTCTTTTGCTGCTAGTTTAGATTTTGTTTTGTTCGTTTTTAAATTTAACTTATACCCTTCCCCGCTTTTTTTTTTTACCACAGACGTCAGATGACCGTGATTTGTGGATAGTGACAAATCATTCGACACCTTTATATATCTTCATGAAAAGTAAATCTAGAATTTCGTATCGACAGCCCTCTGTTCAATCTCACTGCTTTAACGTTTCAGAATATACAGTATTATCGTTGCCTTTCTTCCAACCAGAAGCTCCGACACTGTAGCCCCCACCAGCAAATGAGAAGTGCACTGGAAGACATTGAACTGTGCTAATTTTTCAAGAACCATAACTCACTTGTGGGCATGTCGTCTTCTAAAGTAATTAGAATAAGCCTGCCCTTTAAATGACGGTTTTAATTAGCCCGAAAACAACGCTGCGGCTAAAACATTTTCGAAAGCGTATGTATGTTAAATTAGAATATTTAGTGGGTGGAAAATATAGCAACTTGTTTTATCGGGAGAAACGTGTTAGGGTTAGGGTCATAGATTTATCTGAAACCACAGAACGCAGAACAAACAAAAGTATGGGTTTTAAAAAATTGATCAGATGCTATAGCCTCGTCCTCAACTCGTCCATAAATTATATAATGACATGTTTACACAAGTGTAACTTTACAAATGATTTATGGAATTTTGCTGACTTTTGCTCAAAACTTGAAAGGCAGTACAAAAAAGCTATTTACTTGTAACTTTCACTTAAGTCGCCTGAAGACAAGGTGTTATGTATTGTGTGTGTGTGTGTTTCTATGGTGACAGTGTTTGTAAAATGTTTGTTAAATGTTTGACATGTTTCGGATGTTCCTTCAGAGTTGACGATAATTTACTTCCTAGTCCTAACCTCCAGCAGGACGACGGGGGATGGGAGCGGGCAGGGTTTGAACCCTGGACCATCGATAAGTCCGATCGACAACCCATCGCGCAACCGCACGAGGCAGGGAAGAGGTTAGCTATGCAGTGTAAATGATGCAAGATAAGCGGCAGTTCCTTAGCATTTTTAAGTAGGAGACGACTCCAGAACGCACCATCATATTCTTGAACCCGGATCCACTAGTACCTTGTTACGCTGAGGCAGTTTGGCCTCTGACCTTTGACCTAGAACTCTCCAACAGAAAGCGATGAGAAGAACACACGAAAAAAAAGCGACTCCCACAATGCATCTGGAATCTTGATCATCCGTTACATTAATAATTCTAATTCATATCTTAGTGGTATCTTATTATCAGTGTCGCAGTTATCTATGTAACTGTATAGTAGAATTATTTCTCTAATTGATAGTGCGACGTTGATCACTATATTGATGACGTCATTACACTATTAATATTTTACTTTGTAGACTAGGGGACTGAGCTTTTGTTGCTTGTCACAACTTCTAGTGACCTAAAATTAGGTGTGTGTGGTTTGCGTCATTTATCGTCAGTACAGTCTCTCCATTGTTTTGTACGTTGGTACAGATAGACGTGTCTTAAGAGCTCTTGAATTTCTCCTTGGTTATTGTTACTGGATAGCCTTAACATTTGCCTTGGACATTTTCTTGTTGGATTATCTTGACCCCTGTTTAGGGTGAGTTTTATTTTTCATCGTATAGTTTTTCTATTTGAATTTGTTCGTATGTGTAAGTCTATAATTAGACTAGATCTAGATGATTAGAAGAATCCTTTCTTTTATCTTCTATAGGGTTTTAGCGACAAGTCTAAGTTTTGGTCGTAGTCTCAGTTGAAGACTCTATTTCAAGTTTTAGCGTCAAGTCTAAGTAGTGATCTTAGCTTGGTGTTAAGTCTATGTGTTAGACTCAGTGTAAAGTCTTGGTGTCAAGACTTGTTTATCCAGTCTCAATTTTCTATATTGAGAGTACAACTTTAGGTCTACAGTCTACAGGACTGAGGTCTTCATCTCACTAATCTCAGTTGGTCGTCTGGTGCTCAAGTTGGTTTTTCATGAGTCTGAGGTTCAAGATTCCAGACTGCGGGTTGCTTTGGTCAGACCTGATATTATAGTATGAACTGTAAACTTTTAGAATTGTCGTCAGTGAACAGTATCGGATCTAGAGGCTAGATCTATGTGGATTACCAGTTGTTGTGTTGGAAGTCTATTTGAACAACTTGTAATGAATATATTAAGGTAATGATATTGTTCAAATAATGATCATTTATAGGTCGCAAAGAGAATAACTGGATCATTTTAGATTCCATATTATTACACATATATCTATTGATATTGATACTATTATTATTATTCATTATACATCAGTTCATTTGTAAATATATCACTGGAATAAATTTTTATTGTTATTTAACATCATACACTTAGTTTATTAATTTAATATACATCTGTATGTGTATGGTGTGCTTGTCAGGCTGAACTTGGGTCAAAATATTACAAGTTCAGAAAAAAATAACAATAACACAGATTGAACTAATATTAATTTTAAATAAATATTCACATTTGAAATATCTAATAACAGATTGATAAGTGCAAGAACACAAGAACCTGACAATCAGCTGTGAACATTTACTTATTTCTGTTGTTCTCTTCATTCCTTACCCCACATCCCCACACTTAGGGACTCGCACATACTAGAACACTCTACAAATTACCCTGCGATTACGGCAAGGCACTGTCACCCACTCGTCACATGATCACAGCTTATTGAACGCGTTTGTCGCGAATTTCAGGTGTGTGCAGGGCGCCATTAAAGATGTTTAGCCTCCCCACCCCTGTTAATTTTTTTTTTACCCAGGGAGCCTGCGTTCTCGTTACATACATAGAGCAAGTTGATAATTAGAAGTACTTAGCTTCCCTGTATTGACATCTGCATTATTTTTTATTTATTTTGCTGTTATTATTTTGCACTTCCCTTATTTTGTCCACATGTGTAACATGTTAGAGAGTACTGCTATCTCTCCTCCTGCCTACCACACACACACACATATATATTAACCCCAAACTTTTCATTCTGAAGTAAAGTCCTGTTCCGTATGTCCACTGTCAATAGTTACAGTAAATTATGTTCACTTTCCTTGCTTTGTCCAGCCATTGTGTCCAGCGTTATAAAGACAAAAAGCAAATTAAGCAATGAAATAAAAGAAAAGGTCTCTTCTCTACTAGACAGCCATTTATTTTACTTCCCGACACAATATATTTTGGTGATACAGGAAAAGGTTCAAAGTAAACCTTGGGTTGTGTGGGCCTACAGCTGACTCTTCAACATTAAGGAAACGGTTGTGTGTGTGTGTGTGGGACGGTTAGGATTACCAAAAATCGTCGGATTACCAAAAAATCGTCGGATTACCAAAGGTTAGGTTTGCTTCCAAGAATTCAACTGTATATGTCTAGAAAATTGTACATTCATCTACGATGTAATAAGATATTCTCTAAAACTTTTACGGTTACACAATAATTAGTTGAAGAAAAACAAAATGTATTGCTTTAAAGAAAATACAGGTCACGTGGCAACAATCTATTGGTCGCTACTGCCCACAGGGTGCGACCTCACAGGTCAGTATTTTGGCCATAGTTAGCGAATGGTCTCGATTTCACAGACTTAATATCACAGTTTAGTGGTAGCGTTAATTCATAAGAATCAAATTCATTGAAAATATGTAATATCAAAGAGAAACCAAAGTGTTGGATTATTGTATGGTGCATTGTCCAACCAACACCATGTCTTAGTGCGTTCTGGTCCGATTTCTTTTTGAACATGTTGAGTGGGGGGGGGGTACATTTAGGAGGTTTTCTTGCTCTGGACAACTCAGCTCGAGCTAAGTCTCAATAAAATAAGATCTTGGTTTAGCCCTGGATTCAAACACGAGGTCCACACAGTTGATACCACACCACTTCGTGTACTTGCCTACGGTAATTGTTTCTTTAGACAAAAAAAAAAAAAGAATGTTCATGACATAACTTCAGCATTTCCAGTCCAAGTTATCTGTCCCTCGTACTAGCGTCCCCTGACAACCTCATCAGAGATCTATTTAAAATGATACACCCTGACCTAATTATCTTGCTGTGACCCACGGAACTGGCACATCGCTCCCACCCCCCAATCATACAGACTTCATTATCGCCCCCCCCCCCTCCTCCCCCTTTCTTCCATAAACTAGCAGAAATAAAAAATTATTGTTCTCTGGGTGCCGTGTCTTCCCCTATCGTTCACCGGCCCCCACCGACACACGTGAAGACGTCTGCGTGAGTAAGACGGCACACTCAATGCTCACGAGTGTAAAGTAAATATTTATGTCACCACCGCGTCGATGTCATCACCCAAGTTGACCTTTCTACTTGCGATAACTACAAATATATTGACCATCCCAGAGTTACTTCAGGCAAGGGACTAGTCTGATTTATACAAATACTAAGAGAAACAAACCCACCAGAGACTATATTATAAGATGCTAAGAGATCTTTTTGTTTCTCCCTTAGTCTCCTCTTACAATAAAATTTACTGCAAAATGCAGGGCCGGGTTTAACTAATCGGATGCCCAGGGTTAGGTTTAAGTAAGTCAGACATATATATATATATATATATATATATATATACAGAGAGAGAGAGAGAGAGAGTGAAAGTGAAAGAAAGAAAGAGTGATAGATAGATAGATAAATAGTGATAGATAGATGGTGTATGCATGTATTATTATGAAAAGAAGGAAACATTCTGTGGTTTCCAAGGTTTAACAGGTTTAATAAGGCACTTGGAATAAATGTTACCCGAAGATTTTGTGGGTGTTATCTAAAAGAAAAATTGTTTAATAAATACTAATATAGGCTTCTTTCATGAATTGTTAGTATTATTGGTGATTCTTTATGCTTTCATCATTGACTGTCTCTACTCAGTTTCTGAGAATGAGAATCGTCGTTAAAACGCTAAACTTTGTAAAATGCTACAGGTCTTTTCAAATCGACTAATTTCAACATTTTGAGAACTCAGTATTCCCGGGTAAAGCATCAAATAGTGTTAACTTGTATAACAGCAATGAAAAAATTTCGCCCGAAAAATGAATTTGATTAATAATTACATCATATTTAGTGTAACAAATGAAATGCATTTAAACAAATTTTTGAAATATTTTATGACATTGAATATGAATGACTTTGTATGTTCTACATGTATTACAAAACGTGTTTAGCATTTGAACTCTGAGCAAACATTGTGAAATAGGATGTAGTGATTTCATTGCTTGTTTTAGCAACGTTTGATTTTACATTGCTGGATTGTTTGAACTTCACATAGCTGCTTAATGGGCAATGTCTATTTACCCTGGAATATCAATGGACTAGTCCTTTCACTACTGGACGAGTTCACGTCGAATTAGTGGGAGGTTGTTGAGGTGTACGGAGACGCGGTGGCTGAGTGGTAAAGCGCTGGCTTCCGAACCGGAGTTCCTGGGTTAGAATTCAGGTGAAGATTGGGATTTTTACTTTCGGGATCTTTAAGGCGCCACTGATTTCGCCCAGCTCTAATGGGTACCTGACATTAGTTTGGGAAAAGTAAAGGCGGTTGGTCGTTGTGCTGGCCACATGACACCCTCGTTAACCGGAGGTCTCAGAAACAGATGACCTTTACATCATCTGCCCTATAGATCACAAGGTCTGAAAGGGGAACTTTATGTATGGGTTTTCTTTTATATTTCGAGACAGTACGCGTGCTCAGAATTGTCAGGAAAATATATATGTTTATATGTTTTATATTTTTATGTTATAAGATTTGATAGGTTTATGTAAGAAACTGTTTAACGTCGCAAAGTTTGGAAAAACAAAAGTAAATTCAATTGACGATATTACTGTCGATCCTACCCTTACTCAATGCACATCTCGGACGCATCCCTGACATATCCCTGGCACATCTTTGACACATCCCTGATGCCTCCAAGATGCCTCCCTGACACATCCCTGACACATCAATGACATATCCCTGACACATCAATGACATATCCCTGGCACATCTTTGACACATCCCTGATGCCTCCTTGACACATCTCTGACACATCCCTGACACATCTTTTACACATTCCTGATACGTCTCTGACAAGTCTCTGACACATCTCTGACACATCCCTGATGCCTCCCTGACACGTCTCGTGAACTTCTAAGTATTTGTACAGAAATTTTACAAACCAAATATCACAACGAAACGTGACGCTATTATGACATTTAAGTATAATTCTCGAAGTCATTAGGGCGAGACGATAACTTATATCTTAGGAAATAACCACACTGAAACGTGTTGAATTTTTTTTGTTTAAATAAAGAGAGGCTAATAGATCGCATTTCCAAAACGATATTGAAGAGTGATACAGAGAGTATATATATATATGTAATGTTTAGAGAGAGAGAGAGAGGTGTTTATATATATATATATATATATATATATATATATGGATATTTTTTATGATTCTAATGTCGTATGGAAATATACCGTTTTGCGACACATTAATGCAAAACGTGTGTTAGTTGTGTCTAAGTTGCCGTTGGTTTGTTTTGTTTCTTTTTTTTGTTCGAGTTGTCTTCTTTCATAAATGTGTTCACCTGCTAAACAAACAAGTGTACTGAAAGAAAATTTGGAGAAACAAAATGGTATCAATGTTTTATCAGTGAGTTTTTTGTTTTTTTTTTGGGATTTTTATTTGTAAGTTCTCACATTTCACAAATATTAAATCATAAAGAGAGAGAGAAAATTTGAAAAATGATAAACCTATACCGAATTACTTTAAATAATAGTAATGAAAATATTATTTAATAGCAAAGACATACTACATAACTATTGAAACCATCAGAGACAGAAAAATGATACAAGGATTAGCATATCAACAACTAAAGGATAACCAACCAAAAATAAAAGCAAATACACACCAACACGTACACACTAACACGTACACACCAACACGTACACACCAACACGTACACATCAACACGTACACACTAACACGTACACACTAACACGTACACACCAACACGTACACACCAACACGTACACACCAACACGTACACACCAACACGTACACACCAACACGTACACACCAACACGTACACACCAACACGTACACACCAACACGTACACACCAACACGTACACACTAACACGTACACACTAACACGTACACACCAACACGTACACACTAACACGTACACACTACACATGCATGACAACACTTTTTTTTTGTATACATAAAGATATTTTATTTTTAGTCAAACAATTAGCGAACATCATACTAACGTATAGACAATTAGAATTTTCAGAATCAGATACAATTACTTTAATCTAACAGAATGTGTTTCTTTGACAGGGTCAAAGGTTATCTGATTAATAGCACCAAGTTTGCACGCATAATTGAAACAGGACCCTTCCTTTATGCTCGCTCTCCATGTGGATCTATCCAGTGCCACTTTTTCCCAGCTGCTAGTGTCGATTTTGAAGAGCTTCATGTCGAGTAAAGGTGGGCGACCAGCGGCTTTCCTGCTTTCTATTAGATCACCATACAGAATGTCTTGTGAAACAGTGGAAGTCGACCTTCTGATATTCTATGAACGTGGCCAAGCCAGCCAAAGCGTCTGCTGATAATAACTGATTTTTATCTTGCCCCCTTATTTTAAAGATCCGCCTTAGGACCCGGACTAACAACCTAATGAAATTTCATCACTTAAGGCTGCATATCAACGAGAATGGAAAATGTTGAAGTGATATGACGTTTCCAGGGCCGAGTTTGTTTGTTTTTTTGTTGAACAGATTGACTGCTACAAAAACGAAGGTATTGAAGACAATAATTCTTTATATTCGTCTTTTTGTCCTACAGAAAATATCATATTTAAAAATCATTGATTTGTCGATAAAAAATTTTCAGAATTTTTGTATGAAATAAAAAAAAGCCAATTTTAATTTGTTTACATAAAAGTGATAACTTTTTATTTTATTTGTCTAATTGTATTTGTTCATTTTATGTTAAAAAAAGATACAAAAAGTAAAAAACAACAACAATGTTTTGGTAATATGAAATTATAATTAAAGTCCAGTTAAATAAGTGTCTTCATTTTAATTACAAAAAATCTGTGAAATATTTAATTGGTCGCGTAAATTTTCGTCAATTTATTTCCTGTGACCCGTTTGAATGTAATACCTATACTTCCGATGCTATGACATCTTCCTAGTTGGGCTTACTTGCTGGACTAGACGAATGAAAAGTATCGTACATTCGATTCAATAACTTCAAGTCCCAGACCGCGGTGATGATAACGCCGAGGACTATCACGGCGACTAAGATGACTGCTAGTTTCCAGATAAAATCAGAGAGTGACCCTTTGACCATTGCTTTGTCTTCACCGATAGTTTTTTCATCAGTTGTATTCTCATTGTTGGAGTTTCTCGGAGCCAGTTTAGAAAATCCAGAGAAAATGTGGTTAATTTTTTTTTTTTTTTTTTTTTTTTAAAGGAAACCTCAGAATTTGCGCTATTCAATTTTAGTTTTATCATCATAGGAATCCTTGGGCCTTAGGCCTCTTTTCTTTTCTTTGCCTCTTTTTTGGGCTTAATGTGCCTCTTGTATGGGCCATCTTGCCTCTTTTGTGGGCTTTTTTTTTTTTTTTTTTTCCCAATATGTTTTTATTTGTAAGTTCTCATAATTCACAAGTATTAAATCATAAACAATTGAAAATTAACCTAAAAATACAACACTAGTAACAGAAACATTATTTAATATCAAAGACATACTACCTAACCATCCTAGCCATTGAATCCATAAAAGACAGAACAATGATACAAGTATCCTCTACCCCAGAACAATCAACACAATATCAAATATCCCTGACCCCCATCACCCCATTTCTGGAAAACTACCTGAGCATTGTACAAGTATATGAAAATCAAACTAGATAATTCTCTACCCTAAAATCCATTATTTTTCTTAATATCGATTTTAATTAACATGTGTAAATACTCTTATTAATTGTTTGTAAAATTCTTATTCAAACTTTACTTTACTTAATTCAAGTCGGTTTCTTTTGCATGAAAAGATTTCATAATATGTATTAATTTAATATTCACAATGACACTGTAATGACTCAATAGTAAGGAGCGTAGAAGTTGGGTTAAATTGGGTATTTCCGTAGTGACGCGATGGTACATTAAAAACATAGAACGGAAAAAGGTTACAGTTACAGCTGAATAACGGACGAAAGAGCGGACCTCTTGTAGTTACTAGATAGCGTGGACTGTGCCCTTCTGTAATAAAGTTTTGTGTTCTAAAAGGTCGGATTAACATATTTTCATACTGTTCGTTCTGCTGTCTACTGCTCTGACGTTTAGAGGGAGTTATGAGCTTTTATAAACAAAGGTACACACATCGAGTACTGTGCTGTGCTGTTATAAAATAGTCATCTTTATAATACAATACGCCCACGCCGATTAAAAATGAGATTGACAAATTGGACACTATTTACTTGGGTACCAATATTTACCAGTCAAATTTCGGGCGCTGAAAGTAAACGTAGATGTACCATCTTAGACGAAGATGAACACATGGGTCGGCCGATACTTTTAACACTGGAGAAGTATCACTCTTATTCAGCAAGTAATGTATTTCCAAATGTTTGATATGTTTCGGAAGTCACTTCAGAGATAACATCCAATCCCAAAACTCCCGCAGGACAAGTGGGGACGGCAGCGGGCAGGGTTCGAACCCGGGAATCATCAAGACCGACGCATGATAGTCATGAACACATGACAAGATGGTGCTGGAAGTTATATGTGCATACCGTTTTTAACATGAGCAATCTAAGAACCTGCCTTTATTACTACTGCGTATTTGGTGACGTTGTCATTCTCTCTTGGAGTGGTAAACTTACCACATGTGCTTTCACTTTAGCCTTTTTTTTTGTTTGTTCCCCGTTGTGGGGACTGAGTTTTAGGACTTACTGTTAAGAGTTGAGCTATTTCGGGTCGTGGTCTCGATCTCGTGAGGCTGGAGGGCGCCTGACAAGTACATAAGTTTATATTTAATTTTGTGTTGATTTTTTTTTGTTTAGCTGATAAAGGCATCATGGCCCCAGAGTCCTTCCTTTTTTTTAGCTTGGTCCGGCAGAGTTACGTCTACGTATGTTTATTGTATTTTCTATACGGGCGGTGGTAAATAGAAACATTTAGGTGGGTCTTTCTCATAAAGGATTATGTATGTGTATGTGTCTATTTATATTGTATACACACGTTCAGGACCTTATGGTGATGAAGAGAAAGGAGTAAGCTGACCACTGACCTATAACCCTGCCATGGCAATGTCGCTACAAATAACAAAAGTATATAAATAAAAACAACATTTTAAAAAAGGATAAAAATAGGAATAATAAAATATTCATGCCTCATGGGTGTCAGAAATTTGAAATTCAATCAAACCGAGGCTTTGTTTAGAAGAACGGAAGGTGCTCTTCCGGTCTTGTAGATTTGATTCACAAGTCATAGATTGACAAAAAAAAAATCTTTAAAAACGCGATACATAGATACAGCTGCATGTCTAGCCGTAATTGATAGACAAGCTTTTTTCTTGTTGTTATGATGACTTGAGGAATTCTGTCTGGAAGAGCGTGACATCAAGTAAATCTATATTTTGTTTTTTTACAGGAGAGTTTGGAAGGTTTTAGTGTCGCTTCGTGTAGTCACCTACTATCTTGCTTTCATATCACATTTGACAGACTATACAACGACATTGGCATTCTTAAATGTTAAATTGGTTATAATCTTGTTTTAAAATTGCTTGAGAAAGGTTTTTAAAAGTGAAATAGGAAATCTTTAAATCAAATGTATTAGATGACAATGATAGAATGACTCAATCTAACTTTGTTCTTAATTTTTAGCAATCTGCAACAAAGTTAGTTTTTAACTCAATTCATTATCGTAAAATGCTTTTGAAACATGCCGTAAATAAATATATTAATTGATAAATACACAGATAGATGATGCATGGAATAGAAAGATATATAGACAGACAGATAGATAGATAGATAGATAGATAGATAGATAGATAGATTGATAGAAAGGTAGATAGATAGATAGATAGTTAGATCAGCGGTTCTCAACCTTTTATGCTCGGTGACCCCATTTTACAATCCCCCACTCTGCGGCGACCCCCCCCCCCCCGACACACGGAGACTGCACTAGAAGAGTAGACAATAATAATCCATAGTTTCGACGGTCTTAGATGACTCTCAAGGGGGTCGCAAGCCAAAGGTTGAGAACCCCTGAGATAGATAGATAGCTAGGTAGATAGATAGATAGTTTATAGTGATATATATATATAGATAGACAGATAGATTAAAACATAGATAGATAGATAGATAGATTATTTGGTAACTCAAACCTAGTTTAGTTTGTAAAATATAGGGAAAAACAAATTGATTTTAAAATTATTTTTTCTAACATTTATTTGTTCTTACAACTTGTCCATTTGGTTTCCACCAATGATTGAACATTGAATTTGTCACACTAGAGGGCTAAACTATGAAAGTATTATTGACCAGTCACGATCTACCAACACTATTCTTATTGCTATTGGTGTGAATCCCGAAATCAAAATTTTATATTTTTTATTGATCGATTATTTCTGCTGGATATGCAAATGTGTCTGTAAGTGCGGAAACAATGAATAATGTATAGCGTCACATATGTAGCGGCAGATTTAAAAGACGAAGCTCTAATGGGAGATAACACTTAAATATATCTTTCATTAAAAATATTGGCTTCAAGTACTGCCTTGTTCTGTGCTGTTAGTTAAAACTAGAATTTGTTTGATATCGAATAAAGGAAATAGCTTGTACATTATGGTAGATATAGTTTAAAAGTTGTTTTTTTTTTAAATGTATGTTTTTATATTCTGCGTGTTGTTTTTTTTATGCGACCATTGTCGCGTTTTGAAAGTTGTCAATGACAAATTAACTCTGGTAGCAGAATCGTATGTAAAGCGAATGTAAATATATTTATTCGGCGCCATTTTACTTTGCAATTGGTGAACGCTGAAGTTTCTTTTTTTTTTTTTGGCCCTTAACATCACAGGCCAAAACAGAGTCGTGTACAAAAGTAGGAGATGAAAGGAAATAGACTGTAACATGATGGAAATGTTACGACGCCTATAAATTGTCACAAGTCACTGAGACACTAGCTCCAGACTGGCCATAAAATTCGTTCTGATGACAACGATGAGAATTGAGTTCCAATCCAGTGAACAAGACACGACAATACATTGATTAGAATGGTGGATAAACAAACACAGGGTCTACTGTAACCACAGACAGGAACAAATTTACTGTAAAACTTTCATAAAGCAAACTGTAGTACTAAGACAACTGTAATAGTAAAGTACAATTTCGTTTGACCATGTTATTGTAATATTATAGCATACTGAGACACTTTGTGTGATCTATATTGTTGACATGTCTATGATGTTGACATATCTATATAGTTGACACGCGTATAGGCCTATTGTTAAAATATCTATATTGTTGGCATGCCAATATTGACTCATTGACTCATTGATTTATTCATTTGTTAATTTATTGACTAATTTATTGATTGATTTACAGACATTTTGATGACTTCTTGAAATTTTCATTAGTTTATTTGTTTTCATAAGTTTAATAATTTATCGACATACTGATTTGTCATTATTTGATATATATATTCAATATGAATATTGCACGATTAAGACTAGTAGTGTGTTAATCATGAATTGATAAAACAATTGGCTAATGTTTTTATTTTATAAATTTAATTTTGTTAGAGACAAAGAATAATTGTGCAAAGTTTCAACTCGATCTGAAACTGGGAAGTGTGAGAAATAACGTGTGCACCAAATGTGAGGGTCGCTGGCTCAATGTTTGTCATAAGACAACAGATAACAAATAATACTGAGAATCCATGTACGTTAGAATAGAATTGTAAAATTCCTGGTCACCAAGGACCTCAGCAAAATGGACATCGCATCTGCATAAAGCTAATAGATAATAAAATTATGCTACAAAAAAAAATTGAGAGCATGAAACTGGGAGATTTTGTAATGGGGGTCGTTAATGATGACGGATGTAAATGTCCCAACATAGTCATGTTCTTGTACATACTCCACGGGCATTTTTGAGGCTGAGGCATCACGTATTGAAACTGAGGTATAAGTAATATGATTTATGAGCTCGGTGTTGGCGCCTCTGAGCCCCCCCCCCCCCCGCTCTAATGGGTACCTGACATTGGTTGGGGAAAAGTAAAGGCGGTTGGTCGTTATGCTAGCCACATTGCTATTGGCACCCTCGAAAACCGTAGGCCACAGAAACAGATAACCTTTACATCATCTGCCCTATAGACCTTAAGGTCCGAAAGGGGAAACTTTACTTTTGATATCATTATTAGAGCTCTAACTAGATCCAACAGCACCATCATTACGAAAGAATTTTTCTTTTTAAAAAAATCCTCTTGCATGATTACCTTTTAAGAAAAGATGAGTTACTTCTCATAAAGTGTATTTTATTGAAAAAGAAAATTATATTATTCAAATGCAGAGAACTTGAATAAAGTTATATATGGTTAGAATTTAAATGTTGGTACCTATGACCTTTAGCATGATAAACATAAAATATAAAACCTAATGTTAGCTACTTCTTGTAGTTTAATATTTATAGTTGCAAGATTATTGATACGTTCATGGCTAAGGCGACCCAGTTATGACCTATATATTTTTCCACTCTTCCACACCTAAAGAAGACAAAGCCGTTACTTTAACTTGTATAATATTAAATTTGATTATTCCTAGTATTAGCGGCATGCATATTACTGTATCCCAATTTGATGTAAACATTTGTTTGATCCTATAAAATTTAAATTATAGATTGCGGAAAACTAAACACAATGTGTGCTGTGCATTCCCGTAACTTCATCTTTTGATGAGGACTTGTAATAGTTAAGGCGTCATAAAGGTTGAATTAGAAGAGTAGACTCCTGGATTTAAAATAGCCCCAAACATAAAAACGTCAGATCCCCGAGATATGTTAGGGAAAGGGTTAGGGTTTGGGGTTCATTTAATCCTCTTTAACCAATGAGTGTTACTATGTGAACCCGGTATGACAGACAAACTAAGTTCAACTCCCAGCCCCAAGCCATTTTTTTCCAGACAGCCTTGTTTATTTGTTGATCTGATCTCTAAACAACAGGAACTTTTCAATTCTAAGGTTATCTGCACCTTAAGTATGAGGAAAAACGATACTTAAAAGATCACTCCTTGTAGTTATTCGTAAGCCTGTTCCTAGCTATGTATTTCAATTAAGTCCTACAGCTTAGACCCATCGTTCAAGTCCGCTAGCCGAACTTCTAGGGCCCACTCATTCAAGTCTGATAGCCCTACTTCCAGGGCCCACGCATTCAAGTCTAATAGACCCACTGTATCGATATTCCCATACGGTTTAGGGAACTCTTCCATGAATGATTTGTCTCCACTACGTTTCGAGATACTAAACCGGAAATGGGGATACCAAGACCGGAACTAGCTATTCGGTGATGCATTGTTACTTGACAGAATTAATTAAGACAAATATGTCTAAAATCAGTTAAGTTGTGTTCAAAAATAAACTGGATATATAAATTGTCTTCTTAAAAAAAATATTTTTTAATTAAGTTATTTTAACGTTCTAGATGTAGCTGTTATTATTCTTTGTAATGGATTCTATTCAGTGGCGTAGCAACAAATAGGCCTACACAAAAAGGTTAATTGCGCCCGGATACATCGCTTTAAAGGGCCGACAAGAAGTTGTTACAGAAACAAATGCACGAAATAATGTTTTTAGATGTTACTAAATTTATATCATACAACTTTTTCTCCCCTTCCTTCTTTTCTTTTTTCGTAAGGTAACTCTAGTACGACTTGCAGAAATAAAAGAGTGATCTTTCCTTTACGTGGTGTATAAAACTCTTGAGCCATGAAGAGAATTATATATAGAGAGATATTATTTTAAAGAAGACATTCCTGGGTTTAGTGTAAGGACACAAGTACCAAATTTTAGAATCCACCCCTGGCCCCCACTTGAGGGTCCCCCAAAGGAGTGTCGAAAATGTGTTTTTACATTAAATATTATGACATTATTCCATGGCATGATGTCAAATGTCAAAATGCATTTCAAGCCTTCTGGGCCCACAAATCCTTAGCTACGCCACTGGTAAATGTAAAAAAAATATTTAAAGTAGGCCCTAACTTGTTGTAAGAAGCATTATTTCCAAATTTTAACATCTACGAAATGGCTAAATGTCGCGTCTTTTAAGGAAATAACTTAAGTGGTTTGCACTAGCGTGAAATAAATAATTAGAAGCGCTATGTTTAGTTTACTTGAAAGAAATTCTATAAAAGGCAAATGACAGAGAGAAATGGAGATAGACGGTCCATAGATCGTATGTGGTGCCCCAACGGTCCAACAGACTTAGGGATAGGTGAAGGATATATGGTTAATCTTACAAATCTAGACCGAAAATAATGATGTCAGGCCAAGACAGTAAAAATAAAACTTAGTTTGACTCACGCCAAATAATTTGTCTGTGTGATCTAAGGCAAAACATGTAGGTCACTGTTGGGTCAGCGTAGTCTCGTTAGCCATTGCACACTTTCTTAATCGTTGGATATAAATTAAGCTTTATTAGTTTTAAGAATCTAAATGGAGCCAGGGATCCTGTCCGAGCAAAGAACAAATCTAAAAGTCTGGACTGGATCGGAATCACTGTTGATTTAGATTCTCATTCTGTTACATTATCTTGTCCTTAGTGATTGCGAAAGTGGTACTACATTAGGGTCTTAGTTCGTTTGTGTTTGCATTCATATATATATATTTTTGTTGCTTGTTATAGTAGAAAGATCTTATGCAACAGTCTAGACTAGAGAGTTTATTAGCATAAGAAATTCCAAGATACCATGTCAAACAGGAGCATGAGTACACGAGTACTGCAGTGAGTTTATATCAGCGTGAAATAACGATCGCCCCTAAAATATCCCATGTCCACCCCCCCCCTCCCCTCCCGAGATTCAGGACTAAGACGAGTTCTGGATGAGCTCAACCTTCGTTTAACAGCTCACGCTTCCGGGCCGCCGAATCGGTTTGCCTTGCGACTTATTCGGAGCTTTTAGTGTTACGTCCAAGCGTCTTGCAGCATTGCTCAATACGCATCTCCCACACATTCAACACACACACGCGCACCCGCACATGTTGACTACCAGGTAGAAAGCAAAAGGAGGTCAAAGAACCAGAAATGAAACGGTTGCAAGAAAGACGGAAGTCGGTCTAATGCTACTCTGACAACAAAATTATAGCGGGAAACTTTAATGCGAAACGAAACAAACAGAAAATAAAAAAGAAGAAACTTTTCAATCTTTCCTCAATGTTTTGTTGAAAATAATAAACGAATTTATTTCACGAACTTTTGTTCTTAACATTTTTAAAACTCAATTATCGAACTAACATAAAAGTTCTTCATTAATAAAAAAAGAAAGAGTGGGCGGTATTTATTTTGAGCCGTGACGAATGCTAATTTTATTTTATATTAACTTCTTTGGATTTTATAGTATGCCAAAACAAATTTAGTCCTAAGGAAGGCATGTATATTTTATAAAGCTATAACAAAAACCTCTCTTCAAGTTGGAAGATAAAGAAAAGTGCGGTGAATTACATGGATACGCAGACCCAGCGATGACCTACATAATTTGCCTAAATCACATTTCTCACATTTCGCCTCAAACAGTGCAACATTTAAAACAGCCTCGAAGCGCTTACCGTTTACTTATAAATCATGACTACTTTTTTATTAACAAACTTTGTAAAAAGGAAATAAAGATCTTATAAAGTTGTCGTGGTCCAAAGCACCTGGGGCTTGAGGTTAAAACAAAACGTTTTCAAACCAGCCGCTGTTGTTGAGTTGGGTTGTAGCCTCGATCAACTAGTCCAACTAAACCGTTGCTAGCAAATTAATTTCCTAATTTAATGAACTTGAACACAATTAATTTTGAGACTTTTATTTTACAAACTTTAAATTTTTTTTATTCCATGTGCAGGCTTCCAGACGTTCTTACAGACAGAAAGATTATTACGTCCTAGCAAACACTTTCTGAAGGACGACAACCAGAGTTGCGACTGGACAATCCCGGGTTCGCTCTTCTTCCTCGGGTGGAAACGATTACTTGAGGAAGGGATTAGGTTAAATGAATAACAAATCAAAACTCCTGTGGGAGTGTCTAAGGGAATGCGAGAGCTTTCCCATTCCACGGTGCGGAGTTGAAAGAGAGCTTCAACGTCCCTGTCGATAATCCATGTCGTTCCTCAAGGGACCGTTACACTAATGGCGAGTCCTGCACGGTTAGCTTGCTACAACATAGGAAATTGGCTGGGGTCATCGGTGTGCTCGGCCTTCGGCCATGCATTCTAGTCCATGCGCCCGGAGTGCCGGATATATCGGAAATAGCAGTGTTTTACATAAGCATTGACTTGGAGCTCTTAGAGACAGAACAGTTTGTTCAAGCAGGCTTACACGCCTAGAGTTCGAAGAGCCTTCGGCTCAACTCTTTTGACAATCACACGGAACTGGAGAATCGCCAAGACGGTCTGAAGAGCATACTACACGACCAGCAGCCATTCGCTTTCTTTTAGTAAAGTGTTTTTTTTAACAAACAGCCTGTTCGTCACGTTAACTGCATGCCAATTTATAAGCGAACACAGTTCAATTCATCTCTCAATACATCTCTCAATACATCTCTCATTACATCTCTCAATACATCTCTCAATACATCTCTCAATACATCTATCAATACATCTACCAATACATCTCTCAATACATCTCTCAATACATCTATCAATACATCTATCAATACATCTATCAATACATCTCTCAATACATCTATCAATACATCTCTCAATACATCTATCAATACATCTATCAATACATCTACCAATACATCTATCAATACATCTATCAATACATCTATCAATACATCTATCAATACATCTCTCAATACATCTATCAATACATCTCTCAATACATCTATCAATACATCTATCAATACATTTATCAATACATCTATCAATATCTTCCGTTTTTAAAAAAATAAAAAAAACACTTTAAAAAGTTTAAAAAAAGAAAATAACACATTCTTTTTTTTTCTTTAATTAATCGGATTTTCCCACGAACTCTTTAAATGACACTTGAAATGAAAACCCAAGCCTTTAGAATCTATCTTTGTATTTTCATTCTTTATTTCTATTCTTTTCTTCAACCTTGTTTTAAACATTTTTTCACGGAGTGAAGGCCTAAGAGGAAAAATAAAATGGGAGAGCGTGAGGCAGCAGAGTGGAGTGAGGTGGGAGGGGATGGGTCAAAGTTGCGACACAGAACTCTCCAAGTGCTGATTGAATATTCACGCATCATTGCATATGATTGGCTAAAAGTCTCTGAATGCCGAGAAGACGCAAGTGCGCATTTGAAAAAGCCGAGGAGTCCCATGCATTTTTTTTTGGTGCGAGCAAGTTATCTAGAGGTTAATATATTAGAGTGTCTAGTTTAAGAGAACACAGAGTTAACTAGATTGAGGACATGAGACCCGTCTAAGAGCTTTGATGTTTTTTGTAGAGAATAGATTGCTTGGGCTTCGAGGTTTTCATTGATAGGATCTCACTTTCAACGCCAGCATTAGACCGAAGGAGTAAGGACAAGGGAGGTTATGTTATGGACATAGGCGTAGATGCCCCGGGCGCCACACTCACTGGGAACCACACGCAGTCCATATTTCTATTTGATGTTCATGGGAAAGGGGCGCCAATAGTGTACCTTGCCACGGGTGCATATCCATGTGTTAATCTATTGTTAAATTTCAATTGGAAACTTTAAATTCTGCTTTGTAACTGGTTTTCCTGGCTGTTTCAAGCAACCCGTTCCATGCTCTAATGGTTCTAGGAATGAGAATTTGTTCTAGCTTATGGAATAAGAAATGTGCTTTTATCTTTGAGTCTTTCTGAATATTCTATTAGTTAGCGTTTTTTTTTAATACTTATAATTGTGCGTGCGCGTTTCTGATTTAAACAATCATGAATAAAATTATGGCTGATAATTGGTTTCTATTGGCTGAATAGATTCTGGTGTAACCACGAGCAAGTCTGTAGTAGCCGAGGTTATAAATACGAGAAATAAACATGAGTGACGATAAGAGTTGTGGAAACATGATTTGGATATTAGAAACAGGATTTAATACAGCAATGGACCCCCACGATAGCCTGATAACCACTGTCAAAAAGCGTAAACCCAAAGTCTATGACCACATCACAAGGTCCTCAGGGCTCGCAAAGGGAACAGTAGCAGGAAAAAAAAGAAGAGGCAGACAGAGAAAGCGATGGGAAGACAACATTAAAGAATGGACGGGACTGTCAGTGAAAGAAATTCTATCTTATCTTATCTTATATAATACAGACGTTACTTCAAAAAAGAAGATGATTACGTCCTACGCGTCATGCATTTAGTCATGCATATTAACCAATGACTTAAACTCTGCCAAGTCACTGGTTTTTCTGGCTAGCTCAGGCAACCCATTCCATGCTCTAATAGCAAAGAACAGATAGGAATGGTGAACCACTTTTCCCAGCTGCTAGTGTCAATTTTGAAGAGCTGCATGTCTGGTGTAAGTCGACCTACTGGCATTTTATGAACCAAGGTGTCTGCTGCTGATAACACAGCGGTTGACCTGGCACCCTCCTCTTTGTAGCACTTTTCATTATTTATTTTATCTTGCCCCCTTATTTTAAAGATCCGCCTTAAGCACTACGAACACTTATTTATAATAAAGTTTGTCAAAAACTTACCCTCTTTCTATGTTGAGCCCGTTTGTGCTTCAACCAGAAGATTTTAAACATTGAATTCGATTGATGGCTAAAATCAGGACAACTATTACAATTTAGGCCAATGACTTCCAGTTCGAGGGTATAAACAGCTGCAAGACAGTGGTGCCCAAGTTGTTTTTTTTTTTTTGCCTACGGGTCATATAAATCTCCGACATGCATGTAAGGTGACGCTCAATGTAACCACAAAGTCGAGTCCTGTGAAACAAAGCATCTGTGGTCTCATTATGCCGGAAATGACCCGCGAGTCGAAGTTGTTACTGTTGTGCATAAACTGTTCATCCCAGGACCTACATTTAAAAGTACGGATGTGACGATGTGATTATCACTATGTAGGCAAACATTGACCGATATGACATGCTCGTGGGAGTGCTGAGAGTCGTAAATTAACACCAACGGAGTGACTGACTGACTCTGTGAGTATTTAAACGAAAAAAAAAACGTGAGTCGCGAAACGCTTCATCGAAGTCTCTCTGTCAGGGGCGCCACCAACTGTGAAATTAGGATTTCATTACGAAGTTAATGGAGTTCAATCTATTCTTCTTCTTCTCTCTCTCTCTCTTATTCTCCAATTCTCCCCAAACATTCACCCTCTTTTGCCTCACTCTCCCTTACTCTCTATACTATTGGTGAACTCTTTTTTTGTTTATCAATATATCGATTGAAGCCAAACTGAATTCCCTTTTGTTTGAACCAATACAATAATCTTATTTTATTTTTTTCTGTGACCCTTTCTTTTGAAGACAATGCTGTTTGCTTTTATTTAACTGTACTTCTTAACTCTCTCTCTCTCTCTCTCTCTCTCTCTCTCTCTCTCATTCTCTCTTTTTATCTCTTTTTCATTCTCTTTATCTCTCTCATTGCTGCTCTTTTTCTATCTCTACCTTTCTCTCTCATTCTCACACTTTCTCGCTCTCTCTTTCCCCCTTTCTCTTCTCTCTCTCTTTCTCCCTCTCTTTTTCTGACACTCTCGTTCTCTTTCTCTCTTTCTCTTTCTCTCTCCCCCTTTATCACTCTCTCTCTCTCTCTCTCTCTCTTTCCATCTCTTATTCTTTCTCTTTTTCTGGCCTGAGTCAACCATTTTTTTACTACCATCATATTACTTTAAGTACGGATAGTCTGTCACTGTGCTAGCAGTGATGAAACGTTGAAGACAATCTTGTACACTAATTATTCTAGTAATTATGATATAAATCAGTTGATTGTTTATTCTGTCGGTCGATCGATAAATCAATTCATTCTAAATCACCAACTGCTCAAACAACCAATAAGCAAAGTATACAAAATACTTTTTTTTAACAAACCTTATATAAAAGAAACAACTGTACATATCTAGCCATATCTATCAATACAACAAGATTTATTTCCCTTTATTAATATGTTACTAAATTAATTAATTATCAATAATTAATTGACTAATTGCGTTTTATTTTGATTGATTCACGTTTCTTTAGGTACAATAACAAATTGTGTAAAGTTTTAACTTGATCCGATAATAGGTGTTGGAGAAATAACGTGTATGAAATTTGGCACAGACAGACAGACAAACTGATCTCCGCTTTGTAAAAAGAAGTATGCACGCCAAAGAAACAGTCCCTGCTGATCAGCTGGATAGTACTTTAAGTGGAAAGGAGTAAATTTTGACTTTAAATCAATTTTTCAATTCGACATAGTCTCGCTAAGACCAGGGAGTCAACGTTACCTTAAGTCCTTTACATCATGTCGCTGGTCATTGCATCGCGTGCGAGCTAAAAAGCAGTAAGTTAGACGCCATTAAAGTTTGTAGTTATGTGAGTTTCAGACGATACGTGTGTGTATGTGTGTTCGTGTGTCGGCGCGAAGCACTTGGTGGGTCAACCGGACAGTAAGCTGATGGTGTAGCTGAATAGAAAAATAAAATAAACAGCTTGTTCTTGTTTTATCTGTGTGTATGTGCTTGTGATGCTCTGTGCTATTTACCTATTTGTGCGAGGGTTTGATATTTACTAGTTAAGAACAAGGTTTATTTTTCCGGTTCATGTTCTGTTTTGATTCATTTTTAGATCAAGGTTAGTCTTTAAGCGTTGCCAAGCGTATGGGCAACAAGGGAGTACAGTTTGAGAGACTCGGTCAGAACCGAGACGCCTGGATGAAGCTGGTTGGTGGCCCATGCCCCAGGTGGGACTACATGATATGATGATAAATTACTGCATCTAGGTTAACAATTAGTTGTAATAATACTGTCTCACTATCTAATTAATCACTCATGTGATTCTATAAATATATATATCTTCGCTCAGCGAAAGTTCCTCCTTGTTTGTTTTTGCTATAGTTAGCTCTAAAAAACAAGAGTCAGTGACCGATGTCATGCGCATCTGCACAGTTTAGCACCGTAGCTTGCTTTCGCGTTGTTATGCTTTGATTACGCAATTCATTCTTCCTTGTAGCATATTGTTGTTTTGTTTTGTTAGCATTTTGGGGCGACTTTTTTGGGGCGATACAGGTGTGTTCCTCATTAGTGGATAGGTCTACTTGCATTCAATGTAAGTCTACTTATATACTAGTCTATTTGTATTTTTTCTCCATTAGTTGGTAAGTCTACTGTAAGCCTATATTTATTGTAATCTATCATTATTTGTTTTCCATTAGTAGATACGTCCACTTGAATACTACTCTGTCTTTATAAGCTGTTATGTATCGGTTCACCATTATAGTTTCTGTGGCGATTATGAAGATTTGTGTTGTTTTGTGGCCTCAGTCTATGGACTCCGCGTTAAAGTCAAGCTTGATCAGGAGATAGACTGTAATCTATAGAGTGTATAGATATATTCATATCGAAAGTGGGTAACTTGTACATTTTGTTAGCAATTATATAGCTATCGTTTGTTAACTGTAGCTGTGTTGTTGTTGTTTTTTTATCAATTATAATAGCTGTCATTTATTGTCGTGATACAGGTGTATAGCTATCGGCATTTAAATTTTTTTCGTTTCTAAAATACGTTACAAGATTGCGCAGCACTTGTTTCCACCAAAGTGCTATAACTTGTGCTAATAACTCGACTATTCGCGCTCAGCCCTTCTACACTGGTCTCGCAAAACTGTAGTAATTTTGAGGAACATCGTCCTTTTTTTAATTTGAATTGATTTAGTACTCAGAAGTGAAGCGCCCCACTTTGGAAACCATCAGTCAATATAACGCTATGGAAATGATGAACTTGAGACTCTTGAAAAATGCTTTATTCAACACCAAAGCGAGGGATTGCGACGGTGCTCATCTATGTGCAGAGACGCGGCCATAAGCCGTATAATTATACCACCAGCATTATATATTCGTCTGCTCGTTTGTCGTCTGCTGTTTTCTGATAAATGTTGTTGAGTCAAAGTTATGGATTTCATCGTTTTTTGATGGCCTCGGCTACAAGAAACTGACAAGAGGTGCTTATCTCAATAGGTGCTCTCAGTAGAGCGAGGCAGCAAAAAAATCGTCACCAAAGAAACCGTTCTCTTGAGATTAGATGGTTTTATTTGCAACACAAAGAATGCAGGTCGATGAAATGACAGACTTGTCTGCAAACAACTGTAACAAAGAAATGCAGGTTGATGATAGACTACGCTGCAGACGATGTAAGCCTTAGCAAGCAAAGAGTGCCACCAATTGTTGTTTACAGGGTTGTTAAAATTTGAGTTTAGGGGTGAAGCTGGTGTTCACAGATTAGTAGGGATGTTGTATTGCAGATTAATCTTTTTTTTTTAATTGATATCTATTTACGAAACTATTTTACGTTTTTCATTGTTTAATTGAACATAAAAATATTCTTCTGCTTTATTCGTTATTATTATTCAGGGGCCCTGAAACTATAAAATATGCAAACTTCTAAACTCAGCACGCTACACTTCTGTCAATGTTATTATCACAGTCGGAAGTATAAATTTCACAACCTACTCCACAATTTCACGACATCTACCCCTATGTTTCTTAGAGAATCAGCAAGAGATATCTCAGTCCTATCCTTGACGGCATCAACTAATTTTTTCTTTTGTATACCCCGATTTAATTCACCAGACATTCAGTCCCTTGTTCACGTTTAAGTCCCTTGACAATCATAGCAGAAATTTCTTACCATTCACTTTAACACCCTCCCCTACCCTTTAGAAAAACGAGCTCATACGAAATGACCAGTGTCCCAATTAGAACTTCAACTTGTAATCTCCTTAAGCGAATTCAAACCTCATCTTGAACTATGTCCCAAGACTTGTAGATTACTTTCTGACCGGCCCATTGTCCAGCCTATATTCTATATCGACATATTTCTCAGATTGTACTTTGTCTCCGGCAGCGTAGTCTACGTCTGGCGTTGACAGGACATTATTTCTTTTATCTACACAAACAATAGTCTACATTATTCTCGTCCGACAAAATGTACAATCCAATTCAAGGGAGCGATAACGATTGGGTGAGATATACCGAAGTGGAATCTCTCTAATATTGATGTTTTGGTAGTCTGTCTTACACGACAAGTTCATTATGTGCAAACAAAAGGTATCAGGACATAATAGTGTAGGTTTATTAAATATTTCGTAGAGATGTATCAAATATTATAGCTCTAAAAAGATGAAACACATTATTAAAGATGGCTACGCTTTCGAACGGGAAACAAGAACATTATAATACCTTCCATTGTACTACTAATAGAGCGATTACTTTGTTTTTAATAACGAATGAATATTAGTTGTTGTTGTTTTTTCTTAAAGGAGGGACATTTTTACTCCCCCCCCCCCTTTTTTTTTCTCAATTTTCCCTAGAAAAAAAATCTAGTTAAGTGAATGTATAAATATACTGGACTTATATTATATTTTAATGATAAGCCTTTAGATCCAGACTTAAAAGATGGTGTCCTAAATGTTCCTGCTCATTAATTTACTGAACTCTGTAATGACTAGGGCCTACATGTGTAAATAACCAAAGGCTTGATGTGTTCAAGAAAATGATTTTCTAGTCCTCTAGTCAAATGGATATTAATTTCTTTTTATGCTTTGAAAAAATTATAACCGTTAAACTAGAGTTCTCTCCTGGTGGCCAATGAGCTAGAAATTCTTTTCCCAACGATAGATATCAACTGTTCAATTTCTTGGAAAATCGTCAAAGTTGTTTCGAGAGTGGCGACTTATATTACAAGTGAATAGCAACATTACCAATATCATCATACTGAGAATCAGTTTTCTTTTAGACTTAAATCCCTATCACTTTAAGTAGTAAGATGATAAGAGTGATGAAAAAATAAGATAAGAAAAGATGAGGAAGAGAAAGAAAGAGAAAACATCAGAAAGATAGAAGAGAGAGGATGTGTGTTATGAACATAATGATAACAGAGTCGAAAATCATGTCCGCTTAGTATGGCTTAAATACACTGAATGACTACACAGAACACATTTCGTGAACACACAAGTTACAAGCACCTGTAAACATAAGAACGACAACCGATGCAGCATATAATTTTCATAACAATGTGTTTGAGAAATAGACAGATGATTCTCTTGTTTTGATAATGACAAAATTTTTAATCTACTTTTTATAATATATGGGACAGCTTTACTTTTTAGAACAAATATAAGTATTTTTATAGTATGAAGCGACATTAACTGTTCAATGACAATGTTTCCAGGCTGAATGTGTCTAGACTACAGAAACGTTAAGTTCCATTTTTCAATAAGAATACAAAAAAGCAGGAAGAGGACATTTATCGAAATGTATAACTCCTGACACCAAAATAAAAACTTATTTTTGTTCTTTTTGCCTGTATAAGAAAACTTCATATTAAATGAGTATATACATCAATCTATCGTCAATCTATCTACTTTTTTTTTTTTTACAAAAAAATAGCAATGTTAGAACACACACACTCATACAGATGTGGATTAAACACAATCTCTCTAAACGAAACAATGACACACACATACACACACTACAATAAATTATAGAATAATTTAGTAGGGTTTTATTTTTTGGTATCAATTGTATCATGGATTAAACTCTTCAGATTAAACTAAGTCTTTTGGGAAATAAATGTCATATTCATTTTCCTCATATTTATTTTTTCCCTTTTAACCTTCGCTTCTTTTTCAACTCCTGGCCACCATTTTCTTTTTCTTGTTTTCTATATTTTAAGCGTCTTTAATTCTTTGTTCTTGCACCATTCCTTTGTGACCTTTCAACTTTCTGGGGAAGTTTTTGTTATTAATTATTTTGTAATGTTTTGGGTTTTTTGGGGGTTTTTTTGAGAGACGTCTTTCTGGCAACTGGAAAATGTCGTTAGATTTTTATATCACTAGTAAATTTTTTAATAAAACATTTATTCTTTCCCTTCATCCATCGATATATATATATATTTATCTATCTAGCTCTCTCTCTCTATCTATCTATCTATCTCTCTCTCTCTATCTATCTACCTATCTATCTATCTACCTATCTTCTATACTCAGAGAGATAGAAAAATAGACTGAAAGAAAGAGGCAATTGAACAATGAGTAAGAGTGAGACACAGAGAGCGTGAGAGAGAGAAAGATTGAGATAAAAACAGAGAGACTGTGTGTGAGAGTGTTAGAGTGACAGTAGAGATGCATATCTCTACTAAATATTTCATAAGTCATTAATAAATTGTCAGATCTTTGACTCTTGGCCGTACTTTACTGTCAGAAGGTTAGGAGCAGACGCAAACTTGAGTTCCATCCCTTGATTCTAAAACCATCGAGGTTTCCTTCAAGGTGTCAACACTAGTGTCGAAGACTAGTCGAAGGAAGTAGATTCACACCAAGTGGATTTAGCATTAGTATGAAGGCTTTTGTTCATCTTTGCCATAAGATAAGATAATTAGTATAACCCTAACCCATACCTTCTCTCTATGTCTGTTCATTCAGACGAAACTTTCAGGCTACAGTTTGATTCAAAATCAACCAATCTCTATCTAAGCGTAATAGTTTGAGAGAGATACTAGCGTCATGAACACGTGCCATTCTGTTATGGAGTGTGCGCGCGCAAGTTTCTGATGTAACCATGAGAAAAGGAGAGCGGATATTTTGGTTGTGGATTGATTCTGTTGAAATGACGAGAACGTTTGTCGTAGTTCAAATACATACTGGCGAGAAAGCTAAAGAGAGAGCTTACACTGACCTCTGCATACACTAATATCTTGCTTTACTTAGTATATCTTGATTAAATTATCATTTCATTTGTGATTCTATGTTTCTGCATAAATATACTTTAAAATTGAATAAGTCCTTCTAGTGATTTCTGTTTAATATATCTGATGAAATATGTTTGCTTCAAGTATACATACAATGCGATACACGCCAAAGCAACCAACAGACAAGAAAAAAAAGAGCTTATTTTAATCGCCTTGACCTATTGCGGGGCTGGGTCGGTGACGTCATACTGTCACGCTCGTGATCTTCTTTGATGGTGGGGGGGGAGGTGAAGAAGAAGGTTGTGAGGGCGGAGTAAAGGTCATCCCCCCCCCCCCAACCAGGGATGATTAACTGGTCACAAGTTGAATTATGACAGCCTACCCGATACAAAGGGGGCATTGTTACGAAGCTGCTTATGATGGTAATCTTGCATTGCAATTGTTTCTATTGTTGCTGTTGTGCTGCTTTTTTTTTTTTGACGAGTTTGAACAATAGAAAGATGGATTAGAATAGAATTAGTCGGCTTAACAATAGAGAAGGAAAAATGATAGCAGTATTAATACTGCAGGTTACCCGTATCGAGCAATATGATTCCAAATGGTGCCTGTTAAAATTATGTTATTTTATTACCCATATTAACTCTTTCTCTCCGTAATTATTTACCACATTCTGGTGGAATCAACGCTGGTATCGTCAGTTAGGAGAGAAAGAGTTAAACTGAACAATAATATACTTCTGGTGGGGAGGTGGATAAAAAAAAAGGGGGGGGAGGTCTAATGGTTGTTGCAACATAATTCACAAGGCAAAAATAGTCACGTGATTATATGCTTTTATGGATAAGATAAGAAAAGGAAAACAAAATATAAAAAAATGGTATAGATATGAGGGGAGGGGCTAGGGAGGTAGAGGGGAAGTGATAGAACCAGTCACGCGTGACATTTGTAATGATTTGACATGTAACATCAAGATGCGTTTAATTGTTTTGGAATGAGCAGTTGGCAATTACAATGGCAGATTGTATTATTGTGTGTGCGACGCTGCATTAATAAAATAATTACTAATAAACGTCGGAGATAAATTCTGGATCGGTCTGTGCTGTGACGCTTTGATTTGAAACAGAATACTGAGGACTTATACTACGCAAACATACACACACTCACTCACAACACATACAAAGACATCCTGCGTACGCGTGCGTACAAACAAACGGACAAAACGATAATAGCTTTTCAAGGCTGCCTGGTCGTGCGGTTTGCGCGCAGGACTGTCGTTCGGATTCCATCGATGGTCCCGGGTTGAAACCCAGCCCGCTCCCATTCCCCGTCGTCCTGCAGGAGGTTTGGACAATTAAATTATCTTCAACTCTGAAGGAACATCGGGAACACGTAAAACAAACAAACAAGGGAGATAATTTTACTCATGCAGAGAAAATTTTTTCTTGTTTCTGGCACTTTATTTTCATCTTTAATGGTGTAAGCATAAATAATATATACATATATTTTGTCTAAGCATTAGTATAAGCATTTTTACAACACGTTCGCCCATTGATATTAATTAATTATTAATTATAATTAATTAAATTAAATTAATTAATTAAAATTAATTATTAATTATAATTCATGGGCAACTCAAACCTTAGGCCTATATGTTTAAAAAAAATTACCCGCAGGGGCCGTCTATGAGTTTGCATCAAACAGAAACTCCATATATTATATCAATTTGATGAAGTTTGTTCCTAAAATGTTAAATGATATGTCACTGGCATATATATTTTTTATTTTTGTTTGTTTTCGTTTTTTTTCGGTCTGTGTGCATCTTGCACGTTAAGAAAACAAAGTTCCTTTTTTTGTCTTACAACGAGGTGTGACACAATTGCCTAACTCTCCAGTCAATTACCTAGACTGGATCACTGTGGTAGACCACACCAGAGGGCGCTAGTACCTCTTGCGAAGCATCTTGTACTTTCGTCACGGCAAGCCCAGTCCCCTGTGAATAATACATCAGCAGTAAGTTCAAGGCAGTCGATGCTGTCACTGAGTGAGCTCGGCACCAAGAGCTAGAATTACCCAGGTATCGAGTGGGACTTAAATGGACAACTGCGGCTACCCACACACGAACGCAATCTCTCAAACACACAAACACTCACACACTCTCTTTCACGCACACAGGACCAGATTGTTCGGTTATAAATGGCGTCGACGCTGCGGCATCTTGAGACGGAAATACTACCGATACGCTCCTTGGAACATAGTGAGCACTGTGGTGACAAATGACGATAGCTGTCAATGAATATTATGATGGGCCAATAAACTAAGATTCGTTCAGATGGTCTACGAGTTTGGAGAGGACAAAGATGGCCAGGCCTTCTAGTCAGATTTGTATGAATCCTATAAGTAGGTCAAGTTGAGGATAGATTTTCTCTCTCAGCTACATGTCTTAATTATATTTGGATTTACAATAATACAAAAGATATATTACGGTTAGGTGCCACTTACAAAATCTGAGACAAGAACAGAAAAATACAAAACGCAATAAACTTAAAATAGCTTTCAGTAAAAAAAAAAAAAAAAATTACGCACGATGTTGTGAACTACCTAGCAGAAAAGAATGGATTATACGACATTAAAAAGCGCGCAAAATCGGCAAGAAGGAGCAGAACTTATGTTGAAATGATGGGTCTTTGTTTACATCAGCAGAAGTCTTAGCAATATTTTTGTTGTCTTTTAACGGGAATCCACTTACGATATATATATATATATATATATATATATATATATATATATATATATATATATATATATATATATATATACATTACCTTCTACTGAAAAAAAGTAGCCCCTTTCAGACCTAAAGAGCTATAGGCCAGATGATGTAAAGGTCATCTGTTTTGAGGAGGTCATCAACCAAACGTCTTTGCTTTCCCAAACTTAAGTAGCTACCCATTCGATTGAGGTGGGATCAGGGGTGTCCTGAATATCCCCAAATTTCTAAATCCTAGTCTATTTTGAGACTCAAACCTGGTTCGGAAGACATCATCTAACAATTAAATTGGGTCATTTTGAACACGTTTTAGCGGGAATGCCCGCTCTCGACTCCAATGTTTCTTTCTATTACAGTAAAGAGTGGAATAGAGAAATAGATTTTATGAACATTTTGGGCATTAACTTTTGTAGAAACGAGCTGGATTGTAGGAGAAGAAACTGATTGGGCTTATTCACTGGAAGGATTGCTTGCAATATTGAAGAGATATCAGAAATATATACAATGAGGAATTATAGACTACTATGAGCTTCATAAATGTGGAGTTGATTTGTTTAAAAAAAATTATGTTGTTTGTTTTTATTCTATTCATGTTGTGATGGGCAGGCCATTTCTGCATCCCTAAATGACTCCTGTATGGTCTATTAAGGGAAGATAAGCGCTCACAAGGTGGACAAGGAAAACGCTTTAAGGACAGCATCAAAGCTTCTCTGAAAGCCTACAGCATTTACACAGCCACCGGTGAGACAGAGTCACATGATAGAGCATCATGGCGTCGCGCTGTGAAAACTGGCGCACAAATTGCAGAGGACAAGAGAACAGCGCTGGCAGAAGAAAAGCGTCACAGAAGAAAAGCAAGGCCAATGACATTAGCTCCAGCTGGAATAACCTGCCCAGTGTGCAGCCGAACATTCCGGGCTCACATAGGTCTCACCAGCCACATAAGGAGGCGCAGAGCCCCAGTGCAAGGCCCTCAGCCCCCTGGATGACAAAAGTGGTCATCATCGAACCACAACTGACGAACTTTATCTATATGTCATTTGCTAGGGCGCACAGCTCTACATGAATAAGAAATTCATATCAAATTATAAATGAGGAAGAATCCACATCGAAATCATCATCCTATTCTTCACAGTGGGTTGAAATCGTTCAGCGATGACATCTTATTACAGAACAGTGACGATTCGTACGACTTTGACCCTTATAAAAGTGTAATGTATACCAATAGGTGACAGGTCATGATTTTTGAATGCTCACTAGACCACCAGACGACCTTACCCCAA
The DNA here is from genome assembly GCA_030265305.1 of Biomphalaria pfeifferi. Classification (NCBI taxonomy): domain Eukaryota; kingdom Metazoa; phylum Mollusca; class Gastropoda; family Planorbidae; genus Biomphalaria; species Biomphalaria pfeifferi. The sequence continues at coordinate 731,849 of JASAOG010000106.1, read as the reverse complement.
ATACCAACCAATGAATATTCATGGGATGCGTAGGTTCTTGCGTTGTCACATCCTTCCCTTCTGTAGGGACAACTATTATCTAGATGTCATGTCTTCTCAGGAAATGAGAGCGCAAGACATCTCGTCCATCATCAGATACTGACCAGTGATTACATAAAACATTTATAGCAGTCATGCTGGACACTATCTCTAGTTAGTCGGTCATTCTTAAGACGTCATCATACCCCCCCCCCCCCCCGCCCTATCACCAAGGCTTACCTTCTAAACAAGGCCCACCAATCAAATCAGCGGCTATTAATTTGGCAGACGTCTAATTGTCTCCCTTAGTTTCTGTAGTACTCTTCAGTATAGTATTGAAATTTTGCTTCCTGCGTTCATTCTGGTGCCCACAGAATTTATATCTGGACATCACAATGATAGTGGTCAAGGATTCTTTTTGAATGACAAGAATACCTAATTCTGGGGCTTATGTGTGGCTTGAAGAGACGAAGAGTCTGGTGATGTCTTATCTTATAAAATATAGACGATCCTTCAACATAGCATCATTACAATATAAGTGTGTCCATGTTTACATGTTACATATTATCTGTATGTATTAGGCTCGGAATGTAGTGCGTAGTATGCTGTCGTAAAGAGCATGGGTTTAAACCTGGTTTTTATGGTATTATCTTTCTAGTTTATCTGTGCTATAAGTATACAAAGTAATCACGTGATCATTCAAACGCAAATAATTACATCTTTCTATATAGGCCTATGTCTCTATTATTTTGGTTTTTCTTTAGTTAGAATCTTATCCTATTACCTTTTCATTTCCTTTGTTTGTCTGTTTGTTTGTCTGTTGATGTGAATGTATGTTTTTTTTGGGGTTTTTGTTTAATTATCTTGTCGTGTAAGTTAATCAAGTGTCACGTGTCTACTTCATAAAAAAAAAAAACAATAAAAACGCAGCAAGGCAATTATAAAAGCGTGTTTTTATTTCACAATACAGAAGAAAAGCACATACAAATATTATGTTGATAACAAATATTGACACTTTCGGTAAAAAATGACTCAAGACGCGAGGGGAATGTTTCGAATCTCAAGTTATACGGGTACACTACTAGTAGATGACGGGTATTTATTTAAACCAATATCACTATATACTATAAACCAAATAGTTATAGAAGCTGGTGAGGTGATTAGTTTTAGTCAAGGGACCTAAGGTTCTGTTTGGAACCAAATTTAAGATGTTTCGAGGCTACACATATAAGACAACTTTTTCTCCTGTAAGGGGGGCTGGTACAAATTACTAAATAAAACTGTCTTCAGCATTCTTTAATGTTTAGGTGTCAAGTCCGTGGCCATGGCGACATTCTTATAAGATTGCAAATATCAAACGCTCCTGCAGAATTTGAGAAGAGAATCCTAGCTAAGGTAATGAGATGTTATAGAAGCGTACTAGGTATCACCTACAATGACCGCATCACAAATGAAGAAATTCGAAACAGGATCACTATGGCTAATGGGGCCCTACGGTGACCTGTTGACCACTGTAAACGAATGCAATCTAATACTGTATAACCATATCACTTGCCCTCAGGGCTTACAAAAGACCTTTCTTCAGGGAACAGAAGAAAGAATGGACGGACCTCTCATTCTGGACATGTCCTAAATTATCTAATATATAAAGATTCCATTAACACCAGCTCATTGCTGGAGTAGGTCATTGGGATAGTAACTCGCTCGACTCATTGAGTCTGTAATTATTGGACATTTACTGTGCTAGCCTTTGATGGTCCAGATAACGGCTGGTAATAAATTAATGAGCCTTGTCAGAGGGGAGACAATCCTCGCCACCTTTAACGGAATTAACGATCGTCCATGAGAATCAATTGAGCTTGTTAATAGTAAACCAAACGTCAAGACAATCTGCCAATCACAGAGCAGGAAGACGGAAGGAAACCAGAAAATGTTAAAAGACATTTGAAAGAATAGCGGGGCCTCCGCCAGAACTATTAGGGCTCTTGGTACGTGTTGGGTCCTATACCTTACCCCCGCATGCCAAAAATCTGTAAATACACATACACGTGCATAATTTAAGGTGCGAAGGGCTTTGTCCCCCTCCTCCCCTTGACGGGCCTTATATCAATCCGTAGTGAAATCATAATTGAAACGTCAAATGCTGGTAATTCAAAATACTCCTTAAAAATACAGACACTATATATTTCATGACAAACGTATTTTATACGTATCTGTGTTTCTGTGTGTTATAGAAGTGTACAATATTAAATGTGTATGTAATTACAAGCTATTCATAACGCCTGTGAGATTCTGTTTGCTGTTTTTTGTTAATTTTTGTTATAAAACAAAAAAAACACAAAAAAAACATACCAAAATACAAATGATAAGTCCCTTTGTTGACCTAGTTACAGGGCACGATAATCAATTTTTTTAAATTTTCACTCATTTATATATTTTATAATAAAATTAAAACGCTTTTATTTAGTTAACATTTAAATCAAATACATTCTAAACATTTTGAAGCCTGTGTATAGCGGACGTTTACACAATAAATATTAATACTATACTGAAACCAGAGCCTGTTCCCTTTGTTCATAATAGCGTACAGTGTACGTGTTATAGAGAGTGTCGTTTTTTTAGCAGAAAACCTTCGTGCTATCTAGATCGCGGAGGTCATACTATTATTTTAATGAGATTTTTTAAACTTAGAAATTCAAGTTATTTCAAGTTAAAATATGAGAGAAATTGAAAGGAAACAAACAGTATATGGAGTGCTTCATGCCTTTGGCACAGAATGCAAAAATAATACCTAAATGCAATAATTTATCAAACATTTAGTTGCATTCATGAGATAATTTCATTTACACCGTAAAACGAAGAAGGAAAGCTCTCACACTTGTAAATTACCTCCCTTCCCATGAAGAATAACTCTAGTGGTACACCATTTTTTTCACTTTGTAGAGAGACAAGAGTTTTAGCAGAGCTGTTATATGTTGACAGTCTGTTACAGGAATATTTTGTATAGACTTTTCAGCTTACTCTAAGCGTGTAGTTAAGTTTCGGAATGTTTATTCATGACTGTTCTGTAGTTTGCGATTTATTTCAAATTTACCCAATCCAGAAATACTAGCAGACTACATGTTTTTGTTTTCGTTTAAATGGAGTTTTGTTCCCTTGCGTCTTATCAGAGAGAGAGAGAAAGAGAATGCGAGAAAAAGAGAAAGAGACAAAGAAAAAAAAAGATAAAAGAAAGAAAAAAGAGAGAACGAAAAAGAGAGAAAAAGAAAGAAAAGACAGGGTGAGACAAAGAGAGAAAGACAGAGTGACAGATATAGAAACAGAGAGATTGATAGAGAGACATGTGGATAGACATAAAGAGAAAGATTTAGAGAGACATATGGAGAGACAGAAAGAGAGACATATGGAGAGACAGAAAGAGAGACATATGGAGAGACAGAAAGAGAGACATATGGAGAGACAGAAAGAGAGACATATGGAGAGACAGAAAGAGAGACATATGGAGAGACATATGGAGAGACATATGAAGAGACAGAAAGAGAGACATATGGAGAGACAGAAAGAGAGACATATGGAGAGACAGAAAGAGAGACATATGGAGAGACAGAAAGAGAGACATATGGAGAGACATATGGAGAGACAGAAAGAGACTGATATAGAGAGACATATGGAGAGACAGAAAGAGAGACATATGGAGAGACAGAAAGAGACTGATATAGAGAGACATATGGAGAGACAGAAAGAGAGACATATGGAGAGACATGGAGAGACAGAAAGAGAGACATATGGAGAGACAGAAAGAGACTGATATAGAGAGACATATGGAGAGACAGAAAGAGAGACATATGGAGAGACAGAAAGAGAGACATATGGAGAGACAGAAAGAGACTGATATAGAGAGACATATGGAGAGACAGAAAGAGAGACATATGGAGAGACAGAAAGAGACTGATATAGAGAGACATATGGAGAGACAGAAAGAGAGACATATGGAGAGACAGAAAGAGGGACATATGGAGAGACAAAAATGGAGACATATGGAGAGAAAGAGAGACATATGGAGATACAGAAAGAGAGACATATGGAGATACAGAAAGAGAGACATATGGAGAGACAGAAAGAGACTGATATAGAAAGACATATGGAGAGGCAGAAAGAGAGTTTGCGTATTTTTACATTTGATTCTCCTCAGGAGGTCGACACCCCACATTTTCTATCAACCTGCTTTAATTTCAAAAAACAATTTGTATTGACTTTTAAAGACGACTGCTCCGCTGAATCGAAGTTTGAAAACTGAATAAGCACCAAACTATGAAGTTGTGATAGCTCCAGCACCATTTCTTATCTTAGCATTATTATAAAATAACGTCTACACGAGCACGGGAAATGTTTGCTTGTTAAACAAGTTTACTTTGCTTGTCACGACGCTATACTTAGTTTCTAGGGCAGCGGTTCTCAACCTTTTAAACTCGGCGACTCCTTTTTTTCGATCCCCAACTCTTCCGCGACCCCCCTCAACACATAAACACACAAACAGCAATAGAACAATTCCATATTTTCGATGGTCTTAGGCGACCCCTGGCAAACCGTCAATCGACCCCCAAGGGGATCGCGACCCACAGGTTGAGAACTCCTGTTCTAGGGAGAGTTGTCAAGACTCTGAACATGTTGAAGCATGGTAACAAAAAAATGAATAACTTCAATAGGAAATAACTTTTTTCGTGGTCTTTTGCTGTCCTTGGTTATCTCTCTCTCTCTATCTCTCTCTTTCTCTCTCTCTTTCTCGCTCTCTTTCCCTTGCTCTTTATCGTTTGACCTCGCTCTCTCCCATACTCTTTAACTAGTGTTACCCAGTGCCGGCTCTAACAATTGCGAAGCCCTATGCGAAATGGATTTCGCGCGGCCCAGTCAGTGTAGGGATAAGGATAATAAGTGAAAATAAGGATTTAGTCCTAGAAAATACATTCGTCTTGGCATAACATTGTTATTAAATGAAAGCTGAAAACGCAGTTTTTTTCTTTATCGCGCGTAGTATTAGCGTTTACTATATATAATGGCACCCCAAAAGGACAATTTTGTCTATTTTTAAGGACATTTTTATTAGTTTTCGGGAGATTTCCCAGATTGTTTTTGTATATTTTGCGATATCAGGAGATGTCCAGGAGCTCCTGTAAAATTTAAGAGGTTACAGGAACCCTGTAATAAGTTATAATGGGTTAATTTAATGATTTACACCAAGAATTATAGCGGGGCCTATGGAAATGCTTGGCCCACTGCGGCCGCACAGGTTACAGTGGTCTATGGCCCACCTGGCGTTACCTCTCTCTTCTTATTTCTTCCTCTTTACCTTGTTTTCTCACTCAATTTATAAGTCTTCCTCTTCCTTTGTACTAGCTACGTTCACTAATTGACTAGCTAGCTACATACATTTTAGAGTGACATGAACGAAATACTGCCCCCCTCACAAAAAAAAAAAAAAAAAAAAAAAAACTCTCTTATTGAAGAAATACTTTATGGAGAGCTCTCCGATCTGGAAACTACTGTATCTTCTCAGATACAGGACTAGTTTTCTCAACCCTCCAAACTAATAATAAAAACGCAGAAGAAGAAGAAGATATAGACTTATCAGATCATGTTATATTGTCACCTAATAGAAGCTATGTTTTTGATTATCATATACAGACTGCGCAACATTTGTTACACTTCAATGGACTTCAGATCTAGGTCCAAGGCCTGCCTTAGGTAATTGGAGGCTCTAGGCGAAGTGAAGAAGGTTGACCCCCAAAGGAAACAGAAAAACAAAGATTAAGACCGAAAAATACGAAATGAATTATAAACCGTCCTGTATCTATATGTAAATAAAGAAATAAAATAAAATTCATAGAGCGCCGATAAAAACTGCTTCATGGACGATTCATAATCATCATAATAGAAATAACGTTTGGACGTTTCACCAAAAAGAAGTATTAATGGCCTTCTAACATCTATAGTCTAGCAAGTAGATCTAAACACTCGCGGATAAACTTTGAATCATAGTACAGACTTGAAGCTAGTCTAGTAGACATAGAGCCTTATACTTCTGCTATATTTGAGATTTGATCCATTCGCTTTTTTTTTTCTAAAAAAATTGCTTGAGTCCCTTGCAAGGCTCCCACCAATCGTAGGCCCTAAGCGGCTGCCTAGTTTGCCTATGCCTAAGGCCAGCCCTGGTAGATCCCTTAACAGTTATATCATACCATTTATTTCAATTAATTTCTACCCTACCAGCCTCGTTCATTAATTGACCACCCGCCATTTGTTTTGACAAAGGGAAGTAAATATGAGCATCCAAGCAGAGTTCAATATCTAGCCCGGCTTCGGGTGTGTGTTAGTTTTTCCCGCCAAAACCAACCCGCCATTATTGATCCTAGCATTCCTAAGTTTCAACGCGGTAAGTAAATGATCCAAATTAAAATATTTTGTGAGCTCACGCAGAACAAAAAAAAATCTTATAAAATATTTTGGAGAATTAATTTTTCATTGCTATAGCTGAACTCAATCTTCTTCAATGAATTGTTTCAAATATATTGTTTGCTACCTTGTCTGCGTTTACATTAAAAACAAAAAAAAAGTTTATAAAGCAAGTTTGTATTTTTTTTTTAAATAATATTTTAAAAACTTTTCTAAATTAATTACATAGAATTTTTTACTAGAAGCAAACAGTAGTTTTCTTTATAACGTAAAATTATGGATACTAGCCAAGCACAAAAAAGTGTGGGAAACATTTGTTGCTGCACTAAAGGATGGGTTATTGTTCATTGATGGAATGAATAAACATACGTGTCTCTGCTTTTAGGTCTGGACCTTGACATTAAGACACCAATTAGGGCAGGGGACATTAAAACATTCGTATTAGGAGGTGGGGTGAGCATTGGAAGATGAGTTTGACATTCTACAAGAACTAGATTGAGGTATAAGAAATAAATTTGAACATAAGAAATAGATTGCGACATAAGAAGTAGACTTGGACATTAAGATCTGAGCTGAACATTTTACGACTTTACAAATGCTTGTCTTGTTTAACTATAACAAAATACTGCAAGCAGTTTGTTGTGTATTTATGTTCTTGTTGTGTGTTGTGAACTGATCTGTTCTTATGTGTCAAAATGTCTTGGTGTTCAGGTCAGTTTGTGTGAGTGTACTGTGTTATCGTGAACTGTTTTGTCATTCTTGTTCAATAAAGCCTAGGATCAAGACATGTCTTCTTGTAGCGTTTGATTAGGTTCTCTTGATGTGCAAGGTGACAATTTAAAAAAAGAATTCCATTATCCAAAAAGAAAAAAAAAGAAAATTGTTAAAAATCCTACAAGCTTTTGCAGTCAGTTCTAGATAACAGTGTCAGGCCTAACAAGCAATCCTGTTTGCATTTATTATAAAGGAGACAAGCGGACGCATTTTCGTCAAAACTTCAAAGTCAACGAAGCTCTGGTATTACAATGAAAATAATATTTGGCTTTAAGAGATTTGTGTATTAATAGTTTGGTACCAAGCTCGATTAAACTTTGGTGACTAAGAACCAAAATATCGTTAATTGATTGGTGTATTTAAATTTGTATGAATGAACTTTTGATTCCATCCACGTCTGCTTCCAGAAAGTTAAAAACAAGGATGTGACTTGAATAAGACAATCAACACCTAGCCTCACCAAGGATTTAACAATTATATACAACGGAGTCGTGTCACGCTTATAACAAAGAATACACTATCTGTGGTCTTTGTCTTACAAGTTTTCCAGACGTATACCATGGACTAATCACAGAGTTTCCGAGACCAGCAGATTTATTCTTCGACCAGAACGTTGTCAGCCCAGTCAATTCCAAACTTGAAGATAGTCGGCTTGTACCAATAACAGTTACACTTCCGCTCACATATTTAGACACGCCGGAAAGGCGGGGCTCAGATTTCGAAAGTAGAAAAAAATCGTTTCATAGATAACGCGAATATGGTCGCGTTGCGATGACAGAGAAATAAGCCAAGGCTAGATGCACTGAAATGAAAAGACTCCCCCCCCCCCCCCCCCTCCTTTATGCGTTTGCTATTGGTCAGGTCGTCACGTGCACGCGCTATTGTGGCTGCCAGTTGAGAATTTAATGTAGAATAAAAATACGTTGTTTTTTTGTTTTTTTTGTTTGCATTTCAAATCAACTTTTCTATGAAGGGGGGGGGGGCATGAGGGGTCCCAGAAAATCGAACCTTTTAAAGCCTCTTCGCAGCAAGAAAAAAAATTGTTTAGAAATATGGTAAATCTCAGGTTTCCTGCTGAAATCGCTTGTTAATCGCTGGCCACAAGAAGCCATTTATTTTCCAGCGGCCCAGAACTTGCTCCAACATAGAAGTTGACAATTTAGGAGGGGGGTCTAAGTTTTCCGGCATCTGGTTTAATTTCGATATTGCATAATTTTAGTTTTTTTTTTTTTTGAGACCCCAAGATTAATCACGCAGTTTAAACCTTTTTCTTATTCTCGTGCCAGTTTTTTTTTTTCGTTGAATGAAATTATCACAAAACTTTTACATTAATAAATTTTAATGAATATGGCGTGTAAAACAATACTGATTCATTACAGCTGTCTGCCTGAAAGTCTAGAATCATGCTAAATGCATGTCATTATTGCTATTGTTCTTAATGTCATTCATTGTTTATTTGTTTATTGACGTGCAGGTATTGTTTATTTTTTAAGGCTTCTTGGTATGAAAAAAAAATTGATTTTCGCATGTCGAGAATTATCAATATTTTCATTTGTCTGACGGCGTGTTAAGTAGTATTCCAAAAGGCAGTGTGAATCATTAATCTTTAAGTGTCTCAGATATAACTAATAACGTCTAAATGGTATCTCTACGAGACTCGTGGCTAAAGAATGCTAGGCTCAGTTTCTTTCTGTGTGATTTTAAGATTTTATTCAAGCAATTTATCAATTTCAGGACATTGTTTAACTACAGACGATGTCATTTCAGCCTAAATCATTAAAGCAGTTGTTTGTTGTTTCTTTAAATTGATTTTTATGATGATTGATGGACTTAACTTAAGGAGTGGGAGGGGGCGGAGGAGAGAGAGAGTTATAAATAAACAAAAAAAGTATAAATTGTTGCTGCAGAAATGCACGTGCGTTTATTAATCAGATTTTAAGTCATTATTTATTTAGAAATTGGTATACGACATCTGTGACGATATATGTTAAAGTGTCAGGTGACAACGATGTCTTGATGTTACGATGAAACTGTGTTGATAAGACAATGGGTTTCTGATATAACCCCGCATTCTATTCTCCTATAGACAATATCTGACTTCTCCAATAAAAGCGTGCTGCCTGAGATACTACTTTAAAGTATAATCTCAAAACTGAAATCTTCTTTTAAATAAATACAAAGTTTTAACTCTGGAACAAGGAATCACTTTAATAATACACTATTTAAATGTAGAATGCAATCACTTCAAATTTTAAATTCTTTTACTCTAGTCATCGCTCCATCCTAAACTGATTATATCCGGCCTTTAAATACTATCTTTTGTCCCTTTTCTAGTAACGTCCAAACTATTTTTAGATCTTATGGGGAAACCGTCATCGTTTTTAATAAACTTGTCATTACTCGCTGGCAACATACAACCATGACCTTGCGCTGCAGAAGTATAATCTAAAAATAAACTTAATGCAATGGCTTTACGTTAAATGACAATATCATTTATTAAGAAATTTTTATAAAAATCATCTATTAAATAACGTTGTATAAGATTTCAGCATCGATCAGCCATTTTTGACTTCCTATATTTTTGAACCTTAGAAAGTTTTTGTATTTCTAGTACTTTTTTGTTGTTTTATTGTCTTTACCCAAAATCCAGGATTGGAAACCCTGAGGAAGAATGAGGAGCAGGCAACGCTTAGGGAGTTAGCAGCACTCAGTACTTCACCCTGGCAGAGCTTGCGACGCCTCTGACCCCAAACTGTATCGGCATTTGCCACTCCTTCGGAAACATCAGCTACATGGAGAGATGGAGAACTTACGTATGGGTGACATAGTTCCGACCACAGCTAATGCCCAGGCATTCATCTACTTTTCATGATCTATTATCTCTTCGCGACTGAAGGAGGCCAAAAAACATGAATAGCATTTACCAATCTATACCAGAATTCACTTTAAAACGATGTTTTCATTGGTGCCGGAAAGATATCCAAGCTATATAAGACATGGCTTAGGATGAAATTGTGCCTACATTTTTTAATCTGATTATATTTTAATATTCAAACATGGCAAATTATGGAAGTGATCAAAGGGAGACGAATCAATAACAAGATATAAATATATACGCTTATCTTTACACTTATCGTTTCATGCAATATATTCTTATATACTTAAATAATCTACTCTATCTCCAAATTATTTATAATACTAAATGTTTTAAAGCAAATATTACATGAATAATTTACTTTGTAGTATTGATAATAATTGTATGTAAGTAACTTTCCATGAGAAATGTTTAACAAATAAGTATTATTTAAAATTCAATAGGAGACATTGTTTGAATAGTTAAAAATGTCCTAACAAAGCAATTAAAATAACTATGTCTTGTCTGTTAGTGTAAGTGAAAGTATAAACAGAATATTGCACAAAAGATATGTAGGTCACAGCTAGGACTGCGCAGCCACGAGAAATACTGCATTCCTCACTAATCTTCGACTCGAAGACTAGCTTTATTATTATTATTAATAGTGGAAATGGTATCCAGTATGGAGGATGAAAGCCATTCAAATTCGATCCTATCATCATGCATTACAGTAGGACGGTGAAATAGAGGCGTTCTGTGTAGCTTTATAAATAACAAATAAACCTCATTCAGTGTTTCCTTAAAATTTTACAGTGACGCCTCTAACCCAACCAAAAGATAAATGCCCCTCCATAGGGATACCTCATACGATATTTGTGTGTGTACAAAAAGTTTTAAATGCCGAGCCAAGTCAAAATGGAGACCTGCCAGGAAAAAAAAAAAACGCTAATGCACTAAGCACCGGAAATGAATTGTGAAACGGAAACACCAAGTCGTATCCATAGAAACGTGTAGAGTCCCGGTTGGAAACCATTACCACCGTGACAGACAGCAGCAGCGAATTCATTGTTAACCTTTCAGTGGTAGTAGAAATAAATTTGAATCTTCTAGATCGTTGTGTGTGCGTGTGGGCTGTGGTGGTGTTTGTGTGATGTGTTTGTAAACTTCATAACAAAAGAAACTAACGCTATAGTGTTTGTTTGTTTTTATTTCTCTAATTAGCGTTGTGCATCCATTCATTGCTCGAGCTCCCGTGACTAACGGACACTATGAGTCTGGGCGCTAACACAATTGTGCAATTTTTTTTTGTTGCCCCCAACGAGGATAAATAACATATTTTTTTTCTGAGCGTTAGTTGTATAAAAACACACATTAAAGGAATGATATAAATAATAGCGATAACACCTGGTAAAAATAGATGCAGGATATAATCGATTTTAATATGATAATTACGTTGAATGAAATATTATTTAATTGAATCTAAAGCACTGTGTAGTTTTGTTAAATTGGCCAGTGTTCCGAAGTTTTTTCATACATGGAAGTTAAACTATAAATTAGATGACTTTTTTGGTGTATAAAAAAAAAGAAAATAACTTCCCCTCGGTTTAACCAGGGTCTCATGTGGCCAGCACAACGATCAACCGCCTTTACTTTCCCCAACTGAAGTCAGGCACTCATTAGAGTTATGTGGACTGAGGGGCACCCTTAAAATGCTGAAATTATAAATCCAAGTCTTCATCGAGATACGAACCCAGGTCTTCAGGTTAGGAAGCCAAGCGCTTAGCCACTCAGCCACAGCGCCCCCAGTTATTTGATAAACTTTGATAAACCCCTTCATCTATTGTCTGCCATTTTGCAGGACTAGGACATACCAATCTTCCTATCTAAAAGGTGCATGTGAACATTTTCAAATCGTCAAAGGGTCCGTTGAGACTTGCTGTTTGAAAGATTGATATTTAACATGCTGATTATCAGCGCAAACACACCACAGATGCACCAGTGCCATTTCTCTGTCCAAAATCTACTGACAGAAGTTATCATACTTGTGATACAAAAAAAAAAGATCTAAAACAGGCATAAACGCGATTGTATTTATTATATGGCTCCACCTCTCTACGCCAGGGTCGGATAATCCTTTACCCAGTTTTGTATTTTCAAAAAGTGATTAAAAATAGGTTTTTAATATTAACATGTTCTCTCTACATCACTTGGCTAGTGATATTTCCTATAACAATAAATCCTTAACAACCAGCTCTTAATACATTGCTATCCAATGGATATAAATCTTACTTAGTGCTCATTTCAGAATGACAGACGTGTGTTTTAATTATTAAGTCATGTTTTCTGCGCTAGTGTTGGTGATACTGTTTCTAAGGCGACTGAAGTAGTTGAAGACATCAATTAAAGAAATTCGGAACAGGAGCATCTTTAGGCTTTTAACAGAGGCTACTACATCTCAAGAGCAGAATCGTGAGAGAAGACGTATGTATTTGAAAAAAAAAAGTATAAAAATAATGACATTGTCTTCGATTCCGAAGGTCAAAGATGAGTGCAGTGTTTTGACTTCGTAAACTCAGTTGCGATCTGCATATTTTCCCGCATCACGTGCAGACAAAGACGTTGTCCGCCGGCGTTATGTTTACATTTACATATCAATTACTGGAGTCAACTAAAAAAAATTAGCGAAACACGAAATATATATATACAAAAGTTTATAAAAATGAAACAATGTTGGGATTCAGATATAATGTCTTATACTATCTTTTATATTACAACTAATATCAAATTGGTTTGTTTGTTGTATTTTATTTATACAACTATATTTTTTTTTGTTTACTGTGAACGAGTTTTTTAAATTTCCAACTTTATATTTAGTTTGTGATTTTGTGTTGTAATAAGAACATAGAAATTTGTTGGGGTTTTTTAAAAAGTTAAAACATTTTTTTTTTAGATAAACAAATATTTTGTAATTAGATTTAAACTTTTTTTTAATTTCAGGGGAGACAATTTAAAAGCTAATAGTCTAAACTCACGAAGCAACAAACTCGCGTGATGAAGAAGTTTCACAAGAAGACGACCGAGATCTTTTGTGGGTAAAAAGAAGGGGGGGGGATGTTTTTCTACATACAAGGCATTTGTTTAGAAACCAGACTTCTTGCATCAAAGCTCAGACAAACGATTCGTAAGCTCAACTTTAAGTTCAGCAAATTTTCATTTATTCATCTATAGAAGTTATGCAAAATTTTATTACCATTCCAAATGACACTCTCCACTTTTTAAAATATATTTACATTAAAGAACTTAGACCAACATGTGACATACACAAAAGTGTATAATATAAATACGATGTTCAATATTTCATAGAAGTTTATAAAATAAATACGATGTACAATATAAAGGAGGAGCTGATAAACTATGCTACTTATTAATCTCTTCTGCTTGTAGCTTTGTTTAGTTGGCAGCGTTAAAGCTAAGTTTAGCGTCCTTGCCATTGTTTAGTTTCCTGTGAAAAATCTCCTAAATAGACGTGTCGCAGAAGAACATTGGTGTAGATATGAAGAGAACAATGTATAGAAGGCAAGCTATAGTTACCAAAAAAGTCAAGGTTTTTTTAACAGACAGTGTGGAAGGAGGGGGGACAAACAAAACGATTGATGATTAAAGATCTGGTCATGGATGAATAAATTTATTTCGCCCGTGTCACCGTTGTAATAGATTAGCTTAAGCCAGTGGGTACGGGAAATTTAGTCATGACTCTACAAAATATACAAGAACTGAAATAGATGAGTTATGGGACTAAAGACAGTCACGCAAGATACTTTGAGCTTGAAAGGAAGTGCTTTTATTCAGCCAGTTGCAGTTAAATACAAGCTGCATGATGTGCATAGAAACCTAAGACAATGGCATCGAGATATGAAATACATTGACAGAGTTTTTTGTTGAAGGTGGATAAGGTGAATGAAAGAGATGGGGCGGATGGGTCGTGTGAAGGGGAAACAGTACAAAACAAGAAAATATCTAGGAGAGGGGAGGGGAGAGGTGGCAACATTTTTTTTTAGAAATCAATGTTAGTGTCAGATGGACACTCCGCTTTGAGTTGAAAAATTAAGGAAAAGAAATAAAAGATACTGCGCTAAACTCACGCTGTCTCCTTTTGAAATAAGACATTAATTTAGAGTTGATTACTGTTGAAAAAATGGTTGTTTTTCTTCTATTATCTAAACCAGTGTTTTCCAAACCTTTTCCTTAACGGAACGCTTCCCACATTCTGAGTAGTTAGCGTAACACTTCCCTTATTTTGTTAGAGAGCTATTAATTCACGTGGTGGCCTACTAGTTAAGTATCCCAGTTGCTCGTGGAGCACCTATTCAGGCCTAGCGGAACACCAGGGCTCCGCGGAACACAGTCTGGGAAAACACTGATCTTAACTTTTGCATATATGCTCTTGATATCTTAAAATCTAAAAAAAGGTTTTTATGATACTGCTAACAATACAAAAAGGAGTGATTCCCCTTTACTTAATGTAATGTCTGTAAAGGCAATGGAATGGGCAAAAAAAGAAGGTGTCTTTAAATGATTTTTTATATGCAATTTCGTTTTTTACAACAGAAAATTTTTACTTCTCATACTTTTTTTTTGATGCTTCAAACCTGAAAAAAATAATTCAGGCAATCAAATTAACTAAACTACTTTTTGGTGATGTCCGTTCTATGTACATGTAACACAATAAATGATGACATTCACAGAGACCTACCTTTGAAACGATTCGTTATTAGACCTTTGAGAATTCACAAGAGGAACACGTATATTCTGTAGAGCTTTACAGGAAGTGCTGTAGTTAACTCCGTAAGGTGTTCTAAAACTGTTTCTAAAGTACCCAAAGAGTGCGCGCAGGAGAACTTATAAGCACACGACGGAGGAGAAACTGTTTATAAGTTTAAAGCACTTTTTTTTTGGGGGGGGGGGGGGGTGCTTTTTGCGAAACTAACTTTTCTTCTATGTTTAATATCTCTTGGGCACAGTGGTCTCAGCACCTGCCTGATGTATCTCAGTATGGAAACTAAAGATAGTTCCAGATCTGAGAGGGGACTTCTCGAAAAGTAAAATTAAAATCTCAACTCAAACTTTCTTCTATCATATTTATAGGCCCGCCCGAGTGCTAGCCATATATCCCAAGACAACTACTAGGGCGAAGAAGAAGAAAATATAAAAAGAAAGAGCATAAAGCTGAGCATTGATTGGTTACGACTGCTAGCCGTCACTGCCACCTACACTTCGCGCATGCGCGATGGCGTTGGCTCGCAATGTATTCATCCGCCGAGAGAAGGGGCGAAAAAAAAGGGCGGAATGGGGGTGCCGGGGCGATACGTTAAGGAGAAGAGACGGCTTCGTTCTCAGACGAGGCGCCCAGTATGAATGCATCACATAATTTATTCTCATAGGAGATGAAATTTTGGGTGCGATTCTTTCCAAAAATATTGTGACAAATCCGTTAGGACAATTTGATTCAACTTTTCAATTTCAACTGAATATAGATCCGCTAAAACACATAAAACAATAGTGTTTTTTTTTTAATAGTTGAATTAGAGTTCATACTCTTGAGAAATGTTGCCTATTCTAATTTAGATGTTTTTAACAACAAAAAAAACAAGAAAACATAAAAAAATATACTTTATAAAAAAATTATATTAAGCGTACTTGTATCAATTAGTTTGGATCAGTCATGTAATTAGCTTCGTAATAGATCTAGACTAACATTAAAAAAGCATTTGTAAAAATAAATTTTAAAAAAAGGGAACATCATTTCGAACTTGTGAGCTAAGCACAAGCCAACGCGATAACCACTCTGCTAGCGAAGAGTCTATGAACATGGACGATTGTATAGTTATCTATTGTTTCTATTTCATGTTTGTGTTCACAAAGCCTGAGACGGCAGCCTAATATACAGGGGACTAATTCAGGTAAAGTCTAGGAAGGTGCCTCCACTTGCGCATTATGTTCACTGTGCTAAACAGTGCCTAAACATGGTCCTTCAATGATTCTGTCAGCTGTGTTCATGAAGTTACATTAGAATGTCTTTTAGCTAATGCATAGATACATACAAACTTAGCCACAAAATGTGTCATAAGAGAGGGGGGAGGGGCCCATTATCATATTCTTGAATCCGGGCCCACGGGTACCTTGCTACACCACTGTGTGTGTTTGTGAGCATGCACGTGTGTGTGTACGTGGAGTGAATGTGTGTGATATAGTCACAAGACGGTGGAGATATAACTTGTAAATCATTACAAGAAGCTAAGTCTGCTGTAGTAACACCTCAGAGCATCGATCCAGTGATTGGAGTTTCAAATGGAGCAGATACATAGCATCGCTCAAGATTCTGAATACAATCAGGATATACGTTTTAAAAGAGGTGGAAGAGAAGACACATTGTTACGAGCAGACGTAACGTGACTGCCCTGATTCAGTCGTATTAAGTTCGATTTCTGCTTGAGATACTAGGATGTCTTTATTTGCATTTGGTGACCACAGGTCAGAGTGCAAGGCCTCAGATCGAAACCATTCGTTATAGCAGCCCACAACACTGACCTGCGACGTCGACATCTGTGACGTGACAACCAGCTATTGGTCTCCACTGCCCACAGGTTGCGACGTTGCAGGTCAGTGTTTAGGCCTTCTATGACGATTTGGTGTCTCGCTCAGTTGATGGAGGTAGAACTGGTTGATCGTTATGTGGTCAACCCTGTACCATAAACAAATTTGGTAACGGGAAAATAAACTATACAGACAGTGACTTATTATATAAGTAGTTTATCTTAAGTTTTATGCTGTCACAAAGGAAAGCAGCTGACAGCAGATGGCCTCTAAAAGAGACGGAGAGCTCTCACGAAGCTCGCGCGACACACATTTGAGGTTTGAGATCCAAAGCACGTATTGAAGACCAGAGACCTAAGATTTTTATTATATATTTCTTTAAAATATTGACTTGTTTGTTTTTTTCGGCTAAATCTAGGCCTACATTTTTTTTTTCAAATATCTCAAAAACCACAGTAAGCATGAAAACTATTCGAAATTGACTATATCAAAGTGGCTATATGAAAGCATGTAGATGTCAAAGGTTACAAAAGTGCAGAACTTATAGTCTATCCGTGCCAGGCGCAACATTACGACTATAATACTCTTTTCACGTGTCATCGTAATCTGACGAACGCTTTCCCTATTAATAATAAAGGAGCTTCAAGTTTTCAGACATTGTGTTCTTGCATTAAACTCTTCACTTTCAGCTCGATGTATTCCTACGCTAAAGCCTTTTTCAGGACTACATTTCGCGCCACACAGCGGCACAATCGATGTCTTATTTTAAATGGCAAGCTCTAGTAAGTTTATTGTTTCATTGTGAACCAGCGTCTCATCCCCAGGCTATGCCAAGCTTGTGTAATAATAATATAAAGTTATAAACTGTTCTATTGTTATAATATTGTTGTTATTTTATTGTATTCGTTAAACGTGAAATAAAAATGCAAATTAAATTAAATTTTTAGTTTTACCCTACATTTGCTGCTGGGCTGAAAACAAGTTTGTACAAATACTTCCTTCTTCTCTTGTGCTATTAGTGCATGGAATTGGTTGCCTGAATCAGCCCGGAAAAACAACGACTTGGCAAAGTTTAAGTCATCGATTAACCAGCAAGACTAGATTGACCTAGGGACATGCGGAGGACGTAATTATTTTTTTTTTTGAAGTAACGTCTGTTTTTTTTTTTACAAGAGTAAATGTTATAAGATAATCTGTTGCTTATAATTGTTCATAAAGACACAAACACCGTCTGCTTGCTTCCGACAAAGATGGCGGTCAGAGCAGATGCAGGGACAGTAACTCTTTAATTTCACGACGCTGTTTGAGTCGCACACACCGGGGAAAGACCACGTACAGGCCATAGGGAAATCTGATTTCAATTAGCTATTGCAGTTTGTTTGTTTTTTAGATGTAAATGTTAGCAGGCAGAGGGACAGACGAACAACACAAAAGCAGTATAGGCTTTTCCATGAAAAACAAAAGTTTTATGTTACACTTTTTTGACATACTTGTACACAATCTCTTAAAGAGCACGGGGTTTCAAGAGGTCGCTTCTTTACATTTGGATTTTAGAAAATTTTAATATATAACTATCTTTTTTGTTTATTTACCAATTTGTTGAAGCAATTATTTTTTTAACTAAAGTGGTTAAACCCTTCAGTCGTCAAACGTACATGTTTAGAGCCAACCTTCTTAAGCCTTAGAGCCAGCCTTCTTAAGCCTTAGAGCCAGCCTTCTTAAGCCTTAGAGCCAACCTTCTTAAGCCTTAGAGCCAACCTTCTTAAGCCTTAGAGCCAACCTTCTTAAGCCTTAGAGCCAACCTTCTTAAGCCTTAAAGCCAACCTTCTTAAGCCTTAGAGCCAACCTTCTTAAGCCTTAGAGCCAGCCTTCTTAAGCCTTAGAGCCAGCCTCCTAAAGCCTAAGAGCCACCTTCTTCAGTCTTAGAGCCAACCTTCTTAAGCCTTAGAGCCAACCTTCTTAAACCTTAGATCCAACCTTCTTAAACCTTAGAGCCAACCTTCTTAAACCTTAGAGCCAACCTTCTTAAAGAAAAGTTTCAAAAGTTCTGGATGCGTCTTTGCTAAGAGTAATTTATTTGACGAAAGATATGCCATGTTCATAATCTACACCATACCCTCTATCCTGCTATAGCATTCTGCGGAACTGTTATCACTGACATGAGAAGGGGCGAACTGCATAGGCAGGCAACTGGCGACTAAAACATTAAGGGGCTACTTAGTACTTAGTCTCGGCCGGCTATTGGAGAAGATAAAAAAAAACAACTTTGAACCCAAAGCTTTGCTGCCTTGTGACGATACACAAACATGGGAAAGGCTCCATGAGTCTACTTTAAGTGCAAAAATAAGGTGTCGGTGACCCTAAGGCAGCACACAGTGTTACAATATGGCAGAACGTGCGTAGCAGCTGATCCTAAATTGTAAAAGGCACCAGCCGTTCCTTAGAATACATCAGCCGCATGAAGATTAGGGGAACAGCTGTCAAGGGAGAAAGCATTCCGACCTCGGCTAATTAGATTAGATGATCCGAGACCAATAGTTATTGAAGGCCTCGAAACTAACCTGCCACGTCACAACCTGTGGGCAGTTTAGACCAATAGCTCATTGCCACGGCGTACGGACCTGTGACGATCCACGACTGAAGGAGGCTCACGCCAACAAGATAATGTTAATAGACGTGATTAAGACAGCTTGTTAACTAACGAAGAGTTTATGAAACAAGGATGGGTACAATTGAGACCGTTCGTAATATGAGGCCACAACACTGACCTGCCACGTCACAACCTGTGGGCAGTTTAGGCCAAAAAGCTCGTTGCCAATTCGTACAGACCTGTGATGTGTCAACGAGCTTATGTCCACAAATTCTAACATTAAAGGTCAGTGTTGAGGCCTACAGCGAATGCTTCTTCCAGGACAGTGATGAATATGGAATAAATTAGGCGGTAAATATTATTCACCAATGAGTCGAGTGTTTACTGAGGGTAATTCACAACCTCATGACCAAACACAAGAGGTCGGTCTACTCCCTGACTCGCACCCCACACAATTGAGAGGCGCTGTTGGTGGTAGAACAAGAGGAGCCAAAAGGATCAAATGGACGAGAGAAATGAATAAAGACATTATCAAATCGTTCTTCCGTGTAAACAACTGTGATGATAAATCTCTCCCAGGTTATAGGCAAAAACTCCAACATCCTAGTTGCCTGTCAGAGGGCAGTACTGATGCAGACCTGCCACATCACCAGAAAATTCCTCAGTGGAAACTGTTAAAGGGACTACGATGAATTTTGTTTCTCTTTAGTGAACCCCGACCCTGGCAGCACCAGAGAATGAAAACTTTTTCGTTTCTAACATAATAATGATAATAATCTTTATTGTCCATAAGGACATTTCTCTTACAATTTGTGCAAACAAAACATTGTAACTAGAAAACCAAAATATACATTCACACCAGACTCACTCATAATTTACATGTAAAAAGTTTATATCAGATTGTTCCTATTTAATGATTTGATTGCCAGGGGAACAAAAGAGTGTTTGTGTCTGTTTGTCTTTGCTATCGGTGTCTTGTATCTCTTTTGTGATGGTAAAATCACAAAGTCCTGACCCAAAGGGTGATTTTTCATTTCTAGAATCTTTTTAGCTTTTTTTATGAATGTTGGTCTCAAACAGATGCCCAAATGGGGTTTGTTTTTTGATGAGACAAGTAAGGGGTACGTTGGACTAATGCAACGTGATCTAAAGGGGTCTTTCCAAGAGAAACATTTCTACAGCGAAAACGATAAAAAGGTCGAATGTTTAGGTTAGGGTATTTGTATCTAATTACATTTCACAAGATGAGCTAATTAGTGAGTAGCAATTAGTGAGTAGCAATTAGTGAGTAGCAATAAGTGAGTAGCAATTAGTGAATAGCAATTAGTGAGTAGCAATTAGTGAGGTGAAGGAGAGAAAGAAAAGAGGGAGATAGGTGAAGGAGAGAAAGAAAAGAGGGTGATAGGTGAAGGAGAGAAAGAAAAGAGGGTGATAGGTGAAGGAGAGAAAGAAAAGAGGGAGATAGGTGAAGGAGGGAAAGAAAAGAGGGTGATAGGTGAAGGAGGGAAAGAAAAGAGGGTGATAGGTGAAGGAGGGAAAGAAAAGAGAGAGATAGAGGAGGGAAAGAAAAGAGGGTGATAGGTGAAGGAGGGAAAGGTGGGGGGGATAGGGTGAAAGAGAGAAAAAGGTTGAGATAGAAGCTGTTATAAAAAATTTTGGAGATAGATGTTATTGAGGAAGAAGAGAGAATGGTTGAATTGATTTAAGTGAGTTGATTTCAGTGGATCAAGTCAATTTATTCCAAATTACTCACCCTGAAATTTAATCCAAAACAAAGAAATGAATTGATGAATCGGAAGCTTTCCTGAATTTAAATCTTTTCAATTCCTTCTTTTTGTATTGATGAGACAAGTAATGGGTACGTTGGACTAATGCAACGTTAATCTGTGGAAAATAAAGTACAATAGGGTACATGAATTTTGTGTTATGTATAGTTCATTAAATTCTTTGATTATAACTGTGCAACTAGAAGCTAGATAAACTCCTATAAGTTAGAAGTACAACATCTACATATTTAACTCTTTCTCTCCTAACTGACGATACCAACGTTGATTCCACTAGAATGTGGTAAATAATTACGGAGAGAAAGAGTTAAAGAACCCCACATCTTTTGTTAAAATTAAAATCGAGGTATTCGATTCGGCGTTTCTATTACAAAGCTTATATCAACTCACTCTGTATGTCTGTTTGTTACAATTTCACAATTTCTTGAACAAGTCATTTCTCCCACATCCTTTCCCGTATTAAGTTGAAACTTAAGACAATTATTTTTGTACGAATCAAACAAAAAATTTACTAACTACTAAATTAATTACTGAAAATTAATTGTTTTGTTTAGTATCGAAAAAGTAATTTACTAAACAAATTATACTTATTATAAAATGTGACTGTATAAGTGGAATTATTCCCCTGTTAACGATTTGCAAGGGGGCTCGGTGGCTGAGTGGTTAAACACTTGGCTTCAGAACCTGCAGTTCTGTGTTCGAATCTCGGTGAAGATTGGGTTTTCGAATTTCGGGATTTTAGGGCACCGTTGAGTCCGTTCTAGTCTAATGGGGGGGTACCTGTCTTTAGCGCGGTTGGTCGTTGTGCTGGTCACATGACACCCTGCTCGTTTATTGTTGGCCATTGACCTTAACGGCGTCTGCCCTATTGATAACGTTTTTGTAAGTATTCTTTTATTTGGCTTCTTTTTTATATATATTTTCTTAGCCTATTAAGGAACGATAGTACATTAATGAATGAATAGATATATATATATAGATATACATTACATAATTAGTTTTCAGCTATAGTTTCAGCTTTCCACTCTCTCATAAGATGTCTGCATATCAAACAATTTTATTTATTCATTTTTTTTTTCCTCCTAACATAAATTACAGACATTTCTTGAATGAAGTTTGAATATCAATTCTATATTGATGACAATATACTAATGAAATCAAACTCATCATTTGTAGTTTTTATATTGTGCTAGATATTGTTAAAAGTCCACACTATGATGCATTATGTTGAATATTTCTTGATCCTGTGTGTAACAGAAGCATGATTATTTTCTTTTATTTACATGCATCGTTGACACTACACATTAAAAGGTCAACAGTTTCAAGAGAATAGCGTGCTTAACACATGGTCATTTTATTTTGGTTGAGCTGACCAAAACAATAAACACTTCTTGCACTGGGCTTGGGTAATGGCAAATGTTATGGTCACGCTTGGTTGATTACGTTTGGGAAAGTTTGGACTTTAAAAAAAAAAAACAGGCGCGTAGCTGTGTATGTGATTTAACATAGGTCATTTGTGTGTGTGTGTATTTATGGTGTAGTAAAAGTCGTTTGTGTGCGTAAGTGTGCTAGTTTATCTGTATATATGAGTATTTTTACTTTAACAAAAGTATTTTGTATAGCTTGGACATCTGTATTCACCAGGCGATGTAGCACTTTCACCCTTCTTTCTAGTTCTGGTGAGTAACCCATCTGCAATCCAGGACCCTTCCTTTATGCTATCTCTTCATGTGGAGAGTAAAATATCTACACTTAGAGACACTTCAGGACAGGAGAATAAAAAGTAAAGTATCTATCTGTATCTATAATTCTCTTCTTCGCTCAAGGGTTTGGACGAGAAGAAGAAGTAAAGGAAAGATCACTCTTTTATTTCTGCGGATAGAGTTATCCCATGAACTTTACGAGCCTTGCGTGTAACGAAGTCATACAATATATCATAAAAAATTTATTTCCTACATAGATCACGCTCAATAGCAAGAATTAACAAATGTTTCAATATATCCACGAGAATTGTTGAACTAAAGTAATTCTTCATTAGTTTGAGGCGTGAGAAGCTTCTTTCACCACATTCCAAAATTACTGGATAATGCCGTTTACATAGCTTACAAATAGAAAAGTAAAACCTAAAGAATTATTCATAAACACACAAAGATAGAGGCACATTTCTTATGCCATACGCTAGAGCAAATTCGTACAAGTACTCCTTCTTCTCTAATGCCATTAGAAAGTGGAATGGTTGCCTGAATCAGCCAGGAATTTAAGCAGAATTTAAGACATTGATTAACATACATATCTAGATTGACACATGTAATGCGTAGGACGTAATTATCTTCTTTTTTTAAGTAACGTCTGTAATATATAAGATAAGAAGAAGATCTGTAATAAACATTAGTGTCAATTCAAAAATCAGAAACAATAACAACTTGCAATTATTTCCTCATTATTTCTTCTCTCGCACTTTTCCGGGAATAAACCAAAAGAAATTTGAAAACACACAACAACAGACAAACCATTTACAGAAGCCAAAAAAAATAATTTAAAAATTAGAAATCTTTGATGTATATTTGTGGCGACTCGTACTATTAGAAGGAAATGATCTTAAATTGCAAATAAATTTAAAAAGGGACGTAATTTGATACCAAAAAAATTCTTTAAGCTTCTTCCATTCATTATTTCCCCTTCTCATGATATCATATCCGGTGAAAGAAAAAAAAATACAGCAGAAATTGCCCGCAAATGAAATAAAACAAACAAATATATAATTTATTTTTTTTTTACTTATTTTGCCAGAAAGCGTTATAGAATGTCGCATCTTGTATATAGCTGTTACTAAACGCACACATGTTTGTCCATACAACAATACAGGGCTGATCCTACAGATTTCGCGGAGCCCATTATGGGTTGTGATAAGGATAATCAAAAATTAAGATTTTGTATTAGAAAATAAATTCGTCTTTGCATTTTATTCAAACCTTACTAAGTGCAAAATCACACTCAAATTAACTTTACGAGCCATCTGCAGTGGATGATAGTTTTCCAACGAAAAGCCGATACACATTCAGTTCTGCCCTTCAGATCTACTATCGACTAGCCAAATATCGTTTTGTCCCTTTTTTTTTTGAAGAGGTCGAGATAGATTTAGATCTATATTTGTATGCCAGTGACTATAAAAGTAAATTAAGTATTTGAACTTCTTGTTTTGGTTAAAAGTCGCATTATTATTATATTTTTATTAAATGAAATCTGACATTGCCGTTTTTTTAATCGTGAGCAGGATTGGAGTTTTCCATATTGAATGACACCCCGAAATGACAATTTTGTCTATTTTTAACGAGATTCGCATCAGTTTTCAGAAAATATTGATAATTTCAGGAGATTTTCATGACTTTTTCGTATATTTTAGAATTTCAGGAGAATTCCAGGAACCCTTTAATAATAAAAATAAATATGTAATATTTCACACCTAGAACTCGCGCGGGGCCTATGAAAGTGCGGGGCCCACTGCGGCCACATATGTTGCAGTGGCCTAGGACCGGCCCTGTATAACTATATATACACACACATATATATATATGCGTGTGTGTGTGTTACTGGCAAAGTTCTAAATGCAGGCAATCTATTAAAAAAAAACTGAAGAATCTCGTTATCTGACAGTGAATTTTAACTTGTGTTTTCTAAATTGTTATGAAATAGTGTCAGAATATCAAGGCTGAATGATTAGATAGATAGATAGATAGATAGATAGATAGATAGATAGATAGATAGATAGATAGATAGATAGATAGATAGATAGATAGATAGATAGATAGATAGATAGATAGATAGATAGATAGATAGATAGATAGATAGATAGATAGATAGATAGATAGATAGATAGATAGATAGATAGATAGATAGATAGATAGATAGATAGATAGATAGATAGATAGATAGATAGATAGATAGATAGATAGATAGATAGATAGATAGATAGATAGATAGATAGATAGATAGATAGATAGATAGATAGATAGATAGATAGATAGATAGATAGATAGATAGATAGATAGATAGATAGATAGATAGATAGATAGATAGATAGATAGATAGATAGATAGATAGATAGATAGATAGATAGATAGATAGATAGATAGATAGATAGATAGATAGATAGATAGATAGATAGATAGATAGATAGATAGATAGATAGATAGATAGATAGATAGATAGATAGATAGATAGATAGATAGATAGATAGATAGATAGATAGATAGATAGATAGATAGATAGATAGATAGATAGATAGATAGATAGATAGATAGATAGATAGATAGATAGATAGATAGATAGATAGATAGATAGATAGATAGATAGATAGATAGATAGATAGATAGATAGATAGATAGATAGATAGATAGATAGATAGATAGATAGATAGATAGATTAGATAGATAGATAGATAGATAGATAGATAGATAGATAGATAGATAGATAGATAGATAGATAGATAGATAGATAGATAGATAGATAGATAGTTTAGATTGAATATAGATGCTTATTTCTTATTCAATGACACTATACTCCCATTAGATCATTTCGTTACCCAAGAATTGCATAGATCAACAGATATTGACTCCATCTATCATATTCCAGTGTTGCCACTACAGTTGACGTTTTCAGACTGTATAGATATAATAACTATAGACTCGACCCTATTGTCCTCAAGACGAGAGGAAGTCTTCTTTCTATCAGTGGCTTCCTTCTCGGACTTCAAGCCAAATGTTGACTCTGGCGTGTTTATGTTACCATCTGACAATACGAGATACAATGAAGGCTTCTGAATGTCCGATTCAGTGGTGATTCTTTTAGTTATGGACTTATACACTATAAAGATCATACAGCAATATATTAGTCTGATGAAAAAAAAAAGAGCTTATTTTATCATAGACACAAATGTTGTTTCTATGGTAAACGACGCTAAGGAGACAGCAGGTCTTACCAAAGACGTGTTCATATTATGTGAATTTTGAGGTAAATAAAAAGATGTTTTGAATAAATGCTTTATTAACAATTGTTGAATTGTTGCCCTTATGCAGAGGCCGAGCTAGGCTAGGGGAGGAGAATTTGAAAATCTCCCCGGGGCCCCACTTGAAAGGGGGGGATCAAATGAGTGTTTTTTTTTAATTAAATATTAAATATTACGCAAAATCCCCCCTAATGGGGTAAGGGAAGCTAAGGTCAAGAAATGCAAACACTAGAATAAATGGATATTATTCTATATTATAACACATTTTATTATAATACATTATTATATTATATTATATTATATTTAATTTTTCATTTCCTATAATCCTATAAATATTTTTTCTTTCGTGGGGAGGGGGTGCAAAAAAATACCCCCAACCCCCCCCCCCCCCCCCCCCGAAAAAAAAAACGCCCATGCTGTAACGTTTACAATAACTCAATGAATGGCAGCTGATCTTGATATCAAATCATTATTTCCTTTATTTCAGTTGTAAGTCATAGAGTGAAATTCAAATGCTTTAATTGAAACTACAACTAAGGTGACCAGGTATTTAGGGAATGTAAGCGTAACACGTAATATTATGATCGTCAAAAGTCAAAAAACTGAACTATGTGTATGCTGAAGTGGTACCTTAATTGAGGCTTACTAGGAGCTTTTAATTGAAAATTATGATCTGTATAAGCTGTATTCAGAAAACTAATCGACATTTCTAGCATAACAATCTACTATGGTTGCCTATTTTTCTTGCTCTTTATAAAAGGGAAACTTCGATGTGTCCTGGACAGGATCTAGTGTGTTTTGTTAATCTAACATTACTTTACTTAACTAGGGACAGTACTATATACGTAATCAAGAATGATGAATACTTCAACTGATGTATTTATTTACAGATGGGGATGAATAATGATCGTCTGGTTTCACTATGCGTCGTTTACTTAAAAGTCGCTATCAATATCCTTATTTCTCTAAGCTCAAGCCATCTTGTTCTCTATGTACCCCTATTCTGCCACGTCATTCGTCTGTCTGACTACATCATTACTTTTATCGTTGCTAAAAACAATGCACAATATATTTATCTACAAAACAAACATAATCTCTAAACTAAACTAGGTCACTACAGATGTTCGTTTTGTCTACGTTTCTTACCCTGCCATTGACTTAAACAGAAGTGAAAGCCATGCCAAGGAATATTGTATGCTGGGATTGATAACAGAATCCTCGAAAAACATCTGAAGCGACAACACGCCAAAAGTCGAAAGAAAACGTGCGGGTGCCAGTTTCTGAGAAGGCAGGGTGCTGCAAAGTAAAAGCACTACTCATGGCTCTAACACAAGAGCCTGCGTAGCATTGATCCTGAAATAAGGATCAAGAAGACAACCCCTCAATGTCGTAACTTTAAAGTTGTTAGTAAAAGAGATTTAGAAAGATTTTAAAATAAATTATTAACATGGATACACTTTTTTTTTTATGAAAGCGGGACATTGGCGGAACAGTCTCTGACACCAACCAGTAATAATGGGTACCTGACTTTAGTTGGGGAAAAATAAAGGCGGTTGTTCGTTTGCTGGCCACATGACACTATCGGTAACCGAAGGCCAATGAAAGAGATGACCTTTACACCATCTGCACCATATATTACAAAGTCTGAAAGGGGAAAATTTACTTTTTATTTAGTATTTATTGAGGTTTTTTTTTTCATTCGGTTTGCCGAAACAGGCAGTGAGGTTGAAACTTTTAATACAAACCCCTCTGGTAAAGGAGTTAAACTTACCCCCCCCCCTTTTGACTACTCTCATAAAATTTATTACTTTCAACATCTATGGCCACCTTAAATCTTTATTATGCTATTTTAAAAAACCGAAAGACATACTTTCATAGAACAAAGCAGGTAGACATCAACATTCTCTTTCTTGTTTTCAGTACACTCACACAGTCAAATGTACAAAATCTCTCTTTCTCTCTCTCTTTAATTTCTCACTGCAAACTCCTTCCTTTAATTAATCTCTCTCTCTCTCTCTCTTCTTTCTTTCTTTCTCTCTCTCTCTCGCTCTTTTTCCCTCTTTCTCTCTCTCTTTCTCTCTCCCTCTCTCTTTCTCTATCTTTAATGTACCTCTACTAAACATTTCTTTCTTTAATTGATCTCTCTCTCTCTTTCTCTCTCTCTCTCTCTTAGCCCTTATCAAAATGATTTCGATGTTTAAGACTTCAGTCATGCAGGATTACTTCCCTACTTTCTTATCCATACCCCCCCCAACTTTTTCTCCATACCAAACCCTAAAATTGACTCTACTGTTCACGCCTCTGACAAAGAGACGCCCTAGAATGGAGGCTGAGTTCACGCCAAAGCAGAGTTTGGTTTGTTTTGATCTGTTTAATTACCCACTACAAGAACCAACCTACCCGTGAAAACAAGTCAACTTTGTCTCCTTATAACTAGCTTGGGAATTCGATACTTGCAACACTGCCAGGCAAAGTCAATGCTAAAACCGGCACAGTTTCTATAGTATTTAGCGAATCGTTATTGTTTACTGCTGAAAGTCAAAATATAGCTTCCATTTTAACATTACATTACAATGGCAATATCTTCTATTCCGAAGATAAAGGATGAGTGCAGTGTTTCACATAACCACGCAAACCCAGCTACGACCTGCATATTTTTCCACATCTAATGAAGACAAAGCCGTTGTCCGCTGGCGTCTTTTAAATTTTTCTTTCCGTCTTTTGCGCCTGTCTTCAATAATGTTTTTTCTTTGAGTCTCAAATGTTTGTCCCGCAGCCTTTGTAAGAGCTCTATAACTGACTCTCTCAGCGGCCATCTGCTGCCAGCTACTTTCCTCTATGTCAGTGAAATGGCACCTAAGTTGATCTTAATAGCGGATACGTGGGGGCACCTCTTTTACGCCATCCCCCTTTAATACATAATTGGTTTAACAAAAAGTTAGTTGCAAAGTACCGGGTATTGCACAGATACTTATTCTAAGCCAGTTTTTGTTTATAGTGTGATTCAGTTTTAGCATATTTTTCCTATGTTGTGAACCTCTTTATAATTTAATGACAAAAGTGTGTGGATGGGGTTTAGGGCAAGTGTATCGTTGGGCTACCACTGCTCTTTCAGATTTCAAATCTGATAACACACGAATAAATTTTAAAAAATAAACAATTATTTAATTAATTAGTGGTAATTAATTATGTTTGATATAAAAAGATATAAATCTTGCAGCATTTGGATATATTGTAGTGAACTTGCGGCTATTTTCCTTATACAAGCTTTTTTTTTTCATCTTATGTATGTCCATTCTTGTCCTATTAGGCTAGAATACAAATATAGACTATGTTCATCAATGAAGCCTTTGGTGTGTCTGGTCTACAGAATGAGAGAGTATTAGTAATCTATGTATTTAACAAATCAAATTGGCATATATAATCATCTTCCTTTTTGAAGTAACGTCTGTATTATATAAGATAAAGATAAGATAATTTGTGAGTGCTTTGCTACCGCCGGAGAGTCTATTGTGTAAAGATCTTCCGTTTGTAGCAGAAATTAATTATCTTTTATATAGTTACCAATATTATCTCTTTCGTTTTGCATCTTACACTTTTTTTTTTAAAATCTCACCCTAATTTTTCCATTTTCGATTTTCTCCGTTTTTCCTAAAGATTCCATTTTTTCGCCTCCATATCTTCTCTAATCGCTTTCTCTTCTTTTTCTCTACTACCTTTTATTTTTATCTTATTCAAAATAAAAAATGTTAACAAAGAGCTAGTTAGGCAGACTATGTCTATATGTCTGGTTACCGTGGGTTACATGCATGTGTAAATCTAGTCAGCGCTGGATTTAAGGGAGGGCAGGCTTAGTTACTCCCCCGAGGAGTCCACAAGTGGAGGGCCTCCAAATAATTGCTATAAAAATAATATGTCAGAAACTTTTTAAAATTTTTAATACTATTATTATTTTAACACAGTCGTGGTTAAGATGTGTTCGCGTGTAGCGTGCTGGTAATATATATCAATGCAGCTCTTGATTTACGACATTACGTCGCTCCAGGTGTTATACCCTCCATAAACTCAAAAATATACATTTTTTAAACAGAAATATGCGCATTAAATTTTTTTTTCTAAAGAAGGAAAATTAGTTTCAATTTACAAGTACTTTGTTTCTTTTTACTCAGTAAGTAGATTCTTTAGATATTAGCTTTATTATTAATAAGTGGATTTGTATTAAATGTTTCGAAAAAGTGTTTCGGCCTCCACAAAAAAAAATTCTGCCCAGGGGCCTCCACATACTTAAATCCTGCCATGAATCTCGGGACAATCTAGTCAGATTTAAAGCGATAGATGCTACTCCTTGATTTTGTTTCGCACCTGATAGGCTTAGAGGACGTTCTAAATTTCTAGCTACGTCTTCCCACGAAGCAGGACGTTTTTCGCGCAGCCGTTTCTGCACATGTAAACATTTTGGCGCGAAATTTTCTGGCCATATTAGTTACGTTCATTGTATTATTTCTTTAAAAACGAATGATACATGTTTATGTTAATACATGTTTATGTTGATACATGTTTATGTTTATACATGTTTACGTTTTGCCAGCGTTTCAACGGACAAATCCAAGTCCTCGATAGCAACGAATGTCATCCAGAACGCTTAGCAGAATTTACATATATTTTAAGGGGTGGGAGGAGCATGTCATTACAACTCAGGAATCTGACATATATATTCATGAAATAAGCAAAACCTTTATAACAGTGAAACAAAGAAAATACGATTCGCTTGATGGTGTTATAATTCATACTAGACATTCAATGTTATAGTAGAGGAAAATGGACGTTGTTATATAAGATACGTGCTTATTAAATAATCGTCAAATTATATCTCGCACATTAACGCCCCCTGCATTAGAACGGCTCGCGCCAAAAAGGCTGCGCCAAAACGTCTCGTACCGGTCTTCCCATAAGAAAAAAAATATTTTGAGTGCTTCCCCTTTGCTCCTGAAAAATCAACAATAATTAGAAAATATCTCTAATTAGATAATATCTCTAATTAGATAATATCTCTGAACGCTTCCAAGCCCGACGACAGAAAAATTAAGGCCCCAAACATAGTGGCCCCTCTGCACCCCCCCCCCCCCCCCCCCCGTACATGTCAAAATCCTTCAGATAGCCTACGTATACAAGAAGCATAAAAATTCGTGAAGGCGCCCTCCTCCTAACTATCTGTAGGGAGTCTGTTTTTCCCATTCCCTTCCCCCTCTATCTGGCAGCGGGTATGACGCCTCTGTTTCTTGACTGTCTCCACTAGATCTACATTCTGCACCTTTGTATAGACGGCTTTCTCATTGCACGCTTTACGAGACTGTCATATCTACAGCACACTTTACCTCGATCTACAACCAACAACTTAATCTCCGAAACGAAATATATTAACATGTGCCCATATAGAATTCACAGTTTTTTTTAACGATTTGTGGCTCAATTTTTCGTTTCCCTATTAGCATGCAAATGGATTCCCATAATTCGAACGTCAAAGGGAAGTAAAAGAAAGAAATATTTAATAAAGCTTCGGGGTAAGGATTAAAAGGATTACCTCCCTTCGATATCGTCTTTATTTTTCTTGTTCATATTATTATGTAAAAAGAAAAGACATGATAAATAAAGCCGTTATATTTCCAGGCCAGAGACATATTGAAGGAGCAGTTAAGCTTGTGTCATAAAGCAAGCCATAAAATGACACAAGTGCCCGTGTAGCTTAAACTGTGTGCACTAAATCAGGCACTTTTAATGATGTATTCTGTAGCCTCGATTTGGGGGGTTTGGGAGGAATCAACTGTGAGGGGGCGTTGAGAAAGAAATATTTTAAAAGACGAAGCTAATTTTAAAAATAAATCTAAACAATGCATTGTAGAGAGGAGGTTTGAAATGAAATAAGGCTTTAAGCAAATTCATAATAATATTCACGACTTGATTGCAGCGGCGTAGCTAGGGTGAGGGGAATTTGAAAATCCCATGGCCCCCACTTGAGAGGGGTCCCAAAATGAGTGTTTTTTACATTAATATTAAACAAAATGCAGGGGCCCCCAAAGAGATCAAGCCCACTCCCCCCGACCTTCAAACGATGAAAAATTCCTAGCTACGCCCCTGCTTGATTGACCTAGGAACAGGTGTAGGACGTAATCATCTTCTTTTTTTAAATAACGTCTGTATTTTATAAGATAAAATAAGATCATAAATATTTGGATCTAAACGAAGTATGGTCTTGGCGAGTAAAGATAATACGAGATAGACGAGGTATGGTTGTGACAAGATGAAGGTAAAATATTTAAACCATGCATGTTTAGGCCAATAATAGAATATGCATCCTCTGTTCGGGACTCAACTCAAGAAAACATTAAGAAACTGGAACAGACACAAAATAGAGCAGTGAGATTCATAACAAACGAATATTCACATTTGACTAGAGCAGCGGTTCTCAACCTGTGGTCCGCGGCCCACTAGTGGTCCGCGGACATTTGCCTGGTGGTCCGCGAGCGGAACCCGAATTGCATGCTTTTTAAAAAATAAAAAATATGAAAAATAATAGAATTAAAGACATGAAAAAGAATATATGAAGTCAGTTTTAAAATTATTGATTTTAAATCACTAGATGGCGATAGCGCAAAAGTGCGTTTCGATTTTATGTTTACTCTAAGTTTTAGTTACACCGGAAATCAGATGGGCCCTGGCGTCTTCCCGTTTATATTGACATTCAAAAATACGCTTTTCATTTTAAAACTAATCAAAATAATTAAATTGATTGAACACATGGATAAATTTTTAATAAAGAAAGCAACCGAACATAAGGACAACGATGATGATTTCTCTGACTCATCTTCACAACCTGAGTGTGAATCAAATGCAGTTCCGGAGAAAAAAACACGAACTCCCATACGACGGTATGATGAAAAGTATTTGCGCTTTGGGTTTATATGCGTCTTAGTAAATAATCAACCCAGACCACAGTGTGTAATATGTTCACAAATTCTTGCAAATGAAGCGATGAAACCTGCGAAACTCCGAAGACATCTTAAAACGAATCATACTGACTGCTCGGAGAAACCATTGGAATATTTTATGCGCAAGAAACATTCACTTGGTATTCAGAAGTCTTGCATACTCCAAGCAACTAAAGTCAATGAGAAGGCTTTAAGAGCATCATTTTTAGTGGCTATCCGAGTTGCACAGGCCAAAAAGCCTCACACAATTGCAGAAACTCTGATAATGCCTGCTGCAATAGATATGTGTCGAGAGATGTTTGGTGATGCCTTGGCAAGTAAACTGAAAACAATTCCACTTTCAAACGACACAATTCAACGACGTATAGCTTTGGCGGCAGCTGACGTTGAAGAACAGTTGATTTCAAGGCTGCAAGATTCTAAACTATTTGCTATTCAATTGGACGAATCAACGGATGTTTCCGGCCAGGCACAATTAATGGCTTATGTCAGATATATCTGGATGGATGAAGTTGAAGAAGATTTTTTGTTTTGTAAAGCTTGTCCAGGTCACACAAGTGCAGAACTTTTTGCTATCCTTGATAATTTTATGGCAGCCAATGACATCGAATGGTCCTGGTGTATCGGAGTGTGCACGGATGGTGCTGCAGCAATGACTGGAAAACGAACAGGCTTGTGGGAACGTGTGCGTTCTAATGTGCCAACTGCCACATTTACGCACTGTATGATTCATCGGGAAAGTCTTGCGAGTAAAAGAATGAACGCGGACTTGAAATCTATTTTTGATCAGGCCATAAAAATTGTTAATTTCATCAAGGCTCATCCATTGAATTCTCGTCTCTTTGCTTCATTATGTTCGAATATGGATTTTGATCATGAGCAGTTACTGATGCACACTGAAGTTCGCTGGTTATCAAGGGGAAAAGTGTTTAACAGACTGTTTGAATTACGTGATGCTGTGCGAGAGTTTCTTGTTAGTACAAATTCACAGCTTGTTGTTCATTTGAATGAAAATTCATGGGTTGCTGTTCTGGCTTACTTGGCCGACATTTTTGAACAGCTGAATAAACTCAATTCATCTCTGCAAGGGAAGCCCACAAACTTAATTACCCTCAGTGATAAAGTGTCTGCTTTTACGAAAAAACTTGCTCTGTGGAAGACAAGATTATTTCAGGGTAACTTTGAAATGTTTGATCAATTGCATGAATTCACCGAGAAACCAGAAAATGCTGAAATCAACAAGCCCGAGTTGGTGAAATTGATTTCTGAACATGTTCAATCATTGCTGGATCAATTTAACTTCTACTTTGGTGATTTGAACGTTGAGAGTTTTTCGTGGGTTTCCAGTCCGTTTCTTGCACACATTGATTCATTAAATTTACCACCATTGGAATTAAACCAATTCATTGAACTGACCAGTGATACTACGTTGAAGATGATGCATCCGAGAGTGAGCTTGATGAAGTTTTGGACACAAGCTTCGCATGAGTATCCAGAACTGTCTCAGAAAGCTTTCGAAATAATTTTACCCTTTGCAACATCATATCTTTGTGAATGTGGATTTTCTGCACTGGTTACAATTAAAACAAAATATCGTTCACGGCTTGAAGTCGAAGATGTACTCCGACTGAGTCTTTCAAGCATTACACCTCGTTTGGACAAGTTGTGGTCAAATTTGCAAGCTCAAGGCTCGTACTAAAATTAAATGTAGCATTGTTTCTAATCCGAACTATTGTTAGCAGTAAGACTGATATTTGTTCATTACAAAAGGATGAAAAGGTTGAAACATTTATTAAAATATATAATAAATGATTTTAAATATCAACTTTATATTTTTTTTTATAAAACTATATAAATTTCTAGTGCGCCAGTAGCAAAATTTTTAGTAGTGGTCCGTGGCTGAGACACACATTTTTATGTGGTCCTTGAATCTCAAAAGGTTAAGAACCGCTGGACTAGAGTACCACCTTTAGTAAAATCCCTAAGTTTAGAAAGCCTTCAGGACAGAAGACTCAAAAGTAAAGTAGTAATTATACATAAAACACTGAACCATAATCTTCAAATACAAAAACACAATTTAATAAAATACTCTGAAAGACACAAAGGTACATATCCGTGCATTATCTCATATGCTAGGACAAATTTGTACAAATGCTCCTTCTTCCCTAGTGCTATTAGAGCATGGAATGGGTTGCCTGAGCTAGCCAGGAAAACCAGTGACTTGGCAGAATTTAGGTCATTGGTTAATATGCATGACTGAATGCATGACGCGTAGGACGAAATCATCTTTTTTGAAGTAACGTCTGTATAATATAAGATAAGATAATGTTTGTTATTTAAGTCGAAGACCTGACGTTTTACGGTCTTTTAAGTACCACAAAATATGTGCCAAGCTGCTTCGTCGACTCTTCATTATAAATTTTGGAACCAGTGAAATCTGCCCATGTGGAGTGTCACCAGAAAATGCTAGCCATGTCCTTCAAAACTGTTCTCTCTACCTTAAGGTCAGTACAAGACACTGGCCCCAAAAGAAAGAAAACTTTATGGGGAGCTCTCTGCTTTGGAAACCACTGCGTAGTTCATCTCATGTATTTGTCTTTTTAATGGGATTACGGTGCCTCACTGTATGAACTAACAAGAAGAGAAGACTCTTCCTTTATATTATTTCAATCTTAAAAGAGGTGAACGGCATTACAATTAATTTATGATTGTCTTTATAGTTTTTCGGTCTGCTTCTTTTTTTTTTCCTATTGTTCTTGGTTACTGTAGGATGGTGATGGCTATTGCCGAGGATCTTATTGAAAAGCAAAACGTACAACCAGAATTGCGGTTTTTCATACAAGGTGGAGATACTATAAATAGTTAGCTTTTTGGTGTATCTGGTGCACAAATTTAAAGAAAAGCTGGGGTTTTTTTTTGGGTATATGAACACTTTTAAGCTCTGCAACAATCACATTTTTTAAAGCGCTTCTGTTCGTAGCACGAAATAATTTCAATATAGAGAAAGCAAAGAGAAAGTCTAAGAGAAAGTTAAAGAAAATGTATTAGAGAAAGTCAAACAGAATATCAAAGATAAAGTCAAGGAGAAAGAGACAAGGAGAAAGTCAATGAAAAAGCCATGAAGAAAGTTCAGGAGAAAGTCTAAGAGAAAGTCAAGGATAAAGTAATAAAGAAAGTCAAAGAGAAAGTCAAACAAAAAGTCAAGGAGAAAGTCAAAGAGAAATTTAAATTAAGGAAAAAAGTCAAGGAGAAAGTCTGGCAAAGAAAAATGAAACAATAAAATGGCAAGAAAAATACATGTAGAAGAACTAATTCTTAACATGTTGACATTTTTTTTTATTCGAATAAAACATTTTAAAAATATATAAAACAACACCATCGAAATAAGAATTTTGAAAAAGTAACAAAATATCAATAAAAACTGTCCAAAAATAATCAATTTAAGCTTGAAAACTGAAAAAAAAAAAACTTAGATTGTTGATATTGCTGAAAAGTTAAACTGTAATATGAATTCATAACATACAAAACAATGCAGCGAAATTATAAACATTGAAAGAAATCTGCAATTCAAAAGTTTTTCATGTTTAAAAAAAAATATTTAGAAACAAAACAAGTTTCACATAATGTAATGTCTTTGTTACAGAACTGTGTGGAAAAATAAACACATCAATTAATTTCATAATGTAGAAAATAATGTAGATTTATTTGATTTGTTTTTAAAGCCCTGTATGTTTTTATAGAAAATATTTTAAAGAATATTTTGAAACATAGTAATAATTATTCTACAGAATATGGACTTAGCACCAAAGAACATAGAACACATTGAGATTTCATACATACATGGCCATCAGACATACACTTACATAGTCAGGACATGCTTCTATAACTAAAATATATAAATTTAGTTCAATACATAACCATCATTACGACAGGAATAATTTTAAAATGTATTTGATCTGAGTGCCTTTTTCTGGCTTGAATTATAGTGATCTAGATGAGTTGATTTATTCGTCACTAAGATCATAACTGAGGCTTGAATTATATACATACATATCAGAACATCATAAATATATATTTGACAAATTTATTTGTCACCAAGATTTCACATCATTTATAAATGTAGGTGATCTGTTTATTCTATGTATGCCAATGATCTGGTGCTAATTGTTTATAGATATCCATAAGCAAGTTTTTTAATTAGGTTTCATAAAAAACATAAGAGAATTGTTGGCTAATTTTAAGTCAATTGTTCTTTTTCAGAGAGAACTGTTCAATTTCTAAAATGTAAAAACAAATCCATATAATAAGTAATAGAGACACCAATACAAAATGGTTCAGTATTGTTTTGTAGACACATATACTTAGTCAAAAAGAAATATAATCACCATTGTTTCATATAAATAATAATTCAGATTATAATGTTTTTTTTCCTTTTTATAGTATTTTTTAGTTAAACATAACCAAGAAACATGTCAAATATACATTAACTACAGGGCCGGATTTAAGGGAGGGAGCTCCACGTGTAAGAGCCTCCAAAATAACAATAATTGCATTTTTTACCTAAAATAGTTAAAATATTAAGTTTGGCATCACTATCATGGTTAAAAATTGTCCGCTTGTAGCATGCTCACATTCACGCCTGTTCATCAACACAAGGCTTTAAATTACCCTCCACAAACTCAAAAATATACATTTTTTTAAAATAAAATATGAATATGAAATATTTTTTTAAAGAAGGAAAGTAAAATTAATAAAAATAGCCACAGCTTCCAAACTAAAGATATGCAATTCTTTTTAGTTATAGAAGTATTATTAATAGGTGTTTTTTTTTTTTATTTCAAAATACTTTAGGGACTTCTACAAAAATCCATCACCGTTGCCTCCGCACACTTAAATCTGGCCCTGATTAATTGCTGTATAAATATTCAAGATATTGAGTAAATAACCAATAACTTATAAAACATCTCATCTTACTTTATTAATATGTCAAGCTAGTATATTGCAAACAACAACATCTATAAAAATAAATTGTTATCTTTTTGTATATGAATCATTGTTAACTTCTAAAAATAAATGTCATTGTAGTTAAATAAAAAAAAAAGGTTAAAACTGAAAAGTTCAAGGTCACCAAGAAAGACATTTAAAGGACTGATTGTTCAAGTCAAATATATATATATATATATATACATGTAAGCAGATCTGTTTGAAGTGTACCAGCATTATACAAATCATCATGAATATTGATATTTAAATCAGCAAATTATCATCTATTAAATAAAGTTGTTTTAACTCGGAAAAACAATCAGCTGCAGATTATAAACATAAAGCTTAAATTGTAGGCTATTTATACAAATATTTTTAAAGGCAACATGATAAAAAAAAGTATTTTGATGAATACAATTAATCCCTAATATGAAAATAATATGATTTTATATCCCACTGAAGTCAGGCTATCTATGAAGTAGCAGTCATAAAACAGATTATGTAACAAGCACTTGTTCAACTAATGTTTTTCTACACAATTTCAAATAAATAAAATCTTTCTGCTGCTATCTACATTCTTAATAAATACTTACTGACACAAGTTATGCCCCCCTTTCTGTTTTTTTGTGTGCAAAACACTGAGAGAAATGCCCACAGAGGTTGTGAAGAGATTCAGCTTCAAAGAAGCATCAGCTAAATCTAACACTACCTCTCATCTGCCTTTTGTAACATCTTTGTTTGTTTTACATGTTTCGAATTTTCCTTGAGAGTTGAAGACAATCTACTTCCTAGTCCGAAACTCCTTCAGGATGACAGGACGACAGGGGATAGCATCATGCAGGATATAAACCCAGGACCATCAAGACCACCTGAACGACAGTATGGTATGCAGGCAGCCATGTAAATTTGCATGTGCATGGCTGTATTTTGTCAATGACTTTTATATGATAATATACACCTTTTTTTTTATTGCATACACATTTCATTATATACACATTTCATTTCATACATATTTCATTATGCACATGAAAAAATGATATCAAATTTCTTCTCAATTGTCATCAATAATTTTAAAACAAAAAAAATTAATTTACAAAAGATGGTCTGAGTTTGAAATACAATTATTATTGAAATAATGAAGTCCCTAAAGTGAAGATTTTATTAATATATGTGGCTAAGCTGGGCTAGAAGTAGCCTACATTTTGGAATAGTGAAGCTCTACAAGTGAAGGCATCACTTAGTATAGAGAGCTAGGTTTGGCTACAGAACATTTTGAAATAGTAAAACTCAAAAAGTAAAGTTCTCATTGAGTATTAGAGCTCTTGTCTTTTCAATAAATTACATAATTTAATAAAATGTTAATAGTTTCCAGTACAAATGAAAATTATGTTAATCAACACGTAGTTGGAATCACAAATTGTAAGCTAAACTGTCTGTATGAACAGTGGTTTAAAATTTTGACAAACAAAAATAAACAATGACATTACTTGTCAGGTAGATTTAATTGTATTCTAAATTGTTTTTTTTTTAATTGTGGTTTCAGAGGCTTTAGATTACAGCTACAGTACAGAACCTGGTCTAGACCAGGGTATCACAACCTAACTTTGTTTTACGTTCAGGGGTTACCCTGCTTGGCAAGCAGAGGGACTTCTAATTTCAGACTCTTTGTTACTTTTGTGGTCATGATGAATGAACAAGGTTTATAGTTCTAAGTGGTAGTTTTATGGTTTTCATGTGGTAGGCTAATAATGCAATTTGGTACAAACCAAACAAACATAATGAATAATTTAAATTAACACAAACAATTTTTACATTACTTTAAATCCACACAAAGGTAATGCTTTTTTTTTTTTCAAAATAATAAAGAAGTCATAATGCCATTTCTTATCATACAAACGTTACTTCAATTAAGAAGATGAATATGTTCTACGGGTTTTCCTTGGTTTCATTGTTATATCTTATAGAAATACAAGTTAACAATTGTGAGACAGCAGTTCTTATAGCTCCCTATTTCAAACCTCGCATATCTACTTAAGAGATTTTAAAGTACAAACGTAAATGTGGTTCCTTCTGATTGATGTAAACTTCAAGTCAATAACAATCATCAAGCCCGAATATCAGGCTGATAAATTTCTAAAAGGTTATGGTCACAGCTGTTAAAATAATCTGATCCCTACGCACAGTAGGTAACCTGTGTGTTGCTATGTGTACACTTGATTAGTGTGTACACTATAGACGTCATGAATGAAATATATCACAGATCATGTTTGTATGTGGTTCGTGAGACCACAGAGTTTTCAAACATAAAGTATTGACCATCATCTTTACACCATGACTGGAGCCACTGCCTGTCCATTGCCTCTTATAACATAGTCCTGAGGGAGAGACACACAGAATTAAATGTTATTTATATCCTGAATATTTATAAAGTGTTTATTTAAATAATTCTTATGGTCTGACAGCTATGCTGTGCAGGGCACATTTCCTGTATGGGGGGAGAATGCCAAAGGTCATCTTAGACACCAACTAGCTTTAACTGACAAAAAGAGAGCAGCTGGCTGCAGGCGGCTACAGAACTAGAGATCATTTACAAAGGCCGGGGAATACACATTTGAGACCAAAAGAAAATCCACTGCCAAGCACAGACGTAGACGTTGAAAATATTAATTGACAACTGGAAGACAATGTTTCTTTCTGGGCTGGATGCATATGTTGCAACAAGGACAGCATAGCCAAGGGAACTACTGCATTCTTCATTAATCTTCGAACTTGAAGACAAGCCTTATTATTAATATTTAAATAATTTAAAATTTAATATCAGTATTTAAAGATGTTGAAGATAATCTACTTCCTAGTCCAAACTTCTTACAGGACAACAGGAAATGGCAGCAGGCAGGGAATAAGCCCAGGACAATTGAGAGGACTAAACGACAGAACAGTAGGCATACTGCACAAGCAGGCAACCATTTTGAAATGGATTAAATAGTGAACAGATAATGATCAGTTATTACAACATTGAGTTTTAGACTGTTTGAATCATAAATAAGAACACAGCCAATGTTGATGTTTAAGTATTTCTTAACTCTTTCTCTCCTAATTGACAATACCATCATTAAATTAAAATAATGTTTCATTTTATAAACATTATTTTGTATTGTATTAAAAGAGCATGCATTCCCCTTTAATTCTATACCAAATAAAACGATTTATGATTACAACAACAAACCTATTGAGTTTAATCATAGCAGGGTAGTGAAATAGTAATGAGCAAAATTTAAGAATTTCCGGCAAAATGTGGAAAAAATAATTACGGCGAGAAAGAGTTAAAATACTTTTAACAAGATAACATGCATTGCTTTGACAAATTGTTTTAGGCTATATTAAATAAAATTGTTTAACTTAACTTATAAGCCAAGCATTGGTACTTTTTGCCTTGGTGTCTATTACCATTTTAGTGTATTTTAAGGATTGGTCATATCTGGCAAAACCTAAACATTGCTAATTTAGTTTGTCTTGAGTTAAAGATTTATAGTTTTTTAATTTTGGCATTGATATCTAGTTTGGACCCAGGAATGTGAGCATGAAGCAAAAGGAAAAAAAAAAGTAACTTTTTCATAAGACTGATGTATATTTTGTATTAAAACCTATTGACTTAGCTTACCTTGGCTATTTTCTGGTAGTCTGTGAACTCTATCTTCGGAAGGTGTAGGCTCAAACCTCTGAAGTCTTTGAAAAATGTCAGCACAAATGACACCAGGGATACAGCAGTGACCCACTCTGAGATTGTGGAGATCAGATAGACAACACGCAGCTTATCCTGTGATACATTTAAACACGTGGTAAGAAGACTGAAGAAGACAGCTGACTGTGTACTCAACAATAAATGTGTGAACAAAACATACAGAATAAAAAGCAATAAAATCTAAAAAATCAACAACAATCATATAAGGCTTTTTTGTATTAGTGATTACTTTGCTCTCAAATAACAATAATATACAAAAATCCATAATCTCCATAATCCCCCCTACCCTTAAAAAAAACTTGTTTGGCCCTATCTGCTCAGAAGATAGAAGATTCTAGTTTTGTAATATTATATATCCATACTTGGAAACATTTAAAAGACAGTGGTGTAAAATAGAAAACTGGATCTAGTTAGAGACATAATATTGTGTATTGAAAAATTTTATAGTTATTAAAATTAATATACATTTGTATACAGCGACAAATTAATTCTACCAGTTCAACTTCGGATTTCTGCATAAATATAGTCATAATGTTTTTTGTTTGGTGTAATGCACAAATTGTAAGACAAATTTCCATAGGGACAATAAAGATTATTATTATTATGTTCTTAGATGATGTGTTCAAAATAGACCAAATTAAATTCTGAGACATTTTAAGAAAAGTTATAACACTCGAACCAGAGAGTTGCCAAAATCTGTTTTAGCTAGTAATCTTTTTTCCTCTAAAGATATAGATCTACATAAAGTATCTAGTTTCTAGGAAAATCGTTAGAATAATATGTTTTCGAGATCCATGCCCACCGATCCAGGTCGTGTCCACTACTTACACAAAATTTGTGAGCTGATAAGAGGAAAATGTAAAGAGATAAAAAAGAATGAGTAAGCCTATGAGTCCTTGGACTTACAATCTATTTAGTGGATACTTCTAGAGCTAGATCAAAATTATTTTCTCAGATATTCGCTTGTACTTACTGTTTTTGTTCCAACTCCTTGAGCTTCTTGTATTTTGTAAATAGCCTTGCTCACTGAGACTGATGTAACAGTTAAGGGGAAATAGTAATCTGATAAAAGACATCTTATCATATCTATTTTATTAGCTCCTTTTTTCATTGTATTTAGTGTGGGGTATAGAAAAAAAAATTTTAAAAAGTAATTATAATCCTTAAAGAAAGATAATTTTAAAGATAGTAATATTAAGAATTAAAAAGAAAAACTCGGTTGTTTTCCTGAATAATAAAAACCAATAGGCCACACGTTTTGTAGTTGTGGTCAAACTTGTAGTTCTATGGATAGGTCGAAAACAAAGTACATAAGTGTACAGGAGGACACGGATCTAGTTACTAAAGAAAACAAGCCAACAAAAAAAAAAAGATAAGCTTATTACGTAAAGGAGGGGAGGGGTGAATATGAACATTTCATATCTTGGAGGAAAAAAAAAAGGGAAGCCTATTCCAGTAAATACTTCTCCTCCCAGTGGGTAGCTAGGGATTGGATAGTCTTTGGGGACCCCGGGGTCTTAACCTTTTTAATGGATCCTGCATTTTAACATTCGATATCATGACATGAGATTATGGCGTAATATTTAATGTCAAAAAAAAAATAATAATTAGAAACACTCATTTGGGGGGCCCCAGGGGGATTTTTAAATTTCTCTCTTTCCCCCCCCCCCCCCCCCATAGCTATTCCACTGTCTCTCCCCCCCCCCCCTCCACCTTAACGCTTTTTGACTAAGTTACACCAAGTGTTTCGCTCAGCTCATGAAGAAGCAACAATCCTTTAAAACACCAAGAAACCACTAGATACCATTGTGGGTTATTTTAAGCTATTTTGAAACGTAACAGCACCCAATCGTGTTGTAAAGGATACATATCACCAGCGAGCAGGACAGCACTATGGACATAACCAGCTGTCCGACAGCAATGCAAGACCATCTCCTGTAGCGAATGGACAGCGCTGTCTGCATCCAGCAGTAAATGATGCCTCCAATGAAGGTCAGGCCGGCACCGATGTAATGCCCTACACGAGCGTCGACAGTCTGTTGGTTCATTGAATAAAGAATTAAATGTGTGTTTTGTGCCCATAAAATTTAAAGAAAAAAAAGTAAAGCTCCCCTTTCAGACCTTGTGGTCTATAGGGCAGATGATGTAAAGGTCATCTGTTTCTGTGGCCTACGGTTACCGAGGGTGTCATGTGGCCAGCACAACGACCAACCGTCTTTACTTTTCCCCAAGTAATGTCAGGTACTCATTAGATCTCGGTGGATTCAAAGGCGCCCAAAGATTCCGAAATTAAAATTCCCAGTCTTCACCAGGAATCGAACTCCGGATCCCCGGTTTGTAAGCCAAGCGCTT
Organism: Biomphalaria pfeifferi; assembly: GCA_030265305.1. Lineage (NCBI taxonomy): Eukaryota > Metazoa > Mollusca > Gastropoda > Planorbidae > Biomphalaria > Biomphalaria pfeifferi. The sequence continues at coordinate 687,717 of JASAOG010000106.1, read as the reverse complement.
TACCACTCAGCCACTGTGCTTCTCCCTAAGTATTTACTGAATGTTAATTAGTTTTCAAGATATATGGTTTTATTGTTGGCCTCCTTCAGTCCTAACAAGTATAGTTTATCTCATAGAAATGTGATGAATCACTGGCCATTAACTTAAGTCGGAATGTTCTCGCCCCGCACAGCAGTCCCCCCGCCCCTTCTCCAATAGATTTTCACTTCAATTCAATACAGATTGTGAGAAAAATATCTAGAAAGACAGAAAGAAAAAAAAAAGAACGAGAAAGAGACAGAGAAAGAAGAGAGAGAGAAAGAGAGAGGGGGAAGTTGGTTGCTAAAAGAAATAAAAGTATCCATTTTTTTTTTTTTGCAGACTAGCAGATCCTTATAATCAACTGACGTTAACAGTGAAGGTGTGAATATGTGGTCTTATCTTAACATCACAGACGTTCCATCGGGAGATAATTACTTCCGATGCGTAGCCTATCTATATCTGTGCGTTAATCAATTCGGGCATTTTAATATTAAGACAAATTTGGTTAAGTCATTGGTTTTCCTGGCTGATTCGGGCTACCTGTTTCATGATCTACTTAAAAGGCACTATGAAGGAGGAGCATAAGCATGAATTCATCCAATCATATTGAATAAGAAATGTTTCTGCTTAGCACAATCAGAAACGAGAACACATCGTTTTAAAATCTAGCAATACACATGTTTACTCTCAACAAGCTTTTTTCGTTTTAGCATCACTGACGAACCGGGCACACACACACGCACGCACGTGCACACAGACACGCACACACCGCAGAATGAACTCACCTGAAAGTTGGCCACCATGGACAGTCCAAATGCGGAGATGAAGCCTGTAAACAGAGCAATCTTATTCAGAATTCGATCTCTCGAGACGGTGCTGATGCGTCTATATGCAACTTTCATCTCCAGGTATTTGATGTAAATGTTAGCCGCCACTGTAAAATGAGAAATGTGAGTGTAACTAAAGCATCATAGACCCATGATACTGGATACAAAGAATATGTTCAATTTGACAAATCAATTGTTTTTAAATTATAACTATCGAATATATCTAAAAGTAATTTAGCTACAATGAACATAAGGCACCAATGCCCAAACTTGACCCGCGGGCCATATCCGGCCCGTAGCGTACTGTCTCTTGAATCTTTTGCCCATAGAAGATGCAAAGCCTCGGTTTCAATGGAAACAACTTTTTGCTGGGACCCCAAAGAGGAAGAAGAGACAACCCAGAAATACGCGGTAACAAAATTTGGAAGAAATTGTCAAGCAGATGTAAAGCAGTTGTCAAGCAGATGGGAAGGACGTTGACGGAGAGACTGGCCAAGAACCAAGACGCCTGGAGGAAGCTGGTTGGTGGCCTACGCCCCAGACGTGACCACATTAGGAATGAGTTGAAGCACTTAACATTCATTTCGGAAATGTATATGGCCAACGTGTCGAAAAAGGCCAGGCACCACTGGAGAAACCTAGTCTTACCGAATCCACACGAATTTACGCGAAGTGTTCCATTAAAAAAAAAAAATTGGGGGAAACACTGGCCTAGCTTATATCTAAGATGAACTATACAGTGGAGCATTTCGCTGGATTATATGGTTGGCATTCTTTGTTGATAGCCTCAATAAATATAGGCCTGTGTATTTATTTATTTTTTTAGTTGGGGCAATGGAAAGACAAAGGCATAGCCCTCGAAACCAAAATCAGACTGATGCGCTCCCTGGTCATGGATACATTCTTATATGCTTGCGAGTCTTGGGTGCCAAGAGGAGGATCCTAGCAATGGAATTGAGATGCTACAGAAGGATCCTAGGTATCACATTTAAAGACCGCATCACAAACCAAGAGATTAGAGACAGGGTTACTGCAGCGATTGGACCACACGATGACTATTGTAAATAAAACGCAAACTCTATGACCATATTATAAGGTCTTCGGGGCTTGCAAATACCATCCTTCATGGGAACAGTACCAGGAAAAAGAAAAAGAGGCAGACAAAGAACGCGATGGGAAGAAAAAAAATGGACTGGCCTGCCATTGAAAGGCAAGACAGATAGGAATGGGAAAAGACGGTCGACAAATCTCCGCGAGGCGTCCCAACTGTCCAACAGACTAAGGGATAGGTGAAGCGAGGCGCCCCAACTGTCCAACAGACTAAGGGATAGATGAAGCGAGGCGCCCCAACTGTCCAACAGACTAAGGGATAGGTGAAGCGAGGCGCCCAAACTGTCCAACAGACTAAGGGATAGGTGAAGGGTCAATGCTGATTAACAAATTATCTTTTTGGCGTACATGTACACCTTACCCGAACCATTTACAAACGTCTCTAGAAATAGCATCTTCGAATGTGACATAACTCGATATAAAGAAATTTGGGATATAACTCCAAATATAACCTTTTTTAAATATAACCTTTTTAAATTTAACCTGTTTAAATATAACCTGTTTAAATATAACCTGTTTAAATATAACCTGTTTAAATATAACCTGTTTAAATATAACCTCTTTAAATATAACCTTTTTAAATATCTCTCTACATATTGCCTCTTTAAATATAAGAGGCAATCAATATAACCTTTTTAAATATAGCCTCGTTTATATAACCTTTTTTTTTAAATATAACCCCTTAAATATAACGTATTTTCGGAGATACAGAAGTTTGATTACCTCAAATATAATAAAAAAGACAAAAAAAAGGTCAACTTACACAAGAAGGCGCCCAGGTTGATGATCAAGCTAAAAATGCAGCGCTCAGGGGCGTATATGGCTGTGTAGCTGTAGAAACAGGTACTGTAACGTTAAAATGAAAGGTGACGTGGCACCAGATGGTTGATGGGAGTTTTGTGTCAATGTGTTTGTGTCATGTATTTGTGTCACGTGTTTGTGTCGTGTGTTTATGTCGATGTCAGTTGGAGTGATTGTTTGAGTGTGATGATTATGTACATTTCCAGGGCCAAATTTAAAGGAGGGCAGGTTGGGATTTTTTTAAATATCTAAATTTCGACGGGTCAGAAAATTTTACGTTGTTTTTTTGTTGTTTTTTTTCGAAATATTTTCATCGCATTTTACCGAAAATGTTTTAAAATCTTACAGTTTGCAGCATTGTCTTAGTTAAGAATGTAGCGTGTTCTTAATATATAAATGCAGCTGCGGATGTACGTCATTCCAGGGTTTTACTCTCCACAAACACATTTTATGTATTTATTTGTTACCAGAATTTGAATATAAATTTTTAAAAGAAGAAGGAAATTGATATTTATTTAAAACGCGTAAACGCGGTCAAGATACGACATGCTTTTAGATTGTTAATAAGTACAATTTTATAAAAAATTTCGAAAAAAAAAAACAATAACATATGAGGACCTCCACATATTAAATCCGGCCCTGTAAATTTCAGTTTGCATTTTAAAATGGGAGTAATTTTTTTATTCAACAGAAGTGTGCATGGAGGTCAAGGCCGCACAAACGGTCAAGTGAGTGACACTGATAATTTACAATTTACAATAATTGGAACTGCAGAATCAATACCTACCTAATATATGGAAAGTCCGCCTCAGCATGCCCGTTGTAGACGGCTATACCGTAACTGGAGAGAACAAAGAATATTGCTTGATTTGTACGTCTGTGTTACATAATAACAGTGTACAAAGAAAAACAAACAAACAAAACATTTAAACAACTTTTTTCAAAAAAAATACATATTAAGGAAAGAACCGCACAATTACTGTGATATATATATATATATATATATATATATATATATATATATATCTGTAACTGACAGAAAATTAATTTATTAATTACCACTAATTAATTAACTAATTGGTTAATATTTTTGTTGATTCATGTGGTATCATCGACAATGAATAAATGTGGCAAGCTTTAACTTGATTCGAGGGTGAAAAGTGGGAGAAATAAGCGTGTAAAAGAATCACCCCAGACAGACAAACAGGATGAGTTAATTACAGCTTTAAAAAAAAGATTTAGTTCTCTTATAGAGGATCTCAGTTTTGAAGAATTTTTATCTTCCATCATAAATTTTGATATTAACAATAACTGTTATAAAGTATAACTTAAAGTTATTATGTGACTTTTGACTATTAGTTAAAAAGGCTTTTCCAGAACTTTCAAAGATGGTTAAGCTAAATTATTGTAAATTCCATTGTTAGGTCAAGCAGTTTAAAGGGCTGACCAGAATGTCGGAGTTAAATAATATTTTATTTTTTTATCATAATGGGAAATGTGTTATGATTACATGGAGTCCATACAACATTTCACAAAAGAAAGCAGACACAAACGAACAAATTTATTGGTTTATTGAATGACTCCACACAGAAATCTTGATCTTGATCTAAAATGTTTGTTGTTTGTAAAATCTTTTACATGTTTCGGATGTTCCTTCAGAGTTGAAGATAATTACTTCCTAGTCCAAACCTCCCGCAGGACGACGGGGTATGGGAGCGGGCAAGGTTTGAACCCGGGACCATCGATAAATCTGAACGACGGTCCAGCGTGCAAACCGCACGACCAGGCAGCCATCTACGGAGCAAACGTTATATAAAAATACTTTGTTATTGTTTGTAACAACAAAATATGGCACAATGTGGCAAGCACAATGACCAACTGTCTTAATTTTCAATCAAACATATATCCATTTAAGCCGGGTCTATACGGAAAGGGGGGAGGGGTAATAGATATTCCCAAAATCAGTATCTGCAGACAGTCAGACTTGAGGCCGTACTATTCGGAGCCAAGCGTTTTATTCATCAACCACCAAGCCTCATTTCAAGCACCTCGAGTATACACAGACATACACACATACACAAATTCAACAAATCAAAAGTACATAAAGATCTTCATTCGATAAGCATATACACACACGCATACATTTGGACAAACACGTACACACAATCCACCAATCATATACACGCACTTAAGACAAACATATCTAATATACATACATTACAAGTACTTACGATGTAAAGAAACCAGCCACGATTACAATGAATGTTATAATGGGCAGAATGTGCAGACGTCGCTTTAACAAGACCATGATGAAAGGCATATTCTTCCGCGCGGGTTTCTGCAATAGACAAGATATTTTTACACATTAATTTACATACAGATAGTACAACAGCTATGAATGGTGGGCTGGATACAATGCTAGAAATGATAGGCGATTGGTTGAACTGCTATACGCATTGGATTTGTTATCCTAAGAGGCGCCTACGTATCCATACAGGCAAGAACAATAGGGTTCCACGACATGTTGAGTGGGGCGCCAACGATTTGGGTGCACCCAGTATAAAGAACACAAACACGATAATTCGTTTTCTTATGAGAGGAAGGGGGGGGGGAGGTTTCTTCCAATTAAGGATTAACGTGAACCACGCAAAAAAGTAACGGAATGAGAAATGCCTAAGGCTTATCCTGCTCTGGGTTGTAGAAGCTTGCTAAGGACCACCTTGTGTAGGTTCGGCCAGGGCACTACATTGGCTTTAAGCGTGCCCTCCACTGGTCGAAGGTGCCGCTTTAAGACGTGGGCTCTGTCAACGACGATTACTGGGGCAGGTCGTGCCCAGGAGGTGGGGTGGGTGGGCTTTTTCGTTCTAGAAATAATCTCCTTTCTAGAATCATGATGAAATGTAGCGAGCAATTCTAAGATCTGGTGCTCTGTTTTAAAAGAAGAGGCCACCAAATTGTTCTACTTAAAAATAAATCGTCTGCCATTTTTAGACAAGTTTTTTTTTTTTTTTTTTTGCTAATGTGAGAGAAATTATTAGAAAGGTAGGGAAAGAGAAAGAGAGAGAGATGGAGAGAGAAAGAGGGAGAAAGGGGGAGAGAAGGGGGGAGGGAGAGAAAGAGAGAGAAAAGATATCTAGGTCAAAGGATTTTCATATTACATAAAGCTAGACAGAAAGTGAGAGAGAGAGAGAGAGAAAGAGAGAGAGAGAAAAAAAGATATCTAGGTAGAAAGATGTGTATATTACATCAAGCTACGAGCTGAACACTGCAGCGTAATATCCTCTCGCTAATATTCCATCACTAAATGGAGCACTACTTTAGGTTCGATATATTTTATTTGTTTGCCTCCTAGATAACTGTGGTGGGACGGTGGGAGGTAGATGAGGTTATATCATGGCTTAGCTCACTGTGGCACTAACATTTACTAACACTGGTGACTTCATTTGCGCCAAGGCAAAAATATCTAGGCCTAGTACTTATCACGACTGACTGCACATTTAAAAAGTTGGCTTGGGTGTGCTTCCAGATCTTGATCTAGAGTCTATCAAGACCGAGAAAGTTCCCATTCATAAAACAGAACTTCATTCAAGAAATGTGTTAATCGCATGCTAAAAAAACCAATTAGGTCTATATGCCTACATCTGATCTCTCGGATAGAATAGAGCTATTACTCAAAAACAATGTATGAGTGAAGCCAGAAACCTTTTATAGCACGCCTTTATTTACAAGAATAATAGGCCTACTTTTGTATTTAAATCTAGATGAGAAATATGTTATGCAACTTACTATTGTGAAAAATAATAAGATGTCTGTTTCCAATGATTTCTAGCGAATGAAACAATAATATTCCGTTAATAGAAAAGTTTTTAGTAAATCCTTCACGCTGAAACTCTTAGCTCTAGATTTAATATATATATAGTCTGTCTGGATCTAGATGTAGCGCTATATCGTGTTCCACTTGATCTCATTGAGAAATTGCTCCCTTAGTGTACGATTGTCCAACTCAGAATGAATTCGTTCTGTCTCGGCTCACATGAGGTTGGGAAGTTTCGGGGCTATAAATAGACGCCAATCAGACGACAGGAAATAAACATGAGCATCTCATCAAACCAAAGTAGTTCAAGCCGGGGCATTCTTTCGCGCTCCTAATTAGCATGTCAGTGTTTGGTATACTTTTGTTCGGGCGAGTTTTTCCTGACGGCTCTCCATCATACACCAGTTTTAGAATTTAGTTTTCATTGAGTCAAGACTTGATGATGTAACAGCTACAAGTTTTAGCATGTTTGATATAGGGCTTGCGATCTAGTCCTTTTTGTTTATGTAATTAATGAAAACAAAATTGCGTAATAATTATTGAGGTGTTTAAAGAAACTATTTCTTAAATAAGTTATTTTGTGTGATAGCTATTGCTATTTTTATCTCGATTCTAGATTTAGAAGTTTATTATACTTTGAATGTCTGGTGATATAGAATGAATGAGAATGCAGGTGATATCAATGTTGTTCTATATTCCTGACCTACTGACAAACAGAGGCGTACAATGGGGGCGGGGTACTTTGGGGATCCCCCAGGGTGCTGGAGAGTGGGGGGGGGGGGCGCCAAAAGGGGAATCAAAACACGACATACAAAATATGGCTGAAGATTTGTCGCTTTTGTTTTTTTAAACTTCTTTTACACTGTGTGTAATTTCTGTAGGGGGGAAGGGGGGGACAGGGCCGTTCTTAGGCATAAGCAAACTTGGCAGCCCCCTAGGGCCTCCGATTGGTGGGGAATATGTGGGGTCTCTGGACAAAGAATTTTTTTAGAGAAAAAACTGCGAAACATGGATTAAATCTCAAGCATAGTAGGACTCTGGGTAATATGTCTACTAGCCTGGCTCTATGTCTTTGTCTACTAGCCTGGCTCTATATGTCTACTAGCCTGGCTCTATGTCTTTGTCTACTAGCCTGGCTCTATATGTCTACTAGCTTGGATCTATGTCTACTAGCCTGGCTCTATGTCTACTAGCCTGGCTCTATTTCTACTAGCTTGGCTCAATATCTTTGTCTACTAGCCTGGCTTTCTATGTCTTTGACTACTAGCCTGGCTCTATGTCTTTGTCTACTAGCCTGGCTCTACTTCTACTAGCCTGGCTCTATGTCTTTGTCTATTAGCCTGGCTCTATATGTCTACTAGCCTGGCTCTATGTATACTAGTCTGGCTCTTTTTCTACTAGCCTGGCTCTATGTCTTTGTCTATTAGCCTGGCTCTATATGTCTACTAGCTTGGCTCTATGTATACTAGCCTGGCTCTATGTATACTAGTCTGGCTCTATTTCTAGTAGCTTGGCTCTAAGTGTACTAGCCTGGCTCTATGTATACTAGTCTGGCTCTATTTCTAGTAGCTTGGCTCTAAGTGTACTAGCTTGGCTCTAAGTGTACTAGTCTGGCTCTATTTCTACTAGCCTGCTCTGTGTCTTTGTCTACTAGCCTGGCTCTATGTCTACTAGCCTGGCTCTATGTGTACTAGTCTGGCTCTATTTCTAGTAGCTTGGCTCTAAGTGTACTAGCTTGGCTCTAAGTGTACTAGTCTGGCTCTATTTCTACTAGCCTGGCTCTGTGTCTTTGTCTACTAGCCTGGCTCTATAGGTCTACTCGATTGGCTCTATGTGTACTAACCTGGCTCTATATGTCTACTAGCCTGTCTCTAAGTCTCTACTATAATTCAATGTTCATTTACCAATGTTTAGGTCTACTTGTAAGACTACAGATGCTAGAAGACCGTTTTTTTTTTTTTTTTTGTGAAATGTCGAAACATTATTTTAATCTGGTGATTATGGATCGTCCATGACGCACATTATTGCTTTCGTCGCTATATTAGTTTAAGTTATTTGTTGATTTAAATATACATACCGGACGGTTTATAGTTCATAGCTAATTTTTTATTTGCGTTTTTTTCTATTTATTTTATTTGGGGTAACCCTTATTACTTAAACCTAGGGCCATCCTATTCCCTTCGCCTAGGGCCGGCCCCCGGGGGAGGGGGGGCGTCAAGATGTCTTTCTTACCCTGTCACGGCACCTCAGTACACCACTGCAAACACACACACCGAAAGACTTTTACCAGAAGTTACAAACTTGGCTTACTAGATGTGCTCACTCAGGGGAGCACAGGGCCCCAACCAAACCACTCTTACAAAAGAGTATTGATATCAACAGACCAACGAAAATGTATTTGTGTTTATTTTACGTTAAATGTTAAATGAATGTCAGGAGTAACAGGCTGTAGAAATCAAATTACAAATCATTGGAAAAAAAATCTAGAGAATAGTTTTTAACTGATTGGGGTTTTCCAAAGTTATCTATTTTTATTTTGTTTAAGTTATTCAATTACTTAATACCACGTTTTTACGACTCTCACGATTCTAGATTCCAAGTACTAGCGAGTGACTAAGAACACTTACTAAGACCTATCGTTGAAAACTCAAATTACAACGAACCGTTGACCAAGAACGCGTTACTGAGTGTCTCATTTACCATATTCGCGTATTTTCAGCTATTTCCACGGAAGTAATAAATAAAATGAATAATGCGGCGCTTTTCCGTCCAGAAAGAATGACTCGGAGTTGACAGGAATGCTTATATGCGTATGTTTACATTTGAACAAGTCGTAAAGTGTGTGCAAGTGTGTGTGTGTGTGTGTACATTTCTTTGTGTGTGTGTTTAATTAAAGTGAATGTGTGTGTGTGTGTGTTACACTCCTAGACTGTATCTGTACGGAAGCTGTTTTCGTGTTAAGGGAAATATATAGTAGATTAAATAAAATACATTTGTTTAACCGATTTAAATATGTTCACGAATTGGTGGAACAGATAAAAAAAATGTATGAATCATTCAATGACCACTTAGAAGTGAGTCAACTGTTAATCTCATTCGACATTAGCTACTGTGTATATGTGTGTCTGTCTGTTTTTCGTCACTAATGACTAAATGTGTGGGATTAATAGTGGTCAAATGTTTGTCTTAAAAAAAAGGGCATCTATTTCTAATGAGCTTCCAGAAGACTAAGCGAACATAGTAGCGTAATGTGCTTTTTTTTTAATGAACTGTTTGTAATGTTTATGTTTCTTCATAGCGACTTTCTAAGTGAACGTTTAGATTACAAATTATTTTAAACAAATGTTGTCATGTGAACATTTTGAAACATTTGCACTCACGTAATTTTACGATGAATGCAAAAAAAAAGTTTGCAGAAATTTACCCACAATTCCATTTTCTTCTTCTGCATTCTCAATTTTATGTCTGAGTTTTCATATGACTAGACCAACATCTGAGATAACAAGATTACAAAGACAGTTTATGTGGAAACACAAACTCAAAATCGGCCCCCGAAGTGGTCCACCCAGGCAGGCTTCAATATTTTCAGAAAGAACATCCAAATGAAATTATATCAAAGACAAATGAGAGAAAAGAATGGAGAAAGAAGGTTGACAGATCTTGTGTAGTGCCCCAACGGTACAGCAGATCAAAGGATAGGTGCAAGTGAATGCAAAGTTAGATGTGAACCTTGCCTAACTAGTTCCCCTTTCAGACCTTGTAGTCTATAGGGCAGATGATGTAAAGTTCATCTGTTTTTGTGGCCTACGGTTAACGGGGGTGTCATGTAGCCAGCACAACGACCAACCGCCTTTACTTTTCCCCAACTAATATCAGGTACCCATTGGAGCTGGGTGGACTCAGAGGCGCCTAAGGATTCCGAAGTTGAAAATCCCAGTCTTCACCAGGATTCGAACACGGGACCCCCGGTAAAACTGCTTGCATAACTGATTTTAAAAATTAGATTTTTTCGCTTTCCGAAAAAAAAGTACCCGTTGCATCAGAACTTTGAATGGTCTAAAATATTGTGATGTCGGATTTTCAATATCTTTTCTAGTTTACGAGATCTAAACGGGACGGACGGACAGACCGACAGACATTTCGCACAAAACTAATAGTGTCTTTTCTCCTTTCGGGGGCCGCTAAAAATGTGCTATAGTTTCCAGATAAGGCAGCTCTTCATTTAGAAGTTCTTCTATAAGGGTGTTTTTGGGGGCCGGTGCCTTATTCTGGCATCTCGATGGAGAATGCAGCTCAGAGCGACTTGGTCAGCATTGTCGGACGACACTCGAAAAGGGCAAATCTCACTAGCCCCAATTTTGAGCTTCTGGAACATGTGCTGTTTCATTATTCCGTGTCCGGTTCTGATCCGACCGTCCGACACATTGTACTTATACATTGGGATATCTTACAATAGGCATCGTCCTTGATGAAATTTTAATGAGATCTTGTCCATTTTTACAAAGCTTATTTTATCTCACTCCGTCTGTCTGTCTGGTAAAAATGTGCACACGCTGTTTTTTCCCACTTCCTTTTCTCTGATCAAGTTCACATTTTTGCCCAATTTTTCGTAGTTGATGATAATAAACGAAACAATTCCAAAATTAACAAATTAGTAATTCAATCAGTAGTAATTAATTAATTTTGTTTAATGCAGCAAAAAAAAAAACTTGCAGTATTGAGAGTTAATGCAGGGATCTTTGAAGTTTTCTCCCTTATAAAAGTGTTTTATTTCTATTTTTGTGTTTGCTTGTTGTATTTTTATTTACCAGGGGCCGGGAGGGGAGGGTCAAAATTTTAAAATTCTCCCGGACTCCCACTCGAGAAGGGCCCCCCAAATGAGTGTCCAAAATATGTTTTTACATTAAATATTACGCCAATTTCTCATGTCATGATGTTGAATGTCAAAATGCAGGAGCCCCTAAAGAGGTCTCCTTGGCCCAAATCCATAGCTACGCCACTGCTATTCACTATTAGTTTCTTCCTTTCTTCCAGGATAGAGCGAAATGTCCAACTGCTTATTCATTCTCCCATGTTTGACAAGTGTGTCAGCTTTTTCACAATTCAATAAAAGCTTCTGATAACCTTAGTTTGACAGTACAAAATAGGACAGAATAAAACTATCTGATTCTGAGTTTAGTGTTAGCCGACTCCACTTATTTGGCGCCCGGTTTTGCTCTTCCTAATCCAAACATACGAGATCTAGGTTTCAATTATTTTTTTTATATCATTCGTAGGCGCCTGTCTTTCTTGGATAGCTCATAACACACGAATCTGACAGAGGACGACGTGATTATTAGATTATTAGATGACAAAGGACAATAGACCGGGGAGGACATTTGTGTATCTATGTCATTATTTGTACCGAGTGGCTTGCTGATATTCACTGACCTAGTGACCTCCACCTGCTGCAAGGTAATTTAACTGATTTATCGTACGCCCCCCCCCCCCCCCCAAGCAGCCTTCTTCCTAGACGAGTCTTGTGTTTACCTACGATTTACCCCAAATAATTAACTCCTAAGGGAGGCGAGGGAAACGCGTAGAGTGGCGGGGGGGGGGGGGGGCGCCGCATGGGATGTAGGCTCAAATACTTGTGTGACTCCGGCTCGGGTGTTCTGTGTCACAGTCTGGGGCGCAATGTGTTTGTTAGCGCCCGCGTCTGGAGATGTCAGACACATTCCCTCCCCCAACTCTTCAAAACAATATTTCCACCAACCAATAAGTACCTCAGAGAAAGGCGAGTGTTGAATGTAACACGTGTGTCTTAGGAATGAGGGCCGCGGCAATCACGTAGAGAGATCTAGGAGGAACGACACAAACTTTCTAGAACCAAAAGAAACTTGACTAAAAAGCAGCACATCATTAGGGAGTAGAAGGGGGGGGGGGCATAGCACTAAACAGAGGCGCCAACAAATTGAGACCAAACAATGAAGGAAAGCGTATTTGTTCCGATAATGAAAAGAGAGAGAGAGAGAGAGAAACAGAGAGAAAGAGACAAGAGAAAGAGACAGAGAAAGAGAGAGAGAGAGGAAGAGACAGAGATAGAGAGAGGAAGAGAGAGAGAGAGAGGAAGAGACAGAGATAGAGAGAGAGAGAGACAGACAGAGAGAGACAGAGAAAGAGACAGAGAAAGAGACAGAAAGAGAGAGTCAGAGAGAGAAAGAAGCAGAGAGAGAGAAAGAGACATAGAATGAGACAGAGAGAGAATAAGACAGAGAGAAAGAGACAAAGAGAGAAAGAGAGAGTCCGAGAGAGAAAGAGACAGAGACAGACAAAAAAAGAGAGAGAGTCAGAGAGAGAAAGAGACAGAGAATGAGACAGAGAGAGAAAGAGACAGAGAATGAGAAAGAGAGAGAATGAGACAGAGAGAGAAAGAAACAGAGAATGAGACAGAGAAAGAAAGAGACAGAGAGTGAAAGACAGAGAATTAAAGAGCAATTAGAATGAAATTAAAAGGGCGGAAAGAAAAAAACTAAGAAAAGAAAGAATTAGAAAAAAAACAACCCCGTCAGTAATCTGGCAATAATTACACAAAAAGCAATACAATTATGCAATGCAAGTCTCTAGTTAATTTCTTAGAAGTTACAAAAATATCCTTTTCAAAAAGATGATTAAGCTGAACTCATACGTTGGTTTGCTCAACCTTTACAAACAAATAGAGGTACATAAGTATCATTATATGCGCCAATTTCTCTAATGTATGAAGATCCAAATAAAGACATCCTAGGACCTAGATAGTCATTAAGTAAAAAGACTTAATATACGCCTAAACATTTCCTATTTTAAGACAATAAGATTAGGAACTAGTCATCTGGGATGACGATGTAGGCCTACACACCCACCATGACTTATGATTTCAAAAACTGTTATTATTTTTTAAACAAAAGATTCGCAAAAAGATTGAGTGCACATACTCGCACTAACAGTCAACGAATACCAAAAGACAAAAGTCTTGTCAGTAGATCGTGAGTTCACCAAGGTCATTACTTTTGTGCTGTCTAGATTTTTTCCTAGAAATTTTCCTTAGCATTGTTATCGAGAGTGTGTGTGTGTGTGTGTGTGTGTGTTTCCAAAGGGGATAAAAAAAGGGAGCAATCATTATTAGATGACGAAGAAAGGGAGCATTAATTATTAGATGATGAAGAAATTTTTCAAAATTAGTATCAGAAAGAGTGAGTTTATATAAGCTTTGTAAAAAAAAAAATTAAACAAAATCAGTAAATTTATACATTTTGGAACGTCACTTATTCAAAGGTCGTATTTTAAGAAGTCATTTTATTTTCTAAATAAAAGTGCAGTTATCATGGCTTGCTCATCCAACTAATAATCTATTGAAGAGACTGAGGTCAGATGCTCTTTAGTCTAAAAAAAATATCTGGTCTCCGTAATTATGGAGACAAAAGAAAAATTAAGAGTTTTGTCACTAGGAAGTGTGACTGGCATGTTAAGTGTCACCTACTGACACACATAAAGTCGGATGTAATAATTAGACTCGTCACGTTAACACATTAATTAGTTTTAATAATGGTATGCTTTAGAATGAGTTATAAGTGTGTGAGTGACTGGTTGTGTCCGGGTATCTATTTTTAATTATTATTAATGAAGTCCCGCTATTTGATAACTTCCAATTAGTCATAGAGAGGGGGGGGGGGGGAGGGCGGGCATTAAACGGACAATTAAAAATTGAATGAACAAATTTAGTGTTAGCCATATTAGGTAGTGATCCATCTCCAAAAAAAAAATAAAAATAAAACCCCGACTCGAAACGTCAGTATGTTAAGGCTTAGCAGTGATTTCGAATATATCCGAACCGTGACGATATGCTACAAATATCCAAACTCTTCTTCGTACCAAAAATAAATTTACATGTTATTAACTCCCTTTATCTAGTCATTGGAGATTTTCACGCAAAACTAATCAATGTCAAGGACGCCTGATTGAACTTGATTGTTGTCAACAAAATTTTTAAAAAAACTTTTAGAAAAAAAAAAAGTTTATCTAAAGGGGAAGAACTCCTTCCTTAAAACTATGTCTACCAATAACTTATTTGTACAAGTACAAGTTATTTCCCTTTTTCGATTTAAAAAAAAATTAATTACTAACAATTAATTGACTAATTGAGTATTTTTGTTTATTGATTCATGTTTTTCTTAGGTACAATAATAATTGTATTAAGGTATCAACTTCATTGGAGAATGCATGAGAGAGAAATAGCGTTAACAATTATTTAATAGGAATAAACCCAACAAATTTAGCCAAGTACTGGAGTATTAGTTTCTTTTGTTACTATAAAAAATGAATTACCAGTAATTAATTGGTTACTTTTTTTTTCTATTGATTCATGTCTTATCTACGTCAGTGAATAAATGTGCGAAGTTTCAGCTTAGCGTTAGGGTTAGTACACCAGATATACTGAATTATCAATTTAAAATCTCTTAACTCTTTCTCTCCGTAATTATTACCACATTCTAGTGGAATCAACGTTGGTATCGTCAGTTAGGAGAGAAAGAGTTAACAGATGCAACGACAGTAGCAAATATACATTTTTACACTCGCGGTAGTAAAGGTAAACGTTTCGCTGTTGACGCTTTGAACGAGAAATCGGACCTTTTACAAAACAATTAAATCAATTAGATTCATTGATATCAGGTAGACCAAGTTCACATTGAACAATAAATTCATAACTACCAGTTCATTGAATACATATAAATATTATCAACGTAATAACAATAACGTTACTAAATCTCAGTATCCAGAACTAACAATACAACAGCGTCGACTCGAACACGTTTCTTTATTGTGTGTGTATCTACTGTACTAGTTGTTGCTAGTTTGTACTTCATAGTTTCTGATATTATTTCTGAAAATACTGAAACCTGCATGAGCTGACCACTTTGGGGGGGGGGGGGGCCGATTATGAGTTTGTGTTTCCACACAATTCCGATGCTATGTTGTTTCAAAGCAATATAGATAATGACTTTTTTTATTTAGATTGGCTGGCTATAAGCTGATGGTCTTACGCCCGTGACCTCTGTCAGAAGCTACGGTACACCCCCCTGCCCCTTTACCCTTACTCTATACATAGAAACCTGCGCAGGTTCTCAAAATGATTAAAAAAAAAAGGTGCCAAAGACTTTGAGATTATCTCAGGGAGACACTAACACCTGCTGGTGCTGAGAGTAGACAACAAAGTCAAGATCAGATAATCACGTTTGAAACTCTGCTCCAGGAGTTGTCTTCCCTGCGATAAGGCGCGAGAGGAGAAAGAATGTGAAGTAAGTGCGTCGTTTCACAGGGAAGTTTAAAGGGCCACGCCCCTGGAATCAGTCTGGGTAACCGTTAATCATTAAGTTAAAAATATTATTATCATTTGGCATAAAAAAAAATTCCCGTATTTCTGCTTTATTTACAAAGCTTATATCAATTCACTCCGTCCGTCTGTCCAATACTCATTCTCGGATCAAGTTGAAATTTTGCATAATTATTCATTAATCAATTAATTAATCAATTAGTCATTTAATTGCTGGTAATTGACTATTTAATGTCATAACAACAATGGAAATTATTCCTTTAGTATTCACAGATATGGCTTTATATGTATAGTTTTGTCCCCTTGGATAATTGTAGGCTACACCAATACTCGGATCAAGCTGAAACTTTAAACAAATATTTATGGTATCGAAAAAAAAACATGAATTTAAAACAAATTTATCCAATTAGTCAATTAATACTTGGTAATTGATTATTATTTTCGATAACAAATAATGGAAATAACTTCTACATTATTGATAGATATAGTTGTAAGTCCGGTGTTCTTTGATAAGCTTTGTTGTTGATTTTTCAAAGGACTTTTTGTGATTTGCTTGTTTTAATTAATTATAAATATTTAAATAATTATTTTCCATTGGGGATTTTCTTCTATAGCGAATAACCATAAATAGCTAGCCTGATGGTGTATCCGGTGTACAGAAACAAAGAAGTGTTAATCATTACGTATTTTAAAAGAGTAAGAAGGCCTATAACTTATTGTATCATAATAAGTTAGATCTCTACGCCATTTCACTTGTAGAGCAAATGATTTTTTTTTACTATTTAACTGAAAGCAGTGACCTTTCAATACGGCGTCCTTGACGTTGTTTACCTTGGGTATTTACTTTAAAATCTCTATAAGTCTTCTTTATTTTCATATGTTTTCATTTAGGTTTCCTTATATCTCCTCTACAGTTCGTATTCTGCATTCTCTTCTTTGTCTATGTTGCTGTATTTTACGGATAGCAGAATGAAGATTGTTAAGTCTGCACGGAGGGAGGGGATTGCAGGTGGCGGGATTTGAACTCAGATCATCAGAAATTTGAAAAGCATACCACACGGCCAGACGGCCATCGATGGAAGTTCACACACAGATGTGTAGGGGCGCCACTAAAAGAATGATGCAAAAAAAAAAATTGGTTTAGAAATACGGATCTGCTTTACTACTAAAACACACACACACACACACATATTACAAAAACATACACACATACATCATACAAAAAACACACACATCACGTTTCCCATGGTGCACTAGTGACGATTTCGTATGTGTCTAAGACCTTGCGCGCAATACTCAAGATAAAGTGATTAGGTGGTATACTTCAATGGAAGCTTCGTGAGACGGTTTTTTTTTCTTTTTTTTTTCTCTCTACATTTTACTATAAGAACTATTGGAAGGAAGTAGGAAATTTTTAATGTACGATACTAGAACAAAAAATGTCAAGGCCACTTCTGTCGACAAAAAAATATTTAAAAGTAGTACAAGTGGATTTTTTTTAATTTTTTTTGTTTCATTTCTACTCCCGAGGTCTGTTTCGGTCATCATAATCTTCATCTCTTAAGATAGAAGCAAGGTCAGCCATGTTTTCTGGTGAGTAGAGGAGGATACATAACTTCTAAGTCCTTTCCACTTTGTATTTTGTTGTTTTTTTATATCCCGACACAAAGTGGCTCAAAAGTTGAAGAAATCTGTCGAGTGATTTAAACAAAAAATGTCCACATCTACCCAGTCCTCAGTTGGTAACGCCCACTTAAATAGTTTGACTATGGAACTTGTTTGTTTTACATGTTTTTGATGTTCTATCTGAATCCAAGCCCTAAACTCCCCCGGGATGGCGGGTTTTTAGGGGGGGGGGGATGTTGGTGAGCAGTGTTCGAAACCAGACAATCGAGGCGACAGTCCAGAGCGCATAATACGACTAAGCAAACATTGCTCTTCGAATCCCTATTCTCTACAGTCTACAACAACGAAGTTTACAAGGATAGTAATAGCTTCATTTTGAAACAGACACAATTGTGAAGTTAATTTTGCTTCATTTGTTTACCTTCAAGTTCTTAAATTCGTTAGGCTTTTGCACAAGATTTAATCAATTCTTAACTGTCTCGGTTCCAGGAGAGATATCGAGTTTCCTTAATAGCGTAAAATTATTCCTATTTCTAAACTGATTAGAAGATAGTGTGAATTGTGTAGATACATGTTCAATATTTTCTCATGTTTACCACCATTCAATATAATTGTTGAGTTTATAAATTGATGACAGTTTGTTAATTACAATTAACGAAAGCATATGTAAATTTAGAAAAAGATATAACAAATTTGCATAAAAGTGTTTTTAAAAAATTCTTAATTTTTTTTTCTTTAACGAATTTAGCACTCATAAGGCATGGTATATGTCAGTGTCACATTAAAAATTGTGTTTTATATTGAAACTTCTCTAAACTTAAAGTGGTAGATCTACTTGAGTCTGGACAAAGTACTGTACAGGTAGGCTGGCCAGACATCCGGGAACCTGCGTTGGACAAACATACTAATGGCAGGAGAGGAGGTTCCATTAACATCCAGAACTGGCCTGTTTCAGACAAAAGTAAATTCCCCTCCTTCCCTCCCCCTACTCACACAGGTACAAACACACACACACCTATAAGCTAGACAAAGAGTCCAACTTTGTACTGTTATTCTTTTTCTTTCCTTCCGAGGCGCATTAGCCACTGGCGAAGCCCCGAGGGGCACATTGAAACAAATGACATTTCATGTCACAGTATATGTTGGTATCTCATTCGACGAGAGGTTTGGGGAGAGGGTACACTACTATATTCTAACTACATATAGCATACTCCATACAGCTATATACTTGTATATATTAAGTAATTTTTCTTCTGTCTTATGCTTTTTGTTTTCCTTATAAATATCTAATCAAATTAGATAGCAAATCAGAAACTTTTTGTATTTTTTTACTTTAAAGAAAATTATATCTAATAATGTATTTAATTGTATATTTACTCAATTATTTTTACCGCAGCTGAAATTAAAAAGAGCAGTAAATGAAATGTAAATTTAAAAAAAAAAAGTGTTATAACGGAAAGAACTGCACATTTACATTCATATATCTTAATGATTTAAGATTTGTTTCTCTTTTACAGCAAACAAACGTGATTAATTGCCACTATTTAACTAAGTTACTGTTGTTGTTTTTGTTATTGACTCTTGCTTTGTTACTTACTTAGACTTAGGTCTTGGGCGGCAAGCTGTCTCCATAAAGATCTATCACTGGCAATGTCTGAAGCCTCCTCCCACCTGGTGTCCACTGTTCTGAGGTCCTCCATGAAGGTGTGTCGCCAAGTAATACGAGGATGTCCCTGTTTGCGCTTTCCTCGTTTTGGTTTCCATGTTATTGCAACTCTTGGTGTGCGTAATTCATTTTGACGTACAAAATGTCCAGCAAACCTCATGCAAGCTCAGTCACAACCTCACTAAGTGTTCGACTCCCAGTTAGGCATAGGATTTCCTTGTTTGAGACCCGATCTGTGTAACTGACTCCCAAAATCCGTCTCAGCCATCTCTGTTAAGACACATTAAGTCTTTTCTCAATTTTGACAGATGACTTTCACGTCTCACATGCATATGTAGCAGTTGGAATGACGATTGTGTTGAGAAGGTGTATTTTTGTCTCGAGTCCAATGGCTTGGCTAGTCCAAATAGGCTGCAGCCTTTGAAAAATGCTCCCTGCCTTTCCTATTCGGCACGCTACATCATGGTAAGCATCTCCATCATTTGTTATGATGCTGCCAAGGTACGTGAACTTGTCCAGCTCTTCAAGCTTTGACTCGCCAAGTCTGACGGGAACACCCTTTGCCTTATATCCCACTCGCATAATTTTAGTCTTATCCAAGTTTATGCGGAGGCCAATTTTGGGTGCCTCTCTGTCTAGGCTCTCCGTCATTTCTTTAATGCATTTATTTGTAGCCCCGAGTAGTGCAACATCATCAGCAAAGTCCAAGTCCGTCAATCGGAGTTGTTCATGCCATGGAATACCAAAGGCAGTCTGGTTCATTGTTCTCCTCATTATGTAGTCGATGGCTAGGAGGAAAAGGAAGGGAGATAAGATGCACCCCTGTCTCGCACCTGTCTCGATTGTAAAAATCTTGCTTTGTTAGAGATATTAAATTATTGAGTGAAGTTTCAGCTTAATCCTAGAATGGGAAGTGGGAGAAATAACGTGTACAAACTTTGAAACAGACAGACAGACAGACAGACAGACAGACGGAGTGAGTTGATATAAGCTTTGTCCAAAAAAATGTGAGTAGCTCAGGTTAAAGCTCAACAAAAATTTACGCTCCTTGTGAAAGCAGTGAAATTAAAGTCTCCACCGGTTCATGGATCCAGTGTAAGGCCCACCCAAGTTGATAGTAGTGTCCTGACACACAGACAACGCTCATGGAAGCAGACATGTCAACTCCCTGGCGTCTATTTTAATGTTCATATTTAGAACCCCTGCATTGCTGAACAGGTAAACTAAAAAAAAAAAAACAATGTTGCTACGAAATCAAGGGAAGCCACTGTTTTAACACTTGGGGAAAGGGGGAAGCAGCGTTTTAGATTAAGTCACGCTTTCTACTTTCCCATCTCGACCTGTTGTTATTCTAGACCTGGAGAAGTTGGTCGTTCCATATGTAGTCCATTTCAAGACGAATGGAATCCAAGCATTTTAGTTAGATTGCAATCTACAGGTCGGCAACCTTCACCTCGTTTTGACTTCCACTGGTGTATCACCCTAATCATCATGGGCGTAGCCAGGGGGGATTTGGGGCTCAACCCCCCCCCCCCCCCCCGAAATGAAATCCGCCCCCCTTTGGGGGGAATTGGAATTTAGTGAAAGATTTTTTGCTTTGATTTTGTTTATTTTAGGTGAGATTTTAATACTAAACCATCAATTGCCCCAGCACAACCAATGGGGTTTTCAGTTTAAAACTCATTACCAGGGGGTTTTGAGTTTAAAACCACCTACCAGGGGGGTTCGAGTTTAAAAACCCCTACCAGGGCTTTTTGAGTTTAAAACCCCCTACTAGGGGTTTTGAGTTTTAAACCCCCTACTTGGGGTTTTTGCAGTTAACCCCCCCCCTCTTCTATAAAACAAAACAAAACAAAAATGCAAACGAAAATCCGCTAATTCCAAGAGCACAGTTAAGGGAGATTTTGATTTTAAAACCCCCTCCAAAATTTACGATAAACCCCCTCTTCAATATAAAAAAAGTTAATTACGCACTCACAATGTTATGAGCGTAGCTAAATGGGTTTTGACTTAGTTTTGAGTTTAAACCCCACTTCAGCGGAGTTTGAAGGAAAAAAATACATCTTTAATAACAAAGACAAAGCAAATTATACACTCAAAATGTTTTGAGTGTAGTCAAAGGAGTTTTGAGTTTAAACTCAAGTTTGAAGCTAAAAAGTACCTCTTCAATATAAATAAAAGCAAATTACTCACACTAAAATCTATGAACGCAGCCAAAGGGGTTTTGAGTGTAAACCCCCCGCCAGGGGGTTTGAGGCTAAAAAATACATCTTCAGTGTAAGAAAAAGAGCAAATTACGCACTCAAAATGCTATAAGCGTTGCCAAAAGGTGTTTTGAGTTTAAACCCCCATTGAAAGGGGTTTAATGCTAAAAATACCTCTTCAATATAAAAAAAAAAGCAAATTACACACTAAAATTATTTCAGCGTAGCCAATCCAACAGATGATTTTGTCGATAAAACTTCTCTTTTCGATATAAAATCTAAAGCAAACTACAGACACTTAATTCAAAGAGCATATTCAAGAGTGGTTACACATTTTTACCAGTGGCAGGGCTTTCTTCATTAGTCTTCGGACTTGAAGACAAGCCATATTATTACTATTATACTTTGCAATACACGGGGCATATCACAAGGTGGCCTCGATAATACGACGCTTTTTCACAAAGAGGCGTTGAAGAGGCCCCCTAATCCTTTTCCATGCGAGATAACCTGGCCGAGTTCGCATTTATATGCACTCTATTTTACACCTGTTAGTGGTGCACCTTACGGCACGCTCGGTGTGTGTTTACACTAGAGGACATTCAATAGATATTATTTACAGGGAGAGACAGACGATATCAATGCACAAAGTTCGTCTCAATACACAAGGTCAAGGACACATGTTGAAGAGCAGGGTTTCTAAAAAAAATTACGTAAAAAAAGTAACTCGCGTAAAAATGCTGTCTTGTTGGCCGTATTATGACTAAGTCTAGTCTATAGACAGATGTAACTCAATGGGGGCTTTCCATTTCCCCTTTAGCATGTCTCCCCTCCACACACTCACACACACACACAGAGAAGTCACGGGATAAATAATACGCCAAAGTGACAATGTTTTTAAGTAGATATATAAATGGCGTTACTGGGGAATGCGATGATTCAAGGGAGACTCTTCTTCCTCCCCCTCCCCCCCTCTCCACCAACCGCTCCCCAAGCAAACAAACAAACAAAAAATCAAAAACTTTTCGCTTTTAAAGTTAACAAGCTAAGGCAGGAAGAGTTTATGAAAAGTATATAAACATTAAACACCTAACCCAAAATGTAAGCAAACAGCTGCAGACTGAATACATAGACAAAGTAATATCTAAAGATAATAACAAAAACCTATGGTCATACGTTAAGTCTAAGAAAATGGAAACAACAGGTATAGCGACATTAAAATGTGAAGATAACTAAACACATAATGATAATGAAACTAAAGCTAACATCCTAAATAAATACTTTGCATTAACATTCTCAGACCCAGGAGACAAAGACATATTACTGAATTAGAATCAAGTAGACAACATAGAAGATATAAATGTACAAGAAAAGGGAATCCAAAACTATTAGCCAACATCCAACCGAATAAAGCATCTGGACCGTTTGATCGTCTAAGAGCTGAGCCAAAGGCTCTTCGAGCTCTACGTTTGAAAAAAAAACTGTTTGAGCGTCAAACAGTAAAAAAAAAACCTGTGTGAAAACACAGTTCTGTCTGGAAGAGACGCAAGTCAATGCCTATGTAAAGCGTTGCTATTTCCGATGCATCTGGTCCCCGAGCGCATGGGCTAGACATGGCCGAAGGCCGAGTGCACCGGGAACCTCCACCATTTTCCTATGATGTACCAAGCTAACCGTGTAAACGGTCCCTTGAGGAATGGTGCATGGATTATCGACAGGATCGTGAGGGCTCTCTTTCAACTCCGCTCCGTGCAATGGGTAAGCTCTTGCCTACCCGAGGACACCCCCACGGAAGCTTTGTTTCGCCATTTTTTTAGCCTAACCACTTCCTCTAATGGTCGTTTCCACCCGGGTGCCCCGATGAGGCAAAACAGCGTACCCGGGAGCATCTGGACCTGATGGTATTCCAGCTAGATTACTCAAAGAACTAAGCAAATAGCACCAGTGTTCAAAATACTTTTTCAGGCATCTCGTAGCCAGGGTAAAGGGACTGGAAAGGAGCTAATGTCACCCCCCTATTTAAAAAAGGAGAAAAATCTGACCCAGGAAACTACAGACCAGTATCACCAGCATCACATGTAAAATCCTAGAACACATAATATGTAGGAACATCATGAACCACTTAGACAAACTTAATGTCCTTACTCCATACCAATGTGACTTTGGGAAATATAGATCATGTGAAACACAACTAATAGGACTAATTGATGATTTTTCAAAAGGTTTAGATAATAGTAAGCAAATAGATGCTTTCTAACTAGATTTTTCCAAGGCTTTTGACAAAGTTCCCCACCATAGTTTCTTTAAAAAATTAAAATATTTTGGCATTGTGGTCCATCGCATCAGTGGATTAAAGATTTTCTGATAGGGAGAGAACAAACTGTAATCATAAATGGCTCTAAATCAACACCAATAACAGTAAACTCAGGTGTACCTCAAGAAACAGTCTTAGGTCCACTACTATTTTTAATTGACATAAATGATTTACCAAAATGAATTAGTTCAGAAACTAAAGTCAGATTATTTGCAGATAGATAGCATAGTATATAGAACAATAAATAAAACACAAGACTCAGATATTTTACAAAGAGAATTAGATGAATTACATAAATGAGAATCAAATTGGAGCATGTCTTTCCACCCAGAAAAATGTCAGTTGTTAAGAGTAACAAAAAAAAAAAATTAATTCCAATTATCTTATTCGTTGTAAACCAGTAACACAGACTAAAAACGCAAATTACCCAGGTGTTATAATAAATGAAAAACTGTCATGGAATCCCCATGTTGATGAAACTATCAAAAAATCAAACAAAGCATTAGGGTTTAATAAATGAAACTTGTATAAATCAAATAAGAACATTAAAATAAAATGTTATTTAACATTGGTTAGGCCAATAATAGAATATGCATACTCCATTTGGGACCCCTCAACTCAAGAAAACATTAAGAAACTGGAACAGACACAAAATAGAGCAGTAAGATTCATAACAAACGAATATTCAAATTTGACTAGAGTACCACCTTTAGTAAAATCACTAAATTTAGAAAGCCTTCAGGAGAGAAGACTCAAAAGTAAAGTAGCAATTATACATAAAACACTGAACCATAATCTTCAAAAACAAAAACAAAATTTAATAAAATACTCTGAAAGACACAAAGATAACAGTGCATTCCTCTTTCCATATGCTAGGACAAATTTGTACAAATACTCCTTCTTCCCTAGTGCTATTAGAGCATGGAATGGGTTGCCTGAGCTAGCCAGGAAAACCAGTGACTTGGCAGAATTTAGGTCGTTGGTTAATATACATGACTAAATGCATGACGCGTAGGACGTAATCATCTTCCTTTTGAAGTAACGTCTGTATTATATAAGATAAGAAGATAAATATACAAAATACGTTTAAAAAGGTGCTTATCTGAGCGGAAGAACTCCAAATTTACAATCATTATCTCTTAAAAACTGTATGTTACTTTCTCGGTGTGAAAAAAATAATTACCAATAATTAATTAATTGGTATTTATTTTATTGATTCATGCTTTGCTAGGGACAATAAATAATTGTACCAATTTTCAGCTTGATCCGAGAATGGGAAGTGGAAGAAATAGCGTGTCCAAAATTTGTATCTGACAGACAAACAGACAGATTGAGTTCATATTATAAACTAAAAGAAACCGTAAGCTGCAAGATATAAATTCGGATTTTCAAAATCTTTTTTCTAGTTTTTGAGATGTCAACATGACGGGCTGACAAACAGACCACAAAAAAAAAAAAAATTATTAACAGCTGTTTTGTGGGCCGCTACAATATTTGGTGATTATTTGTACTATTAAATCTTTAATCATAAAAAAACGTTTTTTTTTGTAAAGAGACAACATTCTTTTCAGTAGCAATTTTAGCTGTAATTTTTCTTTTAATATAGGCCTAATCGAAGGCACCAATTTTTACCCTAAGGTTAAAGACCATCACGACCTAAGCAAAGAAAATTTACATCCAAAGTTTATTTAAATTAAAAGATATTGATTATAGACTTGGTTTTGCAAATCTATCATTTTTCATTTAATTTTTTTTTTTTAAATAGATGTCTTGTGTGGTGATTATGTTTTGTATACAATATTGTAAACGGTACGTCATAGAACCTTGGTTGTAAGACTTAAAGAATTCTATGTTTATTTATTAATTTTACTATTATTTCATTGGTTCATTGGTTGGGACAGAGTTACAGCGCTTGAAGTTTTGTTATTGTTGACGGGGGACCGGAGGTTTTGTGATAGCATAGTAAGAGCCATTATAAGGCAGTTCTGATAGTTAATGTATATTTTGAGATTCAGCTTTTGTTGGCGTATCTACAGTTATAATTTATTCCTATTTCTTTATTAAACATTTCTTATTTCTAATGCATCCCTGGTGTTCTTGAAGTATTGCATACGTAATGTATCCATGTCAAAGTCATAGGCTAGGAGTTCACAACAATCACAACACAAAACATATTTTATTAAAATTACGATTAAAACTATTGTTTAATAATAATGCATAAAAATATTTTGCACATGATCTCAAAGACCTTCATGCCGCACATAACTCTACTAATTAAAAAGTAAAAGTTCCCCTTGCAGACCATGCTATCTATAGGGCAGATGAAGTTAACGTTATCTGTTTCTTTGGCCAACGGTTAACGAGCAGGGTGTCATGTGGCCAGCACAACGGCCAAACGTCTTTACTTTTCCCCAACTAAAGTCAGGTACCCATTAGAGCTAGGTGAACTCAAAGGCGCCTTACAAATCCCGATATTCAAAATCCCAGTCTTCACCGAGATTCGAACCATCGACCTCAGGTTAGGATGCCAAGCGCTTATCCACTCAGCCACCGCGCCCCCATAACTCTACTAATTGTAGTAAGTTAGACTTTTCTGAAAATTCAAAGATGCAAAAATGACACTTTTTACATACATACTAATTGATACAGAATATGTATTTTCTTCAATAGCATTTAAGTGTTTAGCGTCTAAGCGATTAGCGTCTAAATGTTTGACAACTGGGTGTTTAGAAGCTTAGTGTTTTGCATCTAAGCGTTAAGAGTCAAAGCGATTACAATCTAAGTTTTGACCATCCAAGCGTTTAGCATTTAAGAGTTTATCGTCTAAGCATTGAGCATTTAATTGTTTAGCGTCTACGTGTTTAGCATCTTAGTGTTTAGCATCCTAGTGTTTAGCGTCTAAGTGTTTAACATTTATGTTTTTAGCTTCTAAGATCCTAACAAACCAAAAAAAACAAAATTAAAGGAAAAATGCGAAATGCTAATTTTTCCCTCTGCCTATCACGGTATCACCACCGACCACATATAGTAGTGTGTGTGTGTGTGTGTGGGTAGGGTGTGTGGTAGAGATGCGAAATAAATGAAGTGCTCATCTAATAATAAATCTTTTAAAAACGCAGCTTTAAAAAAAAAAGTCACCGTAATACTAAAGACAACCTAAGTGTATACTTACAAACAAAATGGCTATTTCAACTGTAAGTAATCCTTTATAAACAAGTTGAGATTTTAAAAGAAATAGAATAAAAAGACAAGCCAGAATGTAAAAAAATAAAACAAAAAAAGGCCGGATCCTGTTCTGAGAAAGTGCCCTACTAAAGAAATTAGTCTGTTACAAGTGTTACTTTCCCTCTCCTTTTACTATGGCTGAAAGTGTACGGCTGTGCGCGGTAGCATCAAGGGGAGACAAGTTGCGTGGCCATGAGATGTATTCCCTTGCTCCCCATTAACTCCCCCTGTTTTCTTTTCTCCATTGGCCTATGTATTTACTACAAGCGAGACAAAACCCAACTTTATCGTAAAGAGAATACTAGACTCGAAAGTTGAGGTCTACCATTACATCAAGCCATGCTCATGTTTCAATAGACATTTTAGTCTTTTCAGTCTCCTAACTTAAAGTGAGTTTTTGAGCAGGGCCGTCCTTACAAAATGTGGGGCCCAAAAAAAATGAATGCTTGTGAGGCCCCTCTTCTAATTTTTTTTTTACAATAACAAAACTATTACTTTATATAAGACTATTATACCAACATTTATTATACAACATGCACAGGAAGCAACTCAAATGCAACAGGCGCCAGTAGGTAGATCAAAGATACGATACATTATTATATGTTAACCCTCTAAGTCCTACATCTCTAAAAGTCAATGACAACAGCCATGCTAAATGTAATTTGCGGGGTCCTGTTAGGAGCGGGGGCCAAAGTCGGAGCAATAGGTGAATCGGAATAAGGCCGGCCCAGGTTTAGAATAGCTAAGATTAAAAATTATTTTTAGATCTCCTTGTCTTCTTATCTTATATAATACAGACGTTACTTGACAGACAACTATTTCTAAGAAAGTGTAGACATATCGCGGACTTTTAACTCTTTGGTATGCATTACAGATAAAAGTCCTGACTAATAAAGATCAATTAACTTAGATCTAATATACGTTATCAGATGTCAGAAAAAAAAGGAGGACAATGGATGTCGCGTCCTCCGTCAGGCATTAATTGACCTAAATTGTAAAAAAAAAAAGTCTTTAGTTCACGCTGATGTAAATTGTTTATATAAAAGTTTGAAACTGTTTCGTATGCTTCGGATGTTCCTTCAAAGTTGAAGTTGATCTACTTCCTAGTCCAAGCCTCCCGCTAGAGTCGGTGGAGAGCACTGGGAAGGGTTCGAATCCGTGACGACCGAAGGATAGTTCGGCGCGCATACCGCATTGTAGCCCTAATGTAGAAAGGGATCTTTCGATAAAGCGTCCTTGACCTTGTTTTTTTTTTTAATGCTTCTCAATCTTCCACTTTTTATGTTCTTGCCTATTTCTTTAGTTTATCTTTTATCCTCACTACCCCCTACCCACATTTCTCTATATCGCTTTCTCTTTGTAACGTGGGTATTATACAGTTATTAAGATAGCTAAGGTACATAGGTTGGGGCATGAAATAATACGTTAATTCAGGTCAAAGTTTGTCTTGGCGTAAGACATCTAAAACGAGGCTAGTCGTCTGCTGTACCAAAAATGGCTGAATAGCTTCATTAATTCGGTGTGGAATAGATTCTATACCTCGACAAGATAGTGTTATTGTAATAGGGGCCTATAACTAATTATCGCATACATGTGATTACGCATATTTTGTAAACATCTATTCATAAACGTTTTTTTTTTAATCGCTTAATAAATGCTAGAAGCAGGACTCAATATTTCATTGCTCACCATTTCTTGCCATTGGCTTGTTATGAGTGCAGATGTGTACGTTAGTGAACTTTGATAATTTAAGAATGGACCTCATTCACTCATCGTAAACAAACAACATTGAGTCACGCGCTTCTCTATCTCATTCATACAAATTACGATCTAACTTTAATCAACAATGGTTTTCACGTAACCAGTTTTTTTTTGTTTATCAATATTATCACGTGGTCGTTCATTTTGGTGAATGAGGTCAATTGCTAATATGAATTCATAACTATAAAGGATGAGTGTTTGACACTCTCTTTTTGTTCTGTTCCTGCCTTTCATTATTTCATAGCAATGTCATCTGGATCGCCGTTTAAACA
The DNA here is from genome assembly GCA_030265305.1 of Biomphalaria pfeifferi. Classification (NCBI taxonomy): domain Eukaryota; kingdom Metazoa; phylum Mollusca; class Gastropoda; family Planorbidae; genus Biomphalaria; species Biomphalaria pfeifferi. The sequence continues at coordinate 658,730 of JASAOG010000106.1, read as the reverse complement.
TAGGTAGATCCAGGCACATTTCTGATTCCATATGCTAGGACAAATTCTTACAAGTGCTCTTGCTTCCTTAGTGCCATTAGAGCATGGAATAGGTTTCCTGAATCAGCCGAGAAAACCAACGACTTAACCAGTGTTTAAGTCACTGATTAGCTTGCATGACTAGATCGACACATGAAATGCGTATTACGTAATTATCTTCCTTTTTGAAGTAACGTCTGATATTTATCAGATAAGATAAGATTTAACAAATCTAAAAGTAAGCGAAACTGAGATTTATGTGTTTAATATTTATCGTGAAAATCTCAAATGTAATTGTTTATTATCCTATCAAAACGTAATGACTAAACAAAAAGTAATGGCTAAACAAATAGTAATGGCTAAACAAAAAGTAATGGCTAAACAAAAAGTAATGGCTAAACAAAAAGTAATGACTAAACAAATAGTAATAACTAAACAAAAAGTAATAACTGCCTTTCTGGAGGCACCATTATACCTTGAGCAGGCCCTGTTTTCTAAAGTGATACGCCAGGCCCTCTATCCTCAGCGTGAACATGTCGCAATACACAAACAAACAGAGAAAAAAAAACTGAGAAAAACTGTTCTGAGAATACTCAGAGGCATGAACAGGATGTCGACAGAAACAACTTGAAAATACCTCAACACATCCAGATAAATTGTGGATACGGGATAAACTCCGTTCATTCATTACATGTAACGAATCAGTGGCGTAGATAAGGATTTGGGGGCCCGGAAGAAGGGCGGTCTTAGGCCACCGCAACCTATGCGCGCGCGGATTGTAGGTGTAAATTATTAAATTAAACCATTTAAACTTATCATTAAAGTGTTCATGGAATTATCCTAGAATTGCAAAATTTACGACAAAAATATGAAAATCTCCTGAAATTATTAAAATTTTCTGAAAACTGATGCAAATCTCCTTAATAATAGACAAAATTGTCATTCAATATGGACAACGCCAATCCTACTGGTGATTAAAAAAAACGGCATTGTCAGCTTTCACTTAATAAAAATGTAATAATAAGGCAAATTTTAACCAAAACAAGAAGTTCACATACTTAATTTACTTTAATAGTCACTGGCATTTAACTATAGAGCTAAATCTCTCTCGACCTCTTAATAAAAACAAAAGCGATATTTTGCTAGTCGATAGTAGGCCTAAATCTAAAGGGCAGAACTGAATGTGTATCGGCTTTTTTGTTGGCAAACTACCATTTACTGCTGATGGCTCGTAAAGTTAATTTGACAGTGATTTTGCACTTAGTAAGGTTTGAATAAAATGCAAAGACGAATTTATTTTCTAACACAATATCTTAATTTTCACTTATTATCCTTATCACAACCTAGACTGGGCCAAGCGCAATCCGTTTCGCATAGGGCCCCGCAATCTGTAGGATCGGCCCTGCCCGGGGGGTTGAAATTTTGGGGGCCTCTGCATTTTGGATATTCGACATCATGACATGAGATAATGGCCCTAATATTTATTGTAAAAACAAATTTCGGACACTCATATGGGGTCACCTTAACTCTGAAGGAACATCTGTAACATGTAAAACATTTTATAAGCCTGTTCAAGAAGACCGTCATGGACATGTCCTTGACCTTAAACTGTACGTATCTGGTGTGAATAAAAAAATGTACAGACTAAAAGTAGGTATATGTTGGTCACGTGACAAAAATTGGACTATTTTAAGATGCTAATAATTTTGAGAGTCGTGAGTATCAATGTCAACAGATACAGATACTTCCCCTTAAAAAGAGAATGAGAGAGAGAGAGAGAGAGAGAGAGAGATTAATAATAGTTAAGTTTAATACTGAATCTTAAGATTCTCATGAGATATGTTTATATAAATTCATAAAGACTTAAACTATATCTAAAACTATTTGAAAATGTATGACAAAAGAAGGGAGCAGGGTGGGATGGCATGTCGCATACTGTGTAACACAGAAAATGCCTTTTGACAGGCTGGGATGGGGGTGCTTAGATTTCACACACACCTTGCAGAACCACACCATAGAGCAGTGTTTCCCAAACTGTGTTCCGTGGAACCCTAGTGTTTCTTGAGGCCTGAATAGGTGTTCCGCGAACTACTGAAATATTTAACTAGTAGACCGCGAGGTGAATTAAAATCTCTTTTTAAAAAAAAAAAGCAAAGTGTCCCGCTAAATACTCAAATGTGCGAAGTGTTCCGTTAAGGAAAAAAGTTTGGGAAATACTGACACAGAAAATAGAGAAAATATCTACCTTGAAAATGAAATGGACGCAAATTGATGTTTGCGTGTGTGTGCGTGTGTTAAGCTTCAAGTGTGTGTGTGTGTGTCTATTTGTAGGTGTCTGCGTGTACTTGATTTTTGTTTTCTGGCCTGGGGCTTGACTTTGTACATTGCCGAAAAAGAATTGAAAAGAAATTGTATCCATTAACCGTTCTGTTACTTATGTGGTCTTTCAATGGTAGAAAAAAAAAACACAGGCGCAAAGCACCCACTTCCGAATTGAACTTAAAAGGCCCAGGTACTATCAAGTTATTCCAAGCACCCCCAAAGTGGGAAGAGGGACTTCTAATGTATCAGTGATAGCCCTGTTCATCTTTCTATGTCAGCAACTGTTATCCTGTTGTATGCTCACGGCCTGTCTAGCCCCTTACCAAGTAGGATTGTTTAATTCGCACTGTTGCTAATGCTTTGTGAGAAGGTCAATGTTCAAAGTGAAAAAAAAAAAGATGATGTAAGCAAAACCTTTAGATGTGCATACAGCCATGTTCTCCAGAGGCGTGCCTACAGGAAATGGATCATAAATTGCTTTTTTTTTTAAGTGATGAAAAAGAGGGAAGAGGAAAAAAAACGGAGATAGCGGCCCCCATTTGTAACCCACATGACAAGAGTTGCCGCTGATAGTGCTGAGTGGGGTGGATTAAGGAGAGGCGCCAGTAGATCAGAAGAACTCCCAGAGCAGGGGCGTAGCTCCATCCCACAGTTAACGATTGGACTGAGGAAAAAATTTTAATCACCACTGGGAGGTATAGCAGTAAAAAACAAATACGAAGTAGCAAGGTGGGGGGGGGGGGGCGATGCTTAAAATAGAACATTTAAATTGAGTTGTCAGTTGTCAAGTTGTGTGCCGTGCGGTGGTCTGTTACAGCGTGAGTACCATAGCGCTATCTTGTAAGTGGGGCCATAACTATAGTCAAAGTGAGCAGTGGTGATTTGTGACGTCACCTGGCGCGTTTGTGTGCGTGAGAAAGAGAGAGGGAGTTATAGACAGAATAAAATGGGTCAAAGGAGTTTTTTTTTTTTTTATTATTCATATTTTTAGATTAGGCTACATTTTATAGAGAGATAGTTGGCCATTACATTAAGGTACTCAAGATATACATACTTAGAGAGAATAAAATGGGCCAGAGAGGTTGGGAAAAGGAGAGAAGAAATGGGCTATCTAGGTATTTACAGTAATCACTCTTTTAAAAGCATATATTTTAAAAAAGGCGGGGGGTGGGGGCGACCTGAATTCAAGCCGACAATATAACCATTCTGCTAGTAACGTTCTGTGGAAATAGAAGATTTTATAGTTATCTATTGTTGGTTTTAAAATTACCGTAAAGTGACCACCCATAAAGGGGACTCATTCATATTATACAACCACGTTAGTCAAGTATAATTTCTTTCCATTGTTCAAGATACCAAACAAAATAATTTAATTACCAATAGTTAATTAACTAATTGTGTTTATTCTTGTGTTGTCAGGTAAAAAAAAAATAATTGTGCACAATTTCAGGTTGAGACTAAGTGTCGGAGAAATAACGTTTACTAACTTTTAACCAGACAGACAGACACACACACAAAAAAAGACTAGTTTTGTAAATACTAAACACTGCAGTATTTTAAATTAACATACCTTATTCGTATCTATGATAACATAGGTCTCTGGTTCTTGTATACATTTGAAATAAAAAGTAAACCTTTTGCTTTACAATATGATGTACGTAGTTATTTACCATTCGGTCGAATTACTAGTGAAAAGTAGTAAAGACGTTTCCAGAAAGAATTCGACTAACATCTGAAACTATTCCAAAAAAATGTTACTTGTGCAATAGCTAAACCTAAAAGCCACACTATGAGAGAGAGAGAGAGAGAGAGAGAGAGAATGTAAATATAGTAGAACAAATGAATGGAAATATCTAAACGGAAGATATTGTTCCCCGCGTTCTGTAGCCTAAATGGGAAAGATAACTCTCCAGTTACCAAAAACAAAAGAACTATTGTTCGAGTGTCATGCGAGAGTTAACTGTCCTTTGTTAAGATTCAACAAGATCATGACAAGATCTGCACCACATTGCAAAGTCCTTCCAACATTAGACGCAATTACTTACCGTACAAGACAGTTAAGGCAGAGCAGATGTTTGTTTGTTATTTTGTTTTGTTTTTGACGGGTTTGGTGGAGGGAGGGGGGAAATAAGGAAAGTCTCACTGCTTAAAGTTCGCACGGTTAATACATTTTGAAGCTTAAAGCCACACGTGGTTTAATTGGTCAATGGTGTATTAATTCAACTTGATCGAAGAATGGGTGTGGGAGAAATAACTGAACAAAAAGTATATCAGACAGACAGAGTGAGTTGCTATAAGGTTTGTCAAAAAAAAGTATGAATTTATTGTAGCCTGTGTTTAATGATGTTTAATCTTGTGTACATGTATGTGGAGTAGTTAAGGATAAAAACCCAATCACACCTGACAAAAAGATTTACTGCTCCTAGCACGAGCAAACAGTAGCCTGACCACGTGATGCCTCTGTTTGTCCAGACTTAGCACCCCGACCAGTTACCACGGTGTAGCAGAAGATCATGTTCACTTTTATTTGATATTGAAATGTCATTCCCAAGAGCCGCTCATAAATAAAGCAATAGTGTGTTCTATGACCTTGGAAACGGCCCATGTAAGGAGAGAGTACTTGTCGTCTGCCAGAAAAGAGTATAATATAGTAGACCTGGGGATTAGGGAAAAGCAAAGAGGCGAAAGTGAATAGTGAGTGGGAATAGTATAGAAACTCTTTTCGTAAAGAGAGGAGGAAGAGGAGATGAGGTCAGTAAAGAATAGAAAAAATGCGTGTGTGTGTAAAAAAAACTTTAACAAAAAAAAATATTTCTCATCATTGAGCCTAAATGTTATGATCATTTGCATTTTTTGATAAGATAAGATAAAATAATTTCTATTGGTCCAATCAAATCGAAAATTCAGTTTGACTACAAGTGACCACCTCAGCGTAACTACTGTAACAATAACAGTATAGTTGTAAATACGAACAACATTCACACACGAAACACATACACACTCACAACCAGCGCTTTATGAATTGGACTTCTATGTACTTCTCGATGACGACAGCTGATCTTGTAACACTCTGACCGAAAGTGGGATAAAGGAGTTTTTAAATCTTTCTGTTTTAGTTCAAATGGAAAGGAGACGACCACTTCGTTCAGATCTGATGACAATGTTGACAATAATCTCAGAAAGACACAAGGATAGAGCCACATTTCTTATTCCATACCTAGAACAAATTCGTACAAGTGCTCCTTCTTCCTTAGTGCCACTAGAGAATGGAATGGGTTGCCTGAGTCAGCCAGGAAAACCAACGACTTTGGCAGAGTTGACGTTATTGATTAACATGCATGACTAGATTGACACGGAAATGCGTAGGACGTAATTATTTTCTTTGAAGTAACGTCTGTTATATATAAGATAAGATTAAAAAAAAAATAATGTAATTCGTAACCCAATGTTAAGTAATTGACAAAATAAAGCAATTCATAGTGTAAAGTGGTATAATTGATTTACAAATAAAAAAATAGGACAACCAGAAAATAAACTTACAATTTGGAAACAAATGTCAGATGATCAATTTGTTTTCTATACGTATAGGGAGGAGATAAAGATCAAGAAGTCGTAGTTTAAATTATAAAAGAAAGTTTAATGTCATGAAAGCATTCTTAGATCGGCGGGGGATCTCGACAAGAAGGGCTCGAACCAAAGAATCGCGCTGACAGCCCAGAGCGCGACCACTCGATTGTCCAAACCAAGAATTTGTCGCAAAACACACTTAATCTATTTTTGTCTATGAGGTTACGTTAAAAACAAAAATAAAATTCTTTGTATAACAAACTAAAGCATTTTTAATTAGTCAACAAGTTACTTACCAAAAAAATACGAAATTAAACTTTTGCATCCGCGATCGCCCACTGCATTCACAGCACAGACAGACAAACATACAAACAGATACTAATTTCAGTGTGTTTTTATTCACTCGCAAAAGTCTCCCCTCCTCCCCCCCCCCCTCTCAACTCTACTACCTTGCCCCTTTTTTCAACACTAGCTCACCAAGGCGTCCGAGAGTAAAATCACAGAAGGGGTAGGGGGAAGCTCCCACCCTTGCACATTTAAATGAGGGCTTGGGAGGGACAGGTGAAGAAAAATCTGCACTGAAGGTCATTTTGTTTATATCAGGTCATCGGCTTCCACGAAGAAGTATAACGACCCGCATTGTTAACCCAACATATTTGTTTATTAATATCTTTCAAAGGAAGTCTGTACACAATATAGAAAACTCTTGTTTCCATTTTTTCGTTTCAGTTTTCATATTTTTAAAAAAAAAAAATTCTTATGTACACGTTATTTCTTGAACATAATGTATTAAATCTAAGTTAACTTGTTATAAATCTGTGTGTATTGATCTCTTGAAATGTTTGTATACTATATCTATGTAATGGTAAGTGAGAATGATTAGGAAAGTTTGATTGGGGGGGGGGAGGGAATTGGGTGATTATGTGGTAAAAGTGTAGAGTGAGGAAAAAGTGTAAAAATGGTGTGTGGAAAATGTATGGGAAAGTGGGTATGGCGTGTGGGAAGGATGGACAATGTGTGAAAAGCGCGTATAAAGTAAAGAGAGTGTGTGGAAAGAGTGTCAGAAAGTGTGGGAAAGTGTGGAGTGTGTGAAGAACGGGAAAGAACAAGTATGAAGAGTGTGGAAAAAAGTGTGGAGAATGTGTAACGGAAGCGTTGAAATGTGGGATAAATGTGGGATGTTTTACAAAGTGTGGGGAAAGTGTTACAGAACTTACAAATAATAAGGTTTTGTCTACAAGTCGTAGATTAATGAGGAATGCAGTATTTCCCGTGGCTACGCAGCCCCAGCTGTGACCTACATATTTTGCCACACATATTACGTCAGAAAATATTGTGAGGTTCTTAACATTACAATTTGAAATGTATCTATAAATGTGCTGTATTAAATGTGGGATGGATGCTTTTAGGGGATCTAGGAACGAAAGAAAATGTAAAACTACTGACATTACAATCAGAAGCCCAAATGCTTACAAGAAACAAGAAATCTCTTTCTTTGCCAACTCAATACTAGCATAAAAAAATTGAGCCATTAAAATCAGTAAGTTAGTCACATTTTTTTCCAATTAAAAATAAAATAAAAAGTAAAGCGAAGTTCCCCTTTCAGACCTTGAGATCAATGGGGCAGATGATGTAAAGGTCATCTGTTTCGGTGGGCTGCTAATTTCTTGTGCTCCCACGGTAGCAGCATAAGGACTAACCGCCTTTTCTTTTCTCCGGCTAATGTCAGATACCTATTAGGTACTTTGAAACATGAATAAATTTACATAACTATACCAATGACGATATAATGATATAAGGAAGAAGGTTAGTTAGTTCTAAGTAAAGCATTTGCTGATTGAAGCCAGCATGTGGCTGTCCTTCCAGAAGCACTGTATCGGAAATGTCAGAGTGACTGTGACACAAGGAAGTTCTACTAAACATCCCCACCCACCCACACACACACACACACACACATACAGACACATACTTCTCCATTGTGATATATATAAGTGGATTGCTAAACATCAATGAAATGACAATAGAAAGAAAAGGAAACAGCGAGTTTGAAAGTTTTTACGTTTATTTATGAGTTTGAATGTCTTACATATGTTTATTGTCTCTCTTGACAGAAAACATACATTTCTTACCAAGGTTTTTACATTTGTCTGTCTGACAGTTTGTACACGTTATTTCTCCGACTCCCAATTTCGGATTAAGCTGAAATTTTGCACAATTATTTCTTTTAGCTGACAAATCAAGAATCAATAAAAAAAAAAATTAAATAATTAGTTAATTAACTATTGGTATTATTTTTTTTATCTCGAACAAGGGAAAAAGATTATACTTGACTGAAGTGGTGGTATAAAGTGAATTAGTCCCCGTTATAGGTCGCCGCTCTAAATTGAAACAAACAATATATAACTATGCAATCTTCTCCAGTCATAAGTACCTCACCAACATAGTGGTTAGCATGTCGACAAAGCGTGAGCCACAAGTTCGGATTCAGGTCGTTTACCCCCCCCCCCCCCCCCTTTAAAAAAAAACAAAACTTTTAGAAACCGATTACTGTAAAAATCCACCCAGGTATCCCTTTCTTTCTTTTCATTCCCTCCCCCCATGTTCCACAACTGGTACAGACAAGTGATAGAATCATAGGATATTGAGAAAACTATCAGCATGGAATAGCGTTAAAGATAATCTATAGATAAAAATATTTCTATTCCCACAGATTTATGATTGTTGGTCCACAAATTTAATTAATCATTATTAATCACACAGATCTATTACTCTTGGTTTAAATATATTACAAACCAATTAAATGACAGATCTAAACTAATTGACACAACCACACTTCGTATAAGCTTTGTTTTTCATAAAAAGTATTTTTTATAATTTTTATTTGCTTTGTCTATATTATAGATATTGATCTTCAATGTTATCACAGTAATCTTCTCTTTGTTGGCATATCTATTTTTAACATCCTGATTACATTCTTTAAGCAATACAATACATTCAAATAGAAAAACAAGAGAAAGCAATTTGGAGAAAACTGGTGCGATGACATGGAACCTATAGAAAAACGGAAGAAAAAGGGGGAATGAGACAGAGAGAGGTGTATTTGACAAGGATGGCTGCCTGGTCGTGCGGTTTGCGCGCTGGACTGTCGTCTGGATTTATCGATGGTCCCTGGTTCAAACCCTGCTCGCTCCCATCCCCCGTCATCCTGCGGGAGGTTTGGACTAGGAAGTAAACTATCTTCAACTCTGAAGGAACATCCGAAACATGTAAAACATTTTTATTTAATTTAAAAAGAAGGATTGGATACGGTTGTTCCCGACCCACTGTATACACATTTATACCAACCCCACCCATCACATAATTTTGGTTGATTGCTTGTATTTTTTTTTGTTTCTTAAAGTTGTCTTACATAATTAAATCAAGAGATGAGTACTGACTTCTGGTCTAATGAGGCGAGTGGAACAAAAATTGTTGTTTTTTTTTATTATTTTTTTTTTACGCCTTGCTTCGTGTCTACAGGGCGAACTTCAACCAAACACCTTTCCTAACGGGGGTATCAAATGTCTACCTGTTCTGAAAAACTCTAAATCGATTTTTTTGTTTTTAACTTCAAAACGATTTCCCTTTCTAAGAAGAACCGATCAATTTAAATGTTCGACTTGACAGGCAGTTAGTTGACTGTTCGTTAGAGTTACTGTCAATGGAGACTGTTTGCCTAAATAAAATCTTCAAAGTTAAGGCATAACAGACTTTGTGCGGCTTTAACTTCAACTGCCGTAGTGCAGAGAATAACTTGAGCAGATTTAATATGCAAAGACAAACGGAAGTGAACTATAAATAGAAGCGGAGGCATGAATAATGGTAAGGACTCACACTAGGTGACATTTTAGGGCTATGGTGACAATCTTATCTTATCTTATATAATACAGACGTTACTTCAGACAAGATGATGATTACGTCCTACGCGTCATGCATTTAGTCATGCATATTAACCAATGACTTAAATTCTGCCAAGTCACTGGTTTTCCTGGCTAGCTCAGGCAACCCATTCCATGCTCTAATAGCATTAGGGAAGAAGGAGTATTTGTACCAATTTGTCCTAGCATAGGGGATGAGGAATGTGCCTTACTTGGGGGGGGGGAGGGGGGGGGTACAGGTGACTTTATATTGTAAGTGTGGCTTTCTGGGGTCAAGACGACATTGTATCTGTCTAGAGACGTAAATTCGCCAGCTCAATGAGGAGGTTACCCATCCTCGAGGTACAGAGGAAGGAGCACGAAGAAAGGGCCGTCCAAAGAAAAGCTGGCTGGACAATGTAAAAGAATGGACCGGCCTCTCTTGATATATATATATATATATGTATATATATAGTTCGTCCATCGAAGTTCGATGATGACCACTTTGTCATCCAGGGGGGCTGAGGGCTTTGCACTGGGGTTTTATGCCTCCTTATGTGGCTGGTGAGACCTATGTGAGCCCGGAATGTTCGGCTGCACACTGGGGCAGGTTATTCCAGCTAGTGTCATTGGCCTTGCTTTTCTTCTCTGGCGTTTTTCTTCTGCCAGCGTTTTTTTCTTTTCCTCATCAATTTGTGCGCCAGTTTTCACAGCGCGACGCCATGATGCTCTGTCATGTGCCCCTGTCTCCCAAGTGGCTGGGTCTATGCTGAATGCCTTCAGAGAAGCTTTGAGGGTGTCCCTGAACCGCTTTCTTTGACCACATTGCTAGCGCTTTCCCTTGCTTAGTTGGCCATACAAGAGTCGTTTACAGATGCGGCGGTCTTCCATTCTGCAGACGTGTCCTGCCCATCGCAGTTGGGACTGCATCAGGACTGTGTGGATGCTTTGCAGACCAGCTCTTCGAAGGACTTTAGTATCTGGTATCTGTCTAAGAAAAATACTGAATGTCAAATAGCAAGACGAAATTCCAGATACTGAAGTCCTTTCTGAATAGTTTACTATGAACAGTTGCTGACCGGTAAAGAATAGGAGGTTTTTTGTTACCCTGTCGCAGCACCCCCCAACGACGAAAGTCAAGGGGCAGACGAGAAGAGACAGATGAGAGAGATACTAAAACATGTTAAGGTGTTCTTATGCTGTTGCGCCTAGGACCCCAGGATATTAAGTTGTACCTATGGCTCCAACACTTTAACAGACTTATTAATAACAAGTATAAACAGAATAAAGAAACGAGGCCTTGGACTTCTTACAGCGCACCATCCAACACAGGATAAATTCAAGTACAATATTTACTAAATGACTATACATATGTTTCATTGACCAAATTTTTAAAGCCTTTTTTTTTTTCTTGCTGTCTCACATGCATATCATACAAATAAACACACACTCAAGCTCACACACGCACACATGTCTACTAGGGCTGCGCAACAAGACATTGTTTATGTGTTGTATCCCCTTACTCTCACATGTATAACGGGTCTCACAGCCACATGACCCGAGCGTGACCTAACTTCAAGGTCTCACCTGGTACCACGTCCTCATAGCACAAGGTGACCTTTTGTGCTCAACACTTCCTGATGCAACTCCATGGCCCCCAAGGCGCCCAGCTCCACTGCTGCGAAGAAGATCATGCAAAGCCTACGTCCAGATCAGGTATCTGTCAAATTAGCCCCGCAGGTCCTGGACATGTGTGGAACGGTACTAAGGGGATACTATATTTAGTATATAGTACAATTGACGTAACTTTAATTAACCCACTTGAGCCTATTGCATTTATTGTTTCCTATGCATGTTGTATATAAAGAAAATATTGATATACTGATCTAACTATTGTAATAGTTGTTATTATAAAAAAAAATAGAAACGGAGCATCGCAAGTATCTATTAAATTGGGCCCCGCAATTTGTAGGGCAGGCTAGAACAGAGAATAACAAAAATAAGCGAAAGAGAAAGAAAGATAGCAAAAGTGAAAAATAAGAGAATTAGAGAAGAAAAATAAAACAATGTGAAAGCCAGAGAAGGAGCGAAACAAAACTTGAAATCTGTTCAGCAAAGAGAAGGAAGGACCGATACAGTCCAAGGCCAGAGAGACAAATACTATTTTTATAAACCGTGATATGTCTTATCTTATAAAATACAGACGTTAATTCAAAAAAAAAAAAAAGATGATTACGTCCTACGTGTCATGCATCTAGTCATGCATCTAGTCATGCATGCTAAACCAATGACTTAAATTCTGCCAATGACTTAAATTCCTGGCTGACTCGGGCAACCCATTCCATGCTCTGATAGCAATATGGAAGAAGGAGCATATTTGTACAAATTTGTCCTAGCATATGTATCGGAAATCACACCTTTCCGCGCAGTGCAGGATTTCACCTACTTGGAATCAACAATCGCCAACAACCTAGATTAATTTAGACACTTGAGCTGACCAAAAAAAATTGGAAAGGCTTCTGCAGCAATGGCAAAAATCTTGGAAAATGCCGCATTGACCACGGCAACCATAATGCTAGTCTAAAATGCCTGTGTTGTGAGCACTCTTCTTTTTGTGTGTGTAGTGAGTTTTTACAAAGCTTATCAACTCACTCTGTCTGTTTGTCTGTCAGATAAAAAGTTTGAACATGTTTTTCTCCCATTTCCCATTCTCGGATCAAGTTGAAATTTGGCAAGAATCAATCAAAAGGATTAATTAATCTGTTAATCATTTATTGAGGATTTATTATTTTGTTTCATATAGAAATATGGTGAGTAAATGCAACTTAATGAGAGATGTGATTGTTTATATGGACTTAATCCCCTCATTACGTTTTGACACAATTGTTCTCCCCCTTCCCATTATCGGATCAAGCTGAAATTCCGCATAATTATTTCTAGTCGATAACAATATAGTCAATCCAAACATTAACACTGAACAGAAATCTTTTTTGGTAATCAATGTTGCGTCCGTTGTTTGGAAATTCAACCAGTTATAATCTGGGTGTGCACCCCGAGTTTTAGTACACACAGTAGCCATTGTTCTGCACGCGTAATCTTTTGTTTCATTTAGCAACAGGAAACATTAGAACTAATTATTCCCATGTCACATGGAACGTCTTGCTCTAAAAATAGAAATGTTGTTTATCACATCCCTCCCATCTTCCAGCATGAAATTCTGTCGTCTGCTATCTAGCGCCCTCTGGTGGAAGAATTTTGTTTCACTTTGCTTTATTCAATTTTATGTATTTAAAAAAAGCAACAACATTGCAATGCTTAAGTCAGCCTAGAGAGTTATCTCCGCTGTGGGAGGATGCAGTTATCTCCCGCGCTCACATTGAGAATCTCAATTATCCCCCCGTACGACCGTGGAACAGAATTCTTGACTAAAATATATTTACTAGAGGTAGCTCTGGCCGTCTTGGCTCTACCAATGTAGAAATGTGCATGGTCCTAGATTTAGTCTAATGTATTTATCAGTCTTATCACAGCACGACAAAATAGTATTGTGTTGCATAAGTTTGAATACAGCATAGTTTAGCCAACAAATGGTGCGATTTTTTTTACAGAATTTTTAACCATATATATTTATTTAATAAAATATACATTTTGAGACGCAGGCAATATCAAGACTCGGTTATCCGTTGTAAGAATTACATTCCAATGTTCACCGCAACAGAGTTTATGTTTAATTTTCATAAATGAAGTTGTATCCGGCGTTCTGGATATGGTAACGAAACAGACTGTATATATACAGGACTGCCAACACTACGGGTAACTAAGCATAAGTTTCGTTCAACTCCAAAATGTGAGATGAAGTACTTCCGGTATAAACTTATTATATGACATTCACGATGTTTGAATGATGAGCTAGCTTGGATAATATATTCTCTTTCTCATTACATTTGACAATTTCTTTTTACATTGTATACTATTAATATATATATATATATTAATGACGAATGAAGCCATAAAAATTTCAAGCAATAGTGTATTTATGACTAATTGAAAAATATGCATAAAACTTTCAGCTCTTCGAGTTATTAATTTTTTAAACTAATTAAATCCTAAATAACATCCAATTATTCTAAAAGCCATAAAAAAATTGATTGTTCCAAATTTGTCTTCACCTAATAGAATTCTATAATCATTGTTCCTACTTCAATAAAAATTAATTGTACACGTAGCAAACATGTAAACTTTGACCCAGACTAAGTGACCTATGGCTATAAACTATACATATACGACCATACACACTACTATAATTTGTTTTTGGAAAAAATGGCTTAATGGGTTTTTAATTATATCAACTAGTTAAAACACTATCTATGTAAATGCTCTTTTTTTTAAGTTGGTAAACACATTTTGTTCTTATAAAAATCTGGCTATGTCTATAGCACTGTTACCAAAATTATGACTAAAAAATAATTTGAACGTAGTGTTTATCTTTAGTGATGGTTTCTTTATATAGTAAACTAATTCACCGGAAGTCATTCTTCTAACACTACACTGCAACCAAGGACGCCTCGGTGTACGGGACTTATTAAATTGAATAATATAGGCGTGGTGCGCACAGTTGGCAGTTCTGTATATATATAGTCTATGGGTAATAGTAAAAGAGACATATTTTTTAAAGCATATTTTTAACTTTACCTTTTACCCACCCCTTAGTCTATTGGACCGTTGGGGCACCATGCAAGACTCGTCGACTGTCTTTCTCCATTCCTCTCAAGTCTTCTGCCTTAGTTAAAACCTCTTCAATGGCAGACTCGTCCATTCTTTTAAAGCATATTGTCAAGCTACTTTCGTTTAGGCTATTAAGTTCTGCAGAATCAAATGTTTCATTTCTTCTTCGTGTATAAAAGTGTAATTTTCTTTTTTTATTCATCAGAAGTCATGCTTTGATAAAGAGTCCATTTGTTTATTTGTTTCCACTATTTCTTTGGACCTTCTTCTTTTTAGTTGTCTTACCATTTTTATAGTTTCATTATATCGCTCCCACATTTCTCAATGTCACTTCCTTTTCTTTCTAGCTATAGCGTATTGGTTTTAGAAACCGGACCTCAACACATGAAAAAAAAAAAAAGCTTATATTAAGCATAGTTGTATCAATTAGTTTGCATCAGTCACGTGATTGAATTTGTCATACATGTAGACTAACAATAAAAAGGCATTTATAAAAAAATTTTAAAAAGGGGAGCGATCTGAATTCGAACTCATGCCTTAAGTCTTTTCTGGTTTCTCAAGCCAACACGGTGACCACTCTGCTAGTGGATAGCCTATAAATATTAAAGATTGTATAGTTATCTATTGTTTCTATAGTCTCCTCCTATTTTTCATGTTGTGTTTCTATAACTCAGACGACAAACTATACAGGGTACTAATTCAGCGTAAATCAAGTCAAGTGCAAATTCTTTCCTTTGTTAGAAATACCAAACAAAATAATTAATCATCAATATTTAATTAACTAATTGTTAATTTTTAAAATTGATTCTAGTGTTGTCAGGTAAAAGAAATAATTGTGCAAAATTTCAGCTTGGTCCGAGATGGAGGGTTAAAGAAATAACGTGTACAAACTTTTTACCAAACATACAGACAGGCAAACAGAGAGTTGATATATACTTTGTAAACATCCAAAAGGGAACACTAAAGTAGTTAACTGTAATGAACTAAATGTGAACATTTCGTTGTTCACATATCAGTCAGCCTCATTTATCAAAACTAAGACTATTAGCTTTACGTTAGCAGACGACCTAAATTCTAAATGATTCGATTGGTTCAATTAATTAGAACTCCTATCACCGTAATTACCTCACCCAAGGAATAAATTTCTCAACGGATTCTGCTTAACATGGGGCTCTATTTGAGCCAAATACTGTTTAATTAAACTCTGGGTCGGTCAAAGCAGGGTGTAGGGTCATAGGCGTTCTTGTTACGAGGGCATTTTGAATGGGTGTTGTTTGAATAGTAATTCTATCTATAGTAAACTGAAACGGGGGGTCACTGAAGGGAAGCCTTCTTATTCTACCCCCCTCCCCCTGCAGACCACCCTCTCAGGCCAACCCCTACAGGCTACTCCCTACGGCCGTGTTAGTTGGTAGCACTGAACTCAGGGGCGTAGCTAGGAATTTTCTATCGTTTGGGGGCCCGGGGGGTTTGACTTCTATGGGGGCCCCTGCACTTTGCGTAATATTTCATTTGTAATGTAAAAAAAACATTCATTTGGGGGCCCCCCATCAAGTGGGGGCCAGGGTGATTTTCAGATTTTCACCCTCCTCCCCCACCCTAGCTACGCCACTGACTGAACTGGACCATTCCCAGCTTCCATCAAATGGACAAGGTCAAAGAATATCCGTCAATACCAGCAGTTGGCATCTGGACTACAAATGACCAATTAGACCACAATCTGTTCGCTCTTTCTGGCATACGCTCACGTGCCTGACGCTATTAACTAACTACTCACGCACATTGATCACGTTACCGATGGGCTAATGAGCGAAAGGCGTGGTCAGATTATAATGGACTGACCGAAAAGATTAGCTGCTGGTCAGAATAGTTGAGGGCAATCGGTCAGGGCTCGCTCTGGACAGTACCCTTCGTTTAGAATTATGCAGTGGGCTAAATAGACGGTAGCTGTTGTTATTAAGTACAGCTGGATGAGATTGGCTGATTTCTCATGCAATGCAAAAGACGACTTATCAAACATTCAAAAGAAACATCGAGTACTTTTCACCGAAACAAAGTTTATCTAAGGGAGAAAAACGCTAATTTATCTCAATATGTCACGGTTTAGCGCCCTTTCTGCTTTATAGAGCAAAATTAATTAATTAATACTGATTGATTAGCTAATTATTTAACGTTTTGATTGATTCTTTGGATTGATTCATCGTGTTTTGTCACCGACTATGAATAATTATGTAAATTTCAATTTGATTCGAGAATAGGAGGTGGGAGAACAAACGTGGCATTACGTGTTAAGGGGAATAGATCCGTATACACATCATTAAGAAGCATTTATTTCCTTATTTCGATATCAAACAAAATAATTAATAAACAATTATTATTCAACTAAATGGTTAAATTTTTGATTGATTCGTGTTTTGTCAGTTACAATAAATAATTTTGCAAAGTTTCAGCTTGATCCGAGACTGGGAAGTGGATGATATAACAAGTTTAAACTTTTTTTGTCAGAAGGACAGACAGAGTGAGTTGATATAAGCTTTGTAAAAATGTCTTTTACGATGTACTCTCTTAAACATGGACTCAGATAAATAGAACAAAGTAGTCAAATGCCTCAGATTCTAAACCAGCACAATCTCGCATTTCAAGCGTGAGTGCTTCTGAGATTTTTTTTTAAAGCGACACGTCATTGTGTTAGATGCATGAAACCATTCGTCTATTTGTCACATTTGGTGAGTTTACCTTGATAAATATAACCAACTAATGGTAAGCAGGGCCGAATAAGTAACCCTTTTGTTCACGTTATTAAAATGAATATTAAGCAAAGTGAAAATCGTGTCATCCAGTATCGGATATATTAATTGTACAGTATCACAGTATAATAGGTAATGGTAACGGAACAAAATAAGATCTTTTTTTTTTTAATTAACTGTTAATTTGGGGTTTTTTACTAGTCGCAAAAATAAATGTCGTTATTTCCCTTGCATTCTACTTTCAAGTATGTTTCCCCCCCCCCCCCCCCCCCCTCAATCACAAAACATGGGGATTTAGTTGCAAACAAACAGAAAATTTGACACACATTGTATGATAATAATAATAATAATAATAATAATAACTGTTAAAGGGAGTACGATGAATTTTGTTTCTCTTTAGCGAAACTCGACCCTGGCAGCGCCAGAGAATGACTACTCGTTCATTTCAACATAATAATAATAATAATAATGGCGATGCCTTCGATTAAGAATAAGTGCAATGTTTCACATGGCTATGCAAACCCAGTTGCGACCTACATATTTTCCTGAGTTCATTCTGACAAAGCCGTAGTACAAATTCTTCTTATGAATAGATCTCCAATCTCAAAAGTCAATATATCATTTGCACTACTGTCACTTCTGTTTATCCTCCAACATAAAGGTAGTGTTTCCCCATCCAATTGTTATTAATATGGTCTTGATGTTTTGTTTTATTTTTTAAATTCCTTTTGTAAAAATGCAATCTTTCATGTTTACAGAATGCTCAGTGCGCTACGGTCCAATCTCTTTGTTGACCGGGGTGGGGGGGTGGGGGGGGGGGTGGGGGGGAAGGGGGTATCTAGGAGAAGGCTTCCGTGCTGGCTTTAGGCGCTCAGCAAACACAACTCAGCTCGAGCTGGGATTCGAAACCGAGCCCCCTTGATAGCAGCCAAGCGTTTTGTCTCCCCTCCCACTCAGCCACTCCTATGTATGTTGTGTTACATGCGAACTGGGAAATCAAATGCGCTACAAAGTCTTAACTTTCCGTCACACGAACTCCTCCGATGATTGTGTTTACACTTTGTTTACCTTTTGTTTCCTCTTACTTCTATATAAAAGAAAACGATCCAAACTAAAAAGGTCTGTCTGTTTACTTTATCCCTCTGCTTGTACAGAGGAGACGTCGCGGGGTAGATAAGGACACGATCTGTATCTAAGTGTGAGGCGCGATGAAGTATTAGAACTTCTTCACGTGGAGTTGCTTTGATACACCATCCACCTCTTTCTTCCCCTTGTACCCTAAGTGCCTTGTGGTGTATCACTCTAAGAACCATCAAAGTTGATCTAAGAGGCCGAACTAATTATTTCATTGTTCGGAATCAACCAATATCCTAATGGAGAATCTAGTTATAATGTAAAGGTCCTTTTCGATTCTTGTGCTTGCGGGGGAAGATGGTAATTTGTTAGACACATAGTTTTTATTTGTAGTTCTGTAGAGACGCACCATAGTGGACTGGTTTTGGACGTGACTAGTGACGCTTTGATTTAGATGGGTTAGACACTACTTAGAGACAGAAAATCAGTTGGTGATAGGATTCCATAGAGTTAGGACGTATTTTATAGACAGAGACATCGACTGTGGCCTTTTGTGAATTAAACCTTTATTGAAACTGTTCAAGGGAGTTTCAGACTCGTCTCTTAACTGTACCGGTGGCACTTGTTTTGCTTGTGTGTTAATTTCACTGGAATACACCCGAACAAGAAACTCAGACATTTGCTTGAGTAATCTGTCATATTTCTGACAGTCATCAACAATTAACTTACAAGACAGGCATCCATCACAGTTTTCATATTTGTGTGATAAAAATATCAGTTTAATCTCGCTTTCTTTCTGTAAGTAATGATAGTGTGTCTACATCTTCATACAATATATCAGTGTTTTCCAAACTTTTGACCATGTGTACCCTTTTTTTTATGTTTGTAATGTTGAGTACAATTCGCCCCCTCCCCCCAAAAAAACATTAAACGTAACTCTTTCTCTCCGTAATTATTTACCACATTCTGGTGGAATCAAAGTTGGTATCGTCAGTTAGGAGAGAAAGAGTTAAATCTACTAACAGAACAAAATAAATTGGCGTTTAAAAAAAAAACAGCTAAGTTAACGAAGAGTAATGCATACCCCCCCCCCCTCCAAAGTCTTCCCGTACCCCTGGGGGTACGCGTACCCCACTTTGGGAAACACTTCCATATATCATTGTAAGAATAATTTATCATCACAGTACTTGATGCAATATTATAACGCAGTCTTTTTTTTTTTTTTTTTTTTGGAGAATAATAATGCGCTACGATCAATCACGATATTCCTATATCTGTAGATTTTTTGTATTGAATTTTTCGGTTCATATTTCTGGCTGCCCAGTTCCCCAACTGCCAAGTTCCCCACCTGCCCAGTTCCCTAACTGCCAAGTTCCCCACTTGCCTAGCGTACAACATATCAAAACGTTAACCGGTGCGTTTCAATGAAACTGAAGCAGGTTTAGAGTTAAAATTTCCCTTTCAAACCCCTTACGATCCCTTATAGGGCTGCTGTACTCTCTATATGTTTTATCTTCATGGTATCGAGAATCTATCTCACACCTTAACGGCCTGGCGGGGGTATCTTTGGGTCAGAGAGTGCACCTTCTCACGGTAGGTCTAGGTAAATCAATGACAGACTTGTAGAGGTGCTGTTATCATTAGTGTATACACAAGTCACTTGACAGTTTATAGGTAGCTCATTATAAAAGCGCGTACGATAGGTAGTGACCCAGTAACAGATGTATTAATTGTACAGTATCGTAATATAGAAGATGATAGCATTTTTGTTATTTGAAGACGCCATAATAGTAGGTGAAAGACGCCCTAATAGTAGGTAAAAGACGCCCTAATAGTAGGTGAAACGATCTAATAGTAGGTGAAACGATCTAATAGTAGGTGAAAGACGTCTTAACAGTGGGTGAAGAAAAACTCTAATAGTAGGTGAAAGACGTCTTAACAGTGGGTGAAGAAAAACTCTAATAGTAGGTGTAATACGCCATAATAGTAGGTGCCAGCCACCCTAATAGTAGGTGAAAGACGCCCTAATTGTAGGTGAAAAAACGTCGTAATAGTATCCGAGAGAAAACGCCTAATGGTAGGTAAAAGACGCCCGATAGATGTAATATGCTCTACTGTGAGCCTGGTACTCGTATATATGCACAAGGCAAGAATCCTCTGAAGCTTACATTGTTATAAATAAATATAAATATTCAAAGTTAGCTATTTATCAAATCTGTGAAGCATCCATATTTTTAAAAATATTTTAAATGACATTGTTAAAGTGCACAATAATAATATATATATATATAAAAGATTTAAACCTGCTTTTCATATTGGATATGTGTGCGATGAGAATGTTCTCTCATGTTTATTTACTTATCAGCCTCGTTCTGATAACGAGCTAGGGTTTGGCTGGTTAGCAGACGATCAGATTGTATGACGTAACATAACTTCCTTCACTTTCTGACCTCTTCTAAGGCAAGAAAATTACATTAGATTAGTTCATTTTTTTGCTAAATATTTTGCCCACTTTTATCAAGAATGGCTACGAAAAAAAAAAAGCTGCAAGCGTAACTTATCACGGGAGCTGTTTCCTTGACGCGTTCCCCCCCTCCACCCTGCTTAATCATCATAGGGCGCCGTTAGATAAGAGACTGAACTGTCTGCGGTGTCTGGGATCCACGAAATTAACTCAGCAGACTCAGGCCCACCCATAATTTATGCCCTTAACTTGTTTCTAACTTTATGAAGCATGTTGTACCACTGAAGGATTCAGAACTATATTTAAACTAGATCTTAATCCTTAAACTAGACCCTAATTCTTAAACTAGACCTTAACCCTTAAACTAGACCTTAATCCTTAAACTAGACCCTTAATCCTTAAACTAGACCCTTAATCCTTAAACTAGACCCTTAATCCTTAAACTAGACCCTTAATCCTAAACTAGACCTTAACTAGACCTTAATCCTTAAACTTGTATATATAAGCAAAGAGTTAGGGGAGGATCGAGTTGGGTTCCCACCCCGATTTGCCAGTGTTAAACTCTATGTGGAAATGAGCCCTACCACTCCAATCCGCCAGTGTTAAACTCTATGTGGAAATGAACCCTACCACCCCAATCCGCCAGTGTTAAGCTCTATGTGGAAATGAAACAAGTCTAGAAAGATACATGCACACACGAAAGGCAGTATGTGTTACTCAAACTCTGCATTGCCATGGAAACTAGATCTTTGTTTACCAAAGAGAGGTCCGTGGAGTCGTAAGTAGTCCTAAAACGAAGGCTTTACGTGATACGCTCAGACAAAGATGGACCGATTGAAGTGCGCCCGCTTAGATAGATAGCATTGGTTTGTTGTTACTTTGTATATATTATTTGGCTTTCGTTTCAATTTTGATATACAAGCAATATACAAGGAATATAAAAACACAAAAAACTTATATAAACACCCAGCCTATTTAATGGCTTTAAAACTGCAATATGATTTAAAGCTTTAATGCCCAATCTCGTTCGACAAGGGGGACATATACATTTCCCACGCAAACGTCATTGGCAAATCATCACAGAAAAAACAAGGTTTATACAAAGACAGTTTGTGTGGAAACACAAACTCAAAATCGGCCCCCGAAGTGGTCCACCTAGGCAGGTAAAAATGCAGGTTACAATATTTTCAGAAAGAACATCAGAATTAAATTCGATCAAAGACAAATGACAGAGAAGAATGGAGAAGGGAGGTTGAAAAATCTTGTGTGGGGCCCCAGCAGTCAGCAGACCAAAGGATATGTGAAAGTGAATGTAAAGTTAGATGTGAACCTGGCCTAACTGATGTCATATAATGAATATCTAATTGATCTAATTGTTTTGTAAAGGGTCAATCTCGTATTCAAATCCTCAATATAAAAATGTTTCCGTAAAATTATTTTTTCCTTTGGTTGAGTGTTCTGTGTATATATACTGTCACAGCTCATGTGATAATATAAAAAAAACTACTTATTAATTGTTGTTTTAAATTCTGTCCAACTTATATGCATGCTAAATAGATTTTTTTCTCTTTAAAAAATAGTTAACATTTTGTGTGTGTGTGTAAATGTAGTAGTTAGTATGACATTACTTACTTAACTTAGCAATACATTTTTTTAAAAAATGTGACAACAATTCTAAAAACGTTTGCATAATTGTGTTAAAAATGTAGTATATAGTTGTCCCCAATACATAAGAGCCTCGCGAGTTTGTTACTATTAATAGTAAAAAGTTGTAAAAGTGGTGTATTTCCGTGAAAAAAAAAACTGCTTGCATAAGTGGTTTTAAAATTATATTTTTTGCTTTCAGAAAAGAAAAAAGTATCAGTTGCATCATAGCTTTGAATGATCTAAAATATCATGATGTCCGATTTTCATTTACTCTTCAACTTTTGAAATCTAAACCGGACGGACGGACTTACGGACGGACACACATGCCACACAAAACTAATAGCGCTCTTGACAGTCGTCTCGTTCTTACGGATCCTGCCCGCTTTCACCCCCCCCCCCCCAACCACGTATAAGCAGAAATTTCGAGAGATTGAAAGTTTCTCATCACGGGCTGGATGTGGTCCGCGGGCCGAAGTTTAAAGTGATCAAACAGTGTGACTCTTTCACACACACACACAAACACACACACACAAAGTAATACACGAAAACAAAATGCAGGTGAACATTGGTGAACATTAAACTGTCAGTTAAAGTATTCCGATAATAAAATTGTATAGTCTACCATGTGCACGCCCTCCGGATACAAACTTTACCGCCTACTCTTTAGCTCCCGTTTCTATCTCCTTGACCTAAATACTTACAACAATAGATACCTGTAATAAGAACACGATCCACCTTCAGAGTAGACATTCCAACATCCTGATACAGAGTTAAATTAATCGAAGCTCCAGGACTCCCCCCACCCACCCAACCCACCACATTGACATAGAGACCTGTTTTTAAAAAAATTCTTTCGGTAGTCAATCGTTCAACATGGCTCTTACCTGGATCCTATTTTTAATTAGGGCACCCCCTGCTGACTACCTACTTCTCAGGTAGTAATTTGATGAGCTCATTCGCCTGCAGGCATGTTCCGATTTTTTTTTTCGTGAATGTTTGAACGTGTAATTAGTAAAGCCGCCAGAATTACGTTCTCTGTATCAGGTATTCCCCATTTTTTTAAACAAATCTTTTATCAACTGACTTTGTCTGTCTGTCTGTCATGTCTTCTTCATCTTAAGTCAGGCATCCATTTAAGTTGGAAGGACGCCTGACGTCCTAAAAATTTTTAAAAGTTCAAAATTTCAGTCTTCATCAAGGTTTTGAGCGCGAGACCTGTAGGTTCGGAAGGCAAGTGCTGTTCTATTCGACCCCCAACGTTCTATTATCAGATACAATACAGGGTCAATATAACTGGTGCCTCTAAATCGGGAGTTCAGCGAAATATTGAACTCGCTAGGTTAAAGGGGTATTTCATCACAAAATTTACACAGGCATTGTTTGAATTATAGTGCACATCTGGACCTCATCTTAAACTGCTTTGTTTTTATAGCTTCTAAAATTTCAAATGTTGCATAACTACACTGTCTTTGAAGTTTACGATTTAGATATTGACCACGCCCACTCCGATAGTTTAAATATTATATAATATGGGGGAAATTTTAAAGGTCATCTAACAATTTATCGTGGCTCCAAGGGACTATAAAGGTAAGTACAGGGAAAGATAACCATATTTTATTGTCGTGCTATTTGTTCTTTAGTGCTCTCCCCTTCTTACAGTGAATTAGTGTTCCTTTTTATTTGATCTTTTCTTTTTTTAAAAAGTGGATGGTTTACGTAACGGTAACACTAAACAGGAACTAGTTTTGTTTGTAGGCCACAAGATCTGGACCAAGTTGTTTATGTACAATTAACACTAAACGTTTACTTGAGCGTCTTGTTCAACATCAATCTCAAAGTACATAAATTACCATCGAGGGACTAACGGTGCAATGACTCGTTCCCTGTACCACAGTCCAAGCCCCGTGGCGACTGACCGACGAGCCACCTGCGGCGCAAGGGCTGCTGGCACAATGTTCCTACACGTGGCAGTGCCAGGTTGAGGGGAGGGGGGGGGGGGCGCTTCTACAACGAGTTAGATTAGCCCCGACACCTGGAAACACCTGGAAATAGTTGGACGGGGGAAAAAAAAAAGGTGTTTACGGTGGTTGACCTCATTTTAGTATCAAGCCCTCCACCACCCCCTTTTAACCCCCTTACTGGCAACTACAGCAAAATACATAAAAGTCAACGCCACACTCACAAACACAGACACACAAGTACAGTAGCTCTGCATTGATTGTTAGATTAACTCTTTCCTGCTTCGAGTGTTAGTAGGTCAGCGGTATTAGTCAGGTCTGTTACTATTTTAGTAGAATTTTTAAAAAAATAATAATAATAACGACGTTCACAGAATTCATTCAAAAGAAGCTACAAATGTGTTCGTTTTAAAGCAGCACTCGTTAGCACGGCATGTGTTAAAGGTATCGTTAGTTTTGTGAACCAATGTAATGACGATACGTATAGGTTTCATGAGCTCAATGACAGCAGTAGTCCTGTATGCGGCTGCGTCGTTGCAAAAATGATCACCTCCAAAGCAGGTCAGATCTAGACGATATCTGTTTGTTCATTTAGATAATGACAAGTAAAAGAAATTTTTTTTTTTTTCAAAAACATCATTTATCTAATGGGAAAAACCGCTAATTACTGCCATATATCTCAAGATGGTATGGTTTAGCTCCCTTTTTGTTATCTGAAATAAAATTAATTGATTACCACTAATTGTTTAATTGTTTTCCTAGTCCAGAACATAAATACTGCACCTCAAGTAAACCTCAATGACCAACCACTAGAAATTGTGGGTCATATCCAACAATACTCTACTGGATAAAGACATTAAGAACAGGATAGCCAAAGCAATGGCCACCATGTCACGGTTGCAGAAAAGAGTGTGGGACAACATATTGCTGACTAACAATACTAAAGCCTTAGTCTACCGGACCTGAGCACCTTGCTATACGGAAGTGAAACTTGGTCAACTTACTCATGGCAGGAAAAAAAGCTGAATGTCTTCCACCTCCGATGCCTAAGGCGGATCTTTAAAATAAGGTGGCAAGATAGGATAACTAATGAGGAAGTGCTACGAAGAGCAGGGTGCCAGGACATCCGCTCTGTTATCAGCAGCAGACGCCTTGGCTGGCTTGGCCACGTTCGTAGAATGCCAGTAGTTCGACTTCCACAAGACATTCTGTATGGCTATCTAATAGAAAGCAGCAGAGCCGCTGGTCGCCCACTTTTACATTATACGTATGTATGCAAACGCGACATGAAGCTCTTCAAAATCGACACTAGCAGCTGGGAAAAAGTGGCACTGGATAGATCCACATGGAGAGAGAGCTTAAATGGAGGGTCTTGGATTGCAGATGCCATACACTACAGAAGCAGAAAGAAGGGTGATAATGCAACGGCGCCTGGTGATTATATGCCCAACCTGCAATCGCAGCTGTGTATCAAGGATTGTCCTCTTTAGTCACACAAGAAGTTGCAAAGGGAAAAGATCGTCTCTCGAGATGTAAAATGCCACACTTTAATTTTTTTTATTCGTTCATGTTTTGTTAAGTAGATGAAAGTATTTTTTTTATAAGTTTCCATTGGATCCGAGATAGAGTGTGGGAGAAGATACGTGTACCAAAATAGTTCCAGACAGACAGACAGAGTTATTAGAAACGTTGTATGGAAAGTGAGTACATGGCGATTAACATGAAAAAGGGCGTTCAAATCTCATCTCGCGCTAGCACAGTATCCTAGAGCGACTTACCCATTCTAAGATCTAGATCTAGCTAGCACTTTAAGAAATATCGTGCTGATAGTCTACACCAGTTTCCCAAACTTTTTTTTCCTTAACGGAACACTTGACACATTCTGCGTATTAAGCAGAACACTTTTGCTCTGTTACTTTTTTTTTTTTTCATGTGGTGACCTACTAGTTAATTATTTCAGTAGTTCGCGGAACATCTATTCAGGCCTCGCGGAACAATAGGGTTCCGTGGAAAACAGTTTGGGAAACACTGGTCTCCACCAAAGAACAGGATCTAAACGGACCGGGTTCGAATACTAAATTAAAGTTAATGTTAATACCAGAAAACACAGCCACGTCTGAGCTACAGAAAATACACATAGATCACAACAACAGCAGAGCCTTCTTATCTTATCTTATAAAATACAGACGTTACTTCAAAAGAGAAGATGATTACGTTCTACGCGTGACCTTCATTTAGACTC
Source organism: Biomphalaria pfeifferi (assembly GCA_030265305.1). Lineage (NCBI taxonomy): Eukaryota > Metazoa > Mollusca > Gastropoda > Planorbidae > Biomphalaria > Biomphalaria pfeifferi. The sequence goes on along the minus strand of JASAOG010000106.1, from coordinate 632,070 downwards.
CTTCTGTTTAGGCAATAGAAAGTGTTGGGCGAGTTATTATTGTCGGGTAAAAAAAATAGCCGAATAATGGCGTCGGATTGGTCGACGGCGAACGAAAACCTTGTGATTGTTGTTTGCTAGGGTTAGCTGTGTAACAGTATTAATGGCAACGCCTTCGATTCCGATGATGAGTGCAATGTTTTTTTAAGGTGACTACTCAAACCCTATGTGACCTACATATTTCTCCGCATTTTCAAGCAAGCAAAGCCAACTGGACATATGCTACATAAGATTTGGTCTGTTCCAGTGGCCTGTCATATTGCTTATGTTTTGGTCTGGAACAATGACCATCTCCATTGCCTCCACAATAGCTTGCGATATGAACTGATTGTTTTTTTTTAAATTATTATTGAGATTTCAAATCTTGACTATGGGATCGTAAATGTAAAAACGAAGCTTATCTTTGAAGAGTTGAAGGTTTACTCAATGCTAAAATACACCAGCTTCAGAAAGTTATATTTTAGTCATTTTTCTTTGAAATTACGTCTTTAATTTATAAGATAAGAGAGTAAATGAAATTAAGTATGCAGTACCAGTGAAACTAAATGAAAATGAAGTCGTTTTTATATAATATGGTCAGAGGTCAACCAAACATTCTGTGTTATCCAAAAGTCAGTAGTTTCGTTATTTCATAATAGCAGATGGCTTGTCTTTATTTTGTCCTATATTCTTATCTCTGAAGATATTTACTCTAGTACTGTGAGTCATGTCTCAAGAAAACATTAAGAAACTGGAACAGACACAAAAAGCAGTGAGATTCATAACAAACGAATATTCACATTTTAGTAGAGTAACAACTTTAGTATTATCACTAAATTTAGAAAGCCTTCAAGATAAAAGACTTAAAAAGTAAAGTAACAATAATCTCTATATATAATTCTCTTCGTAGCTCAAGAGTTTGGACGAGAAGAAGAAGTAAAGGAAAGATAAATCTCTTATTTCTGCGGAAAGTTACCCCACAAAAAACAAGATGGGGGGAGGGGGAGAACAAGTATCCACATGGCTGCCTGGTTATATATAAAAAAACTGAACCATAATCTTCAAATAAAAAAACAAAATCTAACAAAATACTCAGAAAGACACATTCTTCGTTTCACATGCTAGGACAAATTTGTACAAATACTCCTTCTTCCATAGTGCTATTAGAGCATGGAATGGGTTGCCTGGAAAACCAGTGACTTGGCAGAATTTAGGTCATTGGTTAATATGCATGACTAAATGCATGACTGAATGCATGACGCGTAGGACGTAATCATCTTCTTTTTTTTTTTTTTGAAGTAACGTCTGTATTGTATGAGATAAGATAAGACGTCTCGCATCGGGAGAAAACCGAGATTCCAATTCTTCAGCGGTCATTATCTAATCACTGGCTGCCTGGTCTTGGGTATGGACTCTGGTCAATCGTCTCTTTGGTTCCGGGTACGGATCCTGCCCGCTGCCACCATCCGTGACCTCCGTGTCGAAGGCGCCTCACCACCCCCACCCCCACGTACGTCATCTTGCGGGAGGCTCGGTCTGGGGTGAAATCTAAAAGATGAACACGTAGAAAAGAAAACGGACATAAGACACAATAATGTGGGAGGTATATCTAAACTGTAGTGCTCTATTGATTTATTTTTTTTTCCAATAAACATTAAAAGCTTAAAAACCTCCTAAGTCATTGAAATTGAAAACTACTAGCCGAGAAATAGAGCATCTAAAATATACAGCACATGGGAATTTAAATGGTAGGGTTTTTATGAGAGAAAATATACCGACAAGGTGTTGTTTTTTTAAACCGACTTACTCTTCAGGACCTTGGTCTACTTATAGTGGTGAAACTCGTTATGGTGAGAATTATTGGAGCGTGGCGGAAATTTTCTTACCTGGAAATGACTGACACCTCAACAGGTAGTTGGCTTACAGTTGTCTTACTCATCGTCGAGTAAATTAAATTGGTGACTGGATTGTTCTAGTTTGAGCAAGACATTAACAGTTCGTGTATTCACAGACGTGTTCACCATTTTCGTAATTATATTTCATCTTATCTGTCCTTTGACTCTTTAAATGATAATTGTCTACACACAAATCTAAATTAAAAACACAAGCTAAAAATCTACACCATATTAATAGGTCTTCAAGGAACAGTACCAGAAAAAAAAAGACGAGGCAGACAGAGAAAGCTATGGAAAGACAACATAAAAGAATCGACGGACTTGCCATTGAAAGAGATTCTATCTAAGATCTGAGACAGCAAAACACAGAGAGGAATGGAGAACGGTCGACAAATCTTGCATGGTGCCCCAGCGGTCCAACAGACTAAGGGATTATTATTGTAGCTTCTATATAGCGCTACTTTCATGCTTATAGCATGCTCAGAGCGCTTTGGTCCAATCTCATTTGTGGAACAGTGGGAGGGGGTATCTAGGAGTTAGCTTTCCGTGCTGCCTTTAGGCGCTCAGTAAACACAACTCTGTCCGAGTCGGGTGTCGAATGTCGAGCCCCCTTCTAGGTAGCCAAGACAAGCCAAGTTCAAGCGCACTTAGCCTCTCTACCACGCTAGGTAAAAAAAAAAAGTTCTTTGATTTATGTCGCAGGGATGATACAACTCACCTAGCCAAATCCCTCCAAATTTACTGTCTTAGTAGGATATCAGCACAGAGTCCGGTCAATTCTTTGACGTTATCCAGCCAGCCTTTCCTTGGACGACCTCTTCTTCGTGCTCCCTTCTACTGAATCGTGGTGAACATTGAAACATGTCCTACGATATGACCATCTCGGTATCGTCTATTCACAGTACTGAGAAATTTCTCCTTTTTCTTTTTTTTTTTTTTTTGCCAGCCATAGTAGGGCCGGTCTTAGGCATAGGCAAAGTAGGCATCCTCGCACAGGGCTCAAAACAATTTTTTAAAGTGAAGATTTAGTTAACATGTTTGACCAACATGATTGTAAGAGTAATCGGCCCAAAAGCCCAGAACAAGATGATTTTATGCGTCTTTGAAAAATTATTGGCATGAAAAATATTGTTATCTCAACATTCACTGCAGTGCGATGGCATTCTAGAATCGAGATGACAAGTTCTTAGATTTTGAAATATATGAAAAATAGTGTACATGATTTTCTAAAAAAGAAATATGCTACCCGAGGAGAGAACATTAGTATAATGATTATAGAATTATAGAATTTAAACTGCAGGTCAAGGACAAACTGTTTCCAAGCTTAGATAATGATATCAGTTGATTTAAAATGAAAAAACTGTTAACATATCAATTAGAAAACATGGATTGGATTTAATTTCTACTTTAACTAGGACATAATGAATATTTCAGATCAATTCAATTATACAGAATCATTGGACAAAATACACTATTACAAGAAGCCAATAGTATTAGTTTTAATGATTTAATTAGCATTTATAAATCGAATCAATCAAATAGTTGTCCTAATGGGTACAGAGTGGGAGAGATGTGGAGAGAGGGAGAAAGAGGGGGGGGGGGAGTCAAAGAACGAAAGATAAAAAGGGAAAAGTACGCTGTGAGAGACAGATAGATAGATAGCTCTAACACTGCGCATTCATAACGTCATAAGAATGTCATTCAATCAGGTCCTACCTGAGCTTGTGATTCAGGATGAAGGCCGTTCTGTGACAGCAAGTCAATGACCTTTTTCCTCTCGTCCAGGGGGAGAGACTTACGGTCAGCATCATTAGACCGATGGCTATCTTTGGCCATTGTGTCCTCAATCTATCCCTCTTTGTTCTCTGTTGTATTGTTTGTCAGGCGTGGGACGCTTTAAAAACTCCTCCGTTGAAACTTTGAAATTAATTTTGTTTTGAAAAATACTTCCTAAATGAAAACACAAAAAAACGACACCTTATAATAAATAGTCAATCGACAGAAACTGACTTGATTCGATATAAATGAACACTGTAAACAAATACAGAAAGCTCTCACTATTCACTCAACACTCATTAAATCTAAATCGACAATCCAATTATTCAATCTGCTACACAATCAAACTTTTGTTTTATGCGTGCACTATTATCTTAGTTGTCTCAGATAGTGCCAAGTGCAGTGGGATGTGCATGCAGATCCTTAACACAAAAGCCGGATGTAAACACATTATGAACAACGGCGGACTTGGCATAGCTGTGTCGAAATACGGACACACACCCACTTGTCTGTGTAGAAGATTGGTGAGCGCTTTTCTCGACCCCTTTCTCTCACTCACCCTCTCTCTCTCTCTCTCTCTGTCCTATACTCTCACACACACACACTTTCTCTCATTTTGTTTCTCGCTCATTCCTGACACTAACACCTAATTGTAGCTCCATCATTCAAATACACATACCTTCAAATCAAAGACACATACCTTCAATCGAAGACCACAGACCTTAAATCAAAGACACAGATCTTCAATCAAAGACACATACCTTCAATCAAAGACCACAGACCTTCAATCAAAGACACAGATCTTCAATCAAAGCACAGACCTTCAATCAAAGACACAGATCTTCAATCAAAGACACATACCTTCAATCAAAGACCACAGACCTTCAGTCAAAGACACAGATCTTCAATCAAAGCACATACCTTCAATCAAAGACACAGATCTTCAATCAAAGACACATACCTTCAATCAAAGACCATAGACCTTCAATCAAAGACACAGACCTTCAATCAAAAAAAGTAAAAGTAAATTTCTCTTCTCGAACTTTGCGATGTATGGGGCAGATGATGTTAAGGTCATCTGCTTCTTTGGCTAACAGTTAACGAGCAGGGTGTCATGTGGTCAGCACAACGACCAACCGACTTTACTTTCCCCAACTAAAATCAGGCCCCCATTAGAGTTGGGTGGACTCCGGGCGCCCCAATTATACCGAAATTCAAAATCCCAGTCTTCACCTAGATTCGAACCCAGGAACCCAGATTCAGAAGCCAAGCGCTTAATCACTCAGCCACCGCGCCCTCAGTACACAAAAATAGAATGGACAATAATACGCTATAACATGAAACATACGTCATCCAAGGAAATTGTTTTAATTTGCTCATTTTTAGCGGCCCCCGAAAGGGGAAAAGACGCTATTAGTTTTGTGCGAAATGTCTATCCCTCTGTCCGTCCGTCCCGTTTAGATCTCGTAAACTACAAAAGATATTGAAAATCCGACATCACAATATTTTAGACCATTCAAAGTTCTCATGCAACGGCTACTTTTTTTTTCTGAAAGCGAAAAAATCTAATTTTTAAAATCAGTTATGCAAGCAGTTCTTTTAAAGAGAAAAAGCTAATTAGTATGCATTAAAAGTTAGACCTAAATTAAAACAAATAGTAATCTTGTAAATATCATATTCGTGAAAATATTTTGTTGATTAAATTGTTTTTTTTTTTTTTTTTTTTTTTTTTTTTGAGCATTCGAAAGAGAGATCCGTTTCAAAACAATTACATCTATTATAAGACCTCAGTTAAGCCAGGGAAGGCGCGGTAAAGCGCTTGGCTTCCGAACCGGGTGCCCCGGGTTCGAATCCTGGTGAAGACTGGAATTTTCAACTTCGGAATCCTTAGGCGCCTCTGAGTCCATTTAGCTCCAATGGGTACCTGATGTTAGTTGGGGAAAGTAAAGGCGGTTGGTCGTTGTGCTAGCTACATGACACTCTCGTTAACCGTAGGCCACAAAAACAGATGAACTTTACATCATCTGCCCTATAGACCACAAGGTCTCAAAGGGGAATTAGTTAGGCCAGGTTCACATCTAACTTTGCATTCACTTGCACCTATCCTTTGATCTGCTGTACCGTTGGGGCACTACACAACCTTTTTTCTCCATTCTTATCTCTCATTTGTCTTTGATACAATTTCATTTGGATGTTCTTTCTGAAAATATTGAAGCCTGCCTGGGTGGACCACTTCGGGGGCCGATTTTGAGTTTGTGTTTCCACACAAACTGTCTTTGTAATCTTGTTAATGACATAAAAACTTTCTTTAAGGAAGTTTTGTTTTTCTAATTCAGTGGTTCCCAAACTTTTTCCTTAACGGAACACTTTGCACATTCTGAGTATTTAAGAGAACACTTTGCTTAATCGTTAAAAGAGAGATTAATTCACTTGGTGGCCTACTAGTTGACTATTCCAGTAGCTCGCGGAACACCTATTCAGGCCTCGCGGAACACCTATTCAGGCCTCGCGGAACACTAGGGTTAAGGGGAACACAGGGAAACAATGTTCTAGTTGAATAGAGTCCAAAATGCACTGTCATATTCTGTGGCTGCAGATTACAAAGCTCATAGCCACTCACTCTGTCTGTCTATCTGGTAAAAAGTTAGTACACGTTATGTCTCCTTTATCCAGTCTCGGATCAGGCTGAAATTTTGCACAAGTATTTCTTTTACATGACAACACAAGTATCAATATAACAAAAAATAGCCAATTCGTTAATTAACTATTGGCAATTAATTGTTTTCTTTGGTATCTCGAACAAGGGAAAGAAATTTTGCTTGACTGAATTGGAGGTATAAGCTGAATTAGTCCCCTATATAGATCGCCTCTTTAATGTAATTTTGAAACGAACAATATATATATAATATACAATTTTCTATAGTCATAAGAACCTCACAAGCAGAGTGGTTAGTATGTCGAATTTAGGTCGTCCTCCCCCCTTTATTTTTATAAATACTTTTACCCAGATATGCCTTTCTTTCTCTCCTCCCCCCCCCCCCCCCATTTTCCCAACTGGTCTAGATAAGTAAAATGACCTTGACGTATTCAGAGAGATAAAAATATGAAATAGCGCACAGATGTATTGTTGTTGGTCTAAGAGTCTAGATCTATTACAAATGTAATTACATGACTAATCGAAACTAATTCGTATGCGTTTTTTAAAATGTTATTCTTGTTTTATCATGTGTAGAGTGCTAGTGTATTGTCCAACTGTATTATGCTAGTGTATTGTCCAACTGTATAGTGCTAGTGTATAGTCCAACTGTATAGTGCTAGTGTATTGTCCAACTGTATAGTGCTAGTGTATTGTCCAACTGTATAGTGCTAGTGTATTGTCCAACTGTATAGTGCTAGTGTATTGTCCAACTGTATAGTGCTAGTGTATAGTCCAACTGCATAGTGCTAGTGTATTGTCCAACTGTATAGTGCTAGTGTATAGTCCAACTGTATAGTGCTAGTGTATTGTCCAACTGTATAGTGCTAGTGTATTGTCCAACTGTATAGTGCTAGTGTATTGTCCAACTGTATAGTGCTAGTGTAGTGTTAGTGTAAATTTCTAGTGTTAAGATTTGTATAGTATTTCAAGAGAGCAACAGGCTAATAATAGCAAACAAATATATATATATATTATATATATATATATATATATATATATATATATATACAATAATGATTTGAAACTTTATTGGATTCAATGAAATATTTTGACCATTCATCTTTAACGGTTTACTTGAATTTTCCTTCGAGATTCGTGATAGGCTGTCTTGAAAAAAATGGAAACAGCAAATCCGCGACCAATGAATGTTAGAATGTTTTTCAATGCATAAATTATGATATATGTTGCCTCAAGGTAATAAAGATTTTTATTATATTATTACTATTACTGTATTTTGTCTGGTAACCGCATTAGTCCTGTCTTCTTTTTTAAATGGTTAATTAAGAAATAGGAATTTGTTTTATCATAGCGACTCTTTTAACATATAAGTCAATGAGCTGAACACCAGTATGACCTAAATCCTAATAACTAACATACTTTTGTTAGCGATTGTTCTCTCTATTTAGACGTACTTATATTAACCCTACAATTCTAGGATGCCAAATATCATAATCAAATTTTTAGCTTATTTATACATTAGTACATTTATTTCGAAACTGGTGTATGTTATTAGCATTAATTTTCTTTTTTTAAAATTCTAAACTGAATCTTTTTAAAATAATGTTGCTAATAAAAAAAGATAATAACTATGGTAACAGGTCTGACCTAACTTTAGCTGATTGTGCATTAACAATAATTATGTGGGCTATAAACTTAACTCTCTGTACCATAGCGTTTAACTAGATGTGCTTTAAAAATAATATAACGTGACATAACCATTAACTCAGTGTACTAAAACTTAAACTCAAGCGAAATAATCATAACCCAATGTGACGTAATTGAAACTCATTGAACCAAAGCAGTGGTGCCCAAAATACGCCCGCGGGCCACATCCGGCCCGCGACGTGGATTTATCCGGCCCGCAGAAATGTCGGCGCAAAGTGTACAAATCCCTCTTCCTTGCCCCCCCCCCCCCCCCAAAAAAAAGGTTGAATATTGTATCTTTATCTACATTAGGGCCTTCACTTTTTCTATGATGAGTTGGTACCATGACATTGTTTTTTAAATGGAGAGCCCTAGAAACTACAAGTGGATTCTGAACTTATTGTCTACCAGGAAAAGTTAAACGGATCTTTCCTTTTTTGGTGTGCAACATGATAATAAAGCCAAAATATTTGTTTAGTAAAGTATGGCTGTTTAAAAAGACAACATATAAACAGCATTACAAAACAAATATGACGTCATTCTTGGTTTAACTAGGTCTTGAAATTGGAGCTTTTTATATAGCGCTACTTTTATGCTTATAGCATGCTCAGAGAGCTTTGGTCCAGTCTCATTTGTGGACCAGTGGGAGGGAGGGGGTATCTAGGAGTTGGTTTTCCGTGCTGCCTTTAGGCGCTCAGTAAACACAACTCTGCCCGGTTGGGTGTCGAACCTCGAGCCCCTTTCTAGGTAGCCAAGACAAGCCAAGTTCAAGCGCACTTAGCCTCTCTACCAAAAGAAGAGACAATAAAAAGAGCCGTTGGTAATGTTTCTAAAGTAAAAAATTTTTTAAGTAGATAAATCATTAGTATAGTTCCATGGACAATTGAAGTCTATTCCCGAAGGGTCAAAAAAAAAAAAGATAATTTATATTATTCCATTAATTAATGTAAGTACTAGATCCAGAAGCTTCTAATAAATTGTTTTAGATCAATTTCATTTCATTTTTTTGTACATTTTCGGTCATGTGGCCAGCAAAACGAGTATCGGAAATTAAATTGGCCCGCAGGTCGCATTGGGCTGGGCATTACTGCACTAAAACATTTACTCGATGTGATATTAATTTAACTACGTTCTAAAAACTTGAACTGAAATTATTATAGAGTAAACTCAAAGTAACGTTATAAAAGAATACATAAGTTGGTAATTTCACTAGAAGCTACAAAGAGTTAATAAAGTAGTCAATGCTGATACTTATCAAACAAAAAACCGGAAACGGACACATTACGTTAGTGATAAAATCGGAGCATCTGTATCGCGGACACATACAGACATTGTCGTCTGCTATGTTGATTACTGAGTGCTTTCCCCGCGCTTCCCTCATTCGTCATCCCCTCCCTCCCTAACACACACACGCACTCGCTTTGCTCTATCTCTTGTCACAGACCTACAATCAAAGGTTGTTTAACAGTTGCGGAATGTCTGTAGAAGTTTGGCATTTACTATAATATATTATGATCGTTTACTAACGTTTAGTGAGGAGAAGGCAGTGAATATAAACCAGGGCGCCAGCAGAATGGTAGCGTCAACTAGAGATAAAAAAAAAGAAAGAAAGAAAGAAGGATGAACATTAGCTATTGCATAGTTGAGTTTGAGAACACTGCCAACCAGGTTCTACCCTAAGTTCTTTCTGAATAATCCACATTGGTCGACACAATTACCACAAGCCCTCCGGTGCTGGGCTCGCTATTAGCTCAACTATAGGAATCGCCTGTCTATTGCTCTTCTTCAGGCGGCCTTCTTTTTGGAAAAACATGGAGGACTTATGGTACTGAGTAATCGGACGTTTCTTTCAACCCAACTCCAGCGTGGTAATCCGAAGAAGGCTCGCTTCCACTAACAGACTATTAGACAGAGGCAGCACGTTGAAGCCAGATGAGATTGAATTCTCGGCCTATAGGAGGGACTGACTGTATGTGTAAAAGTAAAGTAAAGTTCCCATTTCAGACCTTGTGGCTTATTATTACTTATTATTAGCTTTTAGATAGCGCTACTTTCATGCTTATAGCATGGACCAGTGGGGGGGGGGGGGGGGGGAGGGGGTAAAGGGGTATCTAGGAGTTGGTTTTCCGTGCTGCCTTTAGGCGCTCAGTAAACACAACTCTGCCCGAGTCGGGTGTCAAACCTCGAGCCCCCTTCTAGGTAGCCAAGCCAAGTTCAAGCGCACTTGGCCTCTCGACCACGCTTCCCACTATAAGGCAGATGATGTAAAGGTCTGTTTCTGTGGCCTACGGTTAACGAGGGCGTCATGCGGTTAGCACAACGACCAGCCGCCTCTACTTTTCCCCAACTAATGTCAGGTACACATTAGAGCTGGGTGGACTCAGATGCGCCTAAAGATCCCGCAATTAAAAATCCTTGTTTTCACCAGGTTCGGAAGCCAAGCGCTTTTGTAACAGTTTTGTTTTATGAAAAATATTACCACTTTTGTGAGGAAAAATAAGACCAACTCCAATGAATGACTAGTATTTTAATTAACATAAATAAAAATATTAACATAGTCACTTATCAATGAAGGAATTACTATCTGACATTTCGTCACGGACTGTAATCACACGTTGGTAACTAGTTCTCTTCAATGACAAATTCGAACATAGTTATAAAGTCGATGACCTCAAGTGCCGTGCTCACTTTGTTACCTTGACCTTTAGCGGCGACTTCATGACCATGTAGGCTGTCAGTAAATGAGCAATCAACCAGACATTATATCCCTTTTGTCTGAATCTCAACCAGTCAAATCCATTGTAACAGACCGATAAGAAGTGGTATTGTTTTGTTTATTTGTTTGTTGTCTGCTTCAAGAGTACTTATAGAAGTGTTTACTTTCAGTGCTCAGCTTGTTACATATCACGTGACCCAGCTACACTTAGCGCTATCACATTCAGTTTTTTTTTCTATTGCTGGTTCTTCCAAGTGAAGCGAAAAAGGGGGGAGGGCGGCATACAAGGCTTATACAAATACGGGTAACAATTATGTTTACACTCATGACACATCCATACACATAGGCCAGACACATCCATACACATAGGCAAGACACTGTATTTCTCTGTCTTAACTAAGACCAAGTGACGACAATGCCATCTATATTGCATCATTCACAACCAATCGCTATCCTCTTCCTACCGTCACCATAGAAACACACATACACACACACACACTCCATAACAAGACACACATAAGTAAAACACATTCACATACATAAATAAGACACATTAATACACGTAGGCAAGATACGAATCCTAATGAATAAGTTTTAATATTATATTTATGCATTCTACCCTAGCAAATAAAAAAAACAAGGTTACAAAGACAGTTTGTGTAGAAACACAAATTCAAAATCGGCCCCCGAAGTGGTCCACCCAGGAAGGTAAAAAAACAGGTCTCAATATTTTCAGAAAGAATATCAGAATGGAATTCTATCAAAGATAAATGACTGAAGAATGGAGAAAGAAGGTTGTGTGGTGCCCCCAGCGGTCCAGCAGATCAAAGGATGGGTGAAAGTGAATGTGAAGTAACATGAGAACCTGAAAAAAAATCTAAAACCATTTGAATAAATGTGCTGAAGTGGTAGGTGTAGTCTTTTCCCCTGCTATTAATAGTGAATAGTTGTAAAAGTGAATAGTTGTAAAAGTAATGTATTTTTATGAAAAAAATGCTTGCATTATTGATTTTAAAAATAAGATTTTTCGATTTCGGAAAATAAAAAGTAGCCGTTGCATCAGAACTTTGAATAGTCTAAAAAATTAGTATGTTGGATTTTCACTATCTTTTCTAGTTTTCGAGATCTAAACGGGACGGACGGACGGACATTCCACACAAAACTAATTGCGTCTTTTCCCCATTGCGGGAGCTGCTAAAAAACACAGTGCGCGCCCTTAAACGCATCTTTCCCTTCCCCTACTGGTTTGAATTGTCTAGCCCTAGGATGATAAAGGCTGCTTTTAAAAAAAAAAAAACTAAAAAAAAATGCTGACAGGCTAAGCAAGTATAAATCTTCTGCATAAAATCTTATCGCTATAAATTATTTATGCTGTAACGCGTCCAAAAATAAACGAATCCAAGACTCAAGAGGTTATCATATATTTTCGTAACTCTAAATCAGCATGTCAATTTGAATTGAGTACCCACCAGGGGCGGACTGGCTACATGGGCATTCGGGCGAATGCCCGGTGGGCCAGTACCCAAACGGGCCGGTTGGGCCATCAAAAAGGCCTCATGAATGTCACTATAGAACGTATTAAATTGTACAAGGTTTTATGATGTTCTATTGTAAATGGGGCCCTCTGAACGGCGTGTTTAAAAAATAAAGCTTTTACAGTGTAATAATGCTAATTTAACCTTAACACATTTTCCGAAATAATGTAGACAGTGCTACTAGAGCTTCATCCTTTTAGGGCCTACACGCTTACCGATTAAAAATCGACATAAGGCTTATATTCCTTAAAAAGATGTATAGTTACTGTTTGCACGTGTACAGTTGTTGATATATTATCTTAAGATAATGATTTTGAGGACAGGTAGATCTAGAATTGGATTATATACAATTTGTGGGTGGGATTATATAGAAATGCCTAGGCCGATTTTGACACCCGGCCTGCCCCTGGTACCCCCCCCCCCCACACACACTTTTTTTTCCTTTTAGGTTTAATGTTTTTTCATAGTTGTGTCTAATTTATTCTGCTTCTTAAGCAAACCTTTAATTAAAACACAACCTTAAGACCACAACTGTAATGAATCTTGAGTATACAGCAAGGACAATTGCGAATCTCCCATTAGCATTGTATACTTTAAAATTGTAAAATGTTAACAGTAAGGGTTACTGCCCTTTGAAAGCGTATACAATCTAGAAGGTTTATATTTAAACATATCTCTATTAAACCATTTTGTGACATGCGCAGAAGACGTGGGAAAATAAAACATGGCGTATTAAATCTAAGGGAGTTTATCTTCACGGCAGGGTAGGCCATCATATAGCTTAAGACATTATCATGTGTATTTCTGCTTGTAGAGACTACCGTCTTAAGGCTATATTTACAGCTTGAGATGCTCAAGGCGGCGTGCTAAAATCTTGAAATTTGCGGGCTAATATGTTCCTGGTTTTTGATTAAGTATTTATCGTTGTGGGCTGATGTCACGGTTTGCAAAATTAATAGCTGAAAATGTGCACAGGCATGTTTTAAACTTTTTGCAGATCTGAAAGTCCAGTACGGTCAAATCGTGCCGTCTCTGTCAAACATTAAATCGTTACATTTTAGCTATTGGCTCTAGAATCTGGCCATCTTCACCTAACTCGTATTTTGAAATTCCAAAGAGCGCCGTTGCATTTTCCTAGAGTGACTAAATAGTATAAAGATAGGAAAGACAAAAAAAAAAAACAAAGCATTTTAAAATCTGCGTTATTTCCTCATAACTTAATCGGGGAAACAGCAAAGAAAAAAAAATTTTTTTCATTTTTTCAGCGCGTTATTGCTCTTACCCCGCTCAAGCCCACTCCCCCCACCCCCAATGTTCTTAACGTATATAAACAGTGCGCGGTGGCCAAGTAGTACAGCGCTTGATTGACGAGTCAAGATATCAAAGTGCAAATCCTTGTTAAGTTCTGAGATGTTAAGGCTAGACAAAATGTTTATTGACTGAACGAGGTCATAATCCAGGAATAAAACTACTCATGCAACGGCATCCCACGCAAACGACACACACACACACACAGACACGATACACACACACCACACACATACACACACCACACACATACACACAGGAAGATGGGACGGCAGTAACAAAACAAAAGCTGTGCTTTTCATAGAATGTCCTGGTTTCGATTCTGATTGGAGGCTGCTTCGCTTGGATCTGCTTAGAGGGCACGAGATCCCACCCTCTACTGATGTTCTACGTGACATACACTACAGTGTTTCTATTAAGGCTCGTTCTAAAACAGAAGGGGAGGGTTTGCTAATAAGCATAGGGGGTTTCCGAATACTTTCAGTAGGGCTGCCAACTTCACGGAACGCTCCGCGGAGCGACTGTCTCACAGCATAAAGAATAAAGTATTAACAATTTAAAAAAAACGAAGTTTTAAAAATCGATTTTCTCTACCACAGTGTTTCCCAAACTGTTGCTCATCGGAACCTTATCTTCTTATCTTATATAATACTGACTGTCGTCTGCGCGTGAAGTTTTCGTGTTAAATAGTTGTGTTTTTATGTTTAGGAAGTAGTTTGTATTGGGCGCGTTTTGTTTTCAGAAATATTGTGGGTGTACGTCACGCTTAGTTCCCGTATTGCTCTTGCAGCGGAATGAGCTTTCTAGCTGGTTAATTCAAAACTGAAGATCATTACGTCCTACGCGTCATGCATCTAGCCATCCATGTTAACCAATGATTTAATTCTGTCAAGTCGTTGGTTTTCGGACAACCCATTCAATGCTCTAATAGCATTAGGGAAGAAGGAGCATTTTGTACAAATTGTCCTAGCATATGGAATGAGGAATTTGCTTTTATCTTTATGTCTGACACACAGCATAAAGAATATAGTATTGTAAATAAAAAAGAAGTTTTTAAAATCGATTTCTTTATCCAGAGTTTCGAAAATTGTGTTCCCATGAACCCTAGTGTTGCGCCAGGCCTGAATAGATGTTCCCCAAACTAAATGCTCCGAATGTGCGAATTATTCCGTTAAGGAAAAAGTTTGGGAAACACTGCATTACCAGATTCTTCTTAGCAATATTTTTAAAAAATCGCACATTCAGAATAGGTGAACAAAACCTGAGTGGATAGACAAGTTTCTCAAAAACGGCTCTAAGGATTTTCCTAGAATTTTGACATTTTATGTATATCGTTGGGAAAACACTGGGACAATTCTAGTTCGATCGGTATAATTTTTCAAAGCATATAAAAAAAGCACACAAAAAAAACAAGCAAAATATATAGAATTCTTTTTTAAATAACAAATCTTATCCAAGAACTCCGCGTTTACAACTATATCTCTCAATAATGTAGAAATTATTTCCCAGATGACCTTCACATCATCTGCCCCATAGATCACAAGGTCTGAAAGGGAAACTTTATACTTACTTTCATTTCTCTTATTCGATATCAAATCAAATACTTAATTAGCAATAATTCTTCTTATCTTATATAATACAGACGTTACTTCAAAAAAAAGAAGATGATTACGTCCTACGCGTCATGCATTTAGTCATGTATATTAACCAATGACTTAAATTCTGCCAAGTCACTGGTTTTCCTGGCTAGCTCAGGCAACCCATTCCATGCTCTAATAGCACTAGGGAAGAAGGAGTATTCGTACAAATTTGTCCTAGCATATGGGACTAATTGACTAACTAGTAATTTTGTTTATTGCTTCATGTTTTGTTTGGTACGGTAAACTGTTTAAAATGTCAACGAGAATGGGTGAAAGAGAAATAAAGTGTTCAATTATCTAAGGGGATGAAACCCTGCATATTTAGCCGTAATTCTGAAGACTGAAGGATAAATTTGTATTGTTGGTAACAAGCAAAATAATTAATTACAGCTAATTAAGTGAATAACTGTTGTTTGTTTGATTTTTTTAATTGATTCATGTATTGTCTATGCCAATGTAGAATTGTGCAACGTTTCAACTTGATCCGAGAATGTGTGAGGGAGAAATAACGTGGACACACTTTTTACCAAACCTGCCATACAAAACAGACAGAGAAATACACAGACAGACAGACAGAGTAAGTAGATATTTAAGCGTTGTAAAAACAAGAAAACATTAAAAATACTTCCTTTTTAGAACTTGATGAGCTTAATAACTAATGAACGTTGGAACAATGGAATATTTGACCCCGCCCCAACCCTCCGCCCCCCCCCCCTTTTCATGATTAAGCGAATGTATAGCTTTACTAAACTGTATACTATTCCAGTGACACGACTTTAGATCTTAGAAGACGATGCCCAATATATTCCAGAACATTAATTTAATAAACTTTTAAATAATATAACACCTGTTTGCCACAATACCCTAAAATGTACGCTCCGTTCAAGATAGATGGCTGATTCAGGCAACCCTTTCTATGCTCTAATTACACTAGGTATTACTTCAACTCTTAAAAGATTTTTATGTGATAGGAAAAGGTCTGGCTCCATAACATGTTCCTCAAAGAGTCAGTTTGTTTGACTTCTATAATACAGCTTGGCGATTGTGTGTCTCTGTACGTATGTGTGTGTGATTGTGTATTATTACATTTGCTTGCACTAAAGATTAGTAAACAAAATTCTATTGCATATTTAAAGAGTTTTATCCACTGTGTTTGAATGGAGGTAAACATAGACAGGTGTCAGGGGCATTAACTGGCTTGAGAAAAACAGTAGCACACATACTCGTTCTCTGCTTTGATATTGAAAAGAATAGTATTTATATATAGTCGTAGCTGACTTTCTCTCTCTCTCTCTCTCTCGCTCTCTCTTTCATTCTCTCATTCCACTTCTCTAATAAATGTATCGAGTCTGGTGATCGTTTTAAAAAGTCTTTTCAGATGTAATTTCTTTTTAAAAAAAATGGATTTCAATGCCTTCTCTCTGTCTGTTTCTCTCTCTGTTTCTCTCTCTCTTTCTTTCTTTCTCTCTCTCTCTCTTTCTGAAGCGTCTTTGGTTCAATTTCTTAACGTATATTATTCCTACACTCACCAGTCCACCTACCTGAAGTCAACACATAATTGCTCACTGGAAAATTATTCTTAAAGTCTCTTCTCATTACTAAAACTGATGACATCATCTTGGAAAATATGTCTCCCCCCCCCTCCTCAAAAGCTAGCTATACAACAGAACGCCTTATTCATCTGTAACTCTATATCTTATCTTCTAAATATGAGCCTATTTAAATAGTTTTTAGTTTAGGGCCCAAATACTCCCGTCCACATCACACTCTGTGACACACAGACTCAGGTTTTTTTTCTTCGGTTTCACCACAGCTTTTATATATATAACTAAATATACGATATAAAGAAATGGCTTACTAATCACTGCAAGAAAGCGTGAATGTAAATCGTATCCAAAACAATCGCCACAGAAATTGATTTCTTCCATCAACATTACGCACAGCGCGAGATAAAGTCATAACAGAAAGAGGCAATTAAGTCCAACACTTCGACCTTGACCGACAACACGCGCAGTTCCGATGCGAGGCCGAACACCAGTCTGTTAACCTTTTCCCCCAGCCGCCTGTCACACAAACGTGAATATATTTCCGAAGGAAATTGGCAATGTAATTTTCATGGTAGAAATAGATTAAATCAGAATGAGAAAATAATAACAAATTTAAATAAAATTAATAAGTTATCACACAATATTTATATGGAAATGTCGGATATCAACCGATTATGGTGTCAATCTTTCTTTGTATGGTAATCAACAAATAAATGTTTGCCAGTATTCCCGGTGGCAAAAATAAAAAGCGCGAGCAGACCAAGTTATACCAAACTATTTTACCAATGTTTTGTCGACTATTTGTATAGGACGATATAAAACTTTTTTTTTTTACAACCCTAAGTAGGGCGCAGGGGGCGTATGCAAGGCGGAGATAAAAAAAAAAGAGAAGTCCCGAGTAAAAATGTAGTAACCTTCTCATGTTTCCTAGCTGCAGTGCGTGTTTAATGCGCGGTTTCCAAGTGAAACAGAAGAAAGATTTGTGGATAATGAACTCAACAGCAGCCTGGCAACAAAAACAACAATTGTGAAAAGTTAGCTTTAAAAAAAAAAAGCGGCTTTCTGCAGTAGGTTTGACTGTGATAGTAGCTACCACAATGAACGAAGTTATCTGTTTTAACAGTAAGGAAATGAATGGCTAAGCAACGTACCTGTGGGCCCGGGGCTGAAGAATGTCTTGGTGCCCCCCCCCCCCAGAAAAAAAAAAAGAATTGGACGATCTGGAACAATTGCCACCAAAACAAACAATTAGTCACCCTTACAATAAGGGAGGCGCAGTGGTGATGCGCCTTGTATCCTAACTGAGAGGTTATGAGCTCGAATGAGGTAGTTCCGGATCTCTTCTCAGTCACGTGGGTGTGTTGTTTACATTGATTTCATTGTAAATTAAACATGAAAATAGTATAGATCTATACCTCTTTAAGTAATAAAAAGTATGTTACAATAATTCACTAATTTTTATGATTATTTAGTAGGTCTACTAGATCTAGGCTAGCACTAAATCTAGATCTACATCTTATCATAGGAAGATATTGCCATTATTGCCATGTATAAGACCACAGTCACGTGACTTTTTATAAAGTAGGTCAGAGATTCGGAGTACCCCAGAGATACCTCATTGTGATGAAGACTGGGATTTTTTGTCTATGACGCCTCTGAGTCCAGCTAGCTCTACTGTGTACCTGATATTAGTTGGAGATAGGTAAATGGGGTTTTATCGTTGTACTGGCCACATGACATCCTGATTAACCATAAGCTATAGAAACAGTTAATATTTACATCATCTGATCCCATAGATCGCAAGATAAGAACATTCTTTACTATTTCGATAAACCTGACGAAAGCAAAATCGAAACCGCTAGTATATCTGGCTGATAACAAGGGTTAAATGTTTTGAGGTTACAGTTTCGAGTAACGCTTTTAGGACGTTTTAATGGAACTTTTTTTACTGTTTATTTTTTGTTCACTTTAATATCATTCCAAAGCTCTCAAGTGGTCCCCATTAGGTCGTGAGTCATGGGCCCATGCGCAATGAACTTCTTCGTATCATTGTTGCAACGCCAGCGGCTCGTGGGCCCGGCTCATTAAACCCATTCGCACCATGGTTGCAACGACACCGTTTAGAGGGTTTGTTATCGTGCTCACTGCGCAAGGGTATTACTATTCTCAAAATTCGTGTACTTCCATAGACCTCATAGACGTTAGGATATTTCTTTATTGCTTTAAAAACTCTTGGCTCTGATATTGAGAAGTTAGGGGCACGTTAACTTTATTCGCGCCCGACGTATTTGTCCAGGTCCTACATACTCGCACTTCATTTCTTGCTCCCAGACCCCCCTCCTCTCCTCCCCTCTTCGTTCTCACCCCGCTGTGTCAGTCCGGCACCTTCGACACGGAGGTCACGGTCAGTCTCAATTGCAATGCCGCCACTAATCCTACCCCTTAAGTTATGTCAGAGAAACCGAAGCAGACATCAAGGTCGCACGGCGACACACACATACTGCAGCGTGTGGGTGTGGGTGTGTGTATAGCAGTTTGGAAAGAAAAAGAACAACCTCGCGATGTGGGGGAAGTCCCCATTACGTCATTAACTTATGACAGAGAGCTAAAAATAGATTTAGTAATTCGGCTAATCTTCGCACTTTAAGTCTTAGTAAAAAAAATATGTTTGAACTCCCGACGCCCTGGTTATCCAAGCGGCCTTGAAGCAATGTCCTATTTAAATTTGATGGTTGAGAAAATTGCAAATTCTGCACATTAAATATTCACATTGAAAGGAAACGAAACATAAAATGTTATGACAACTAGAAT
This sequence comes from Biomphalaria pfeifferi, assembly GCA_030265305.1. Lineage (NCBI taxonomy): Eukaryota > Metazoa > Mollusca > Gastropoda > Planorbidae > Biomphalaria > Biomphalaria pfeifferi. The sequence goes on along the minus strand of JASAOG010000106.1, from coordinate 612,482 downwards.
AAGGTACAAGCACTTACTACGTTGGTGACCTGGCTAAAAGTTGATGGATGTGTCTCTCTCAAAGTTTGTATCCATCTCTATGGCTCTCTCCTTTGTTACATTTTCTCTCCAAATGTGTCTGTCAATCGGACTTTCTCTCTGTTTCACTCTCTCTACGTCTTTCTCTATCACTCTGTCACCGTAACTCTGTGACTCTGTCTCTGTGACTCTGTATCTGTCACTCTACTCTGTCTCTGTCACTCTGTCTCTGTCACTCTGTCTCTGTCACTCTGTCTCTGTCACTCTGTCTCTGTCACTCTGTCTCTGTCACTCTGTCTCTGTCACTCTGTCTCTGTCACTCTGTCTCTGTCACTCTGTCTGTCACTCTGTCTCTGTCACTCGATCTCTGTCACTCGGTCTCTGTCACTCGGTCTCTGTCACTCGGTCTCTGTCACTCGGTCTCTCTCTCTCTCAGAGACTTGTTACTCTCTCTCTCTCTAAGAGACTTGTTACTCTCTCTCTCTCTCTCTCTCTCTCAGAGACTTGTCACTCAGTCTCGCTCTCTCAGAGACTTGTTACTCTCTCTCTCTCTCTCTCAGAGACTTGTCACTCAGTCTCGCTCTCTCAGAGACTTGTTACTCTCTCTCTCTCTCTCTCAGAGACTTGTCACTCAGTCTCGCTCTCTCAGAGACTTGTTACTCTCTCTCTCTCTCTCTCAGAGACTTGTCACTCAGTCTCGCTCTCTCAGAGACTTGTTACTCTCTCTCTCTCTCTCTCAGAGACTTGTCACTCAGTCTCTCTCTCTCAGAGACTTGTCACTCAGTCTCGCTCTCTCAGAGACTTGTTACTCTCTCTCTCTCTCTCTCTCTCTCTCTCTCTCAGAGACTTGTCACTGTCTCTCTCTCTCTCACTCTGTTTCAACTAGAACGTGATGTATCAGACTCAAAAGACCGACTTTAAAACCTATGATAAAGTTCTGTTTATATATTATGTCAAGAAAACCTTTTGAATGTTACTTTAGCTATATTTTAAAGGTAGAATCTTTCTTATTCTTCATTAGCTTTGGCCTTTGTGTTAGCCACTTGACACCCTCGTTAAAGTAAAGTGTAGAACAATATATAGCTATTCCAAACGATCGATGAGGAACTCAGTGTCAACCCCAAACGTTTTGTTATTTAATATGTCCTCCGCTCAGTGCACTGTGTGTCTGTGTCTGTGTTTTCAACATTAAATATATTCTTCATTGAAATAGAAGCAGTATCCTCGTTATTTCTGGATCATACAAATACAATTTGTTTTGTTCATAATTCATCATTCAGCGTATTATTGCCGAGTAATCTATGGCGTTGTTTGTATGCAGTAGTTTCTTTTTTCTTATTTCATATACTAAGTCAAATTCGTACAAGTGCTCTTTCTTCTCTAATGCTAATAGAGCATGGAACGGGTAAGCCTTGAACACCAATGGCTAAGCAGAGTTTAAGCGACACTAATCGTTATAGAAGCCCTAAACACTGACCAACGACGTTGCAACCTGTGGGCACTTTAGACCAATAATGCGTTGCCACGTCATAGGTCTAACGTCACAACCTGTGTCGTGGGAACGAGCTATTGGTCTAAGCTGCCCACAGGTTGCGACGTCGCAGGTCAGTGTTCAGGTCTACTCGATGCGCAATGATCTTTTCTATTAAACGAGCGTCTATCTGTCTGTATATTTAATTCTCTACGTCGCCAAACCATGCTGGACACCACGCACGCACGACGACTCTCTAACACTTCTCCCGATAGGAACACACTATGATTGGATAGGCTACATGAGGCTCTATATGGGGAATAATAAATATACTATAATTAATAAGCTTCCTTTGCCCTTGAATTCACTATTATAGTAGTAGGTCTACATCTATTAAAATAGTATCTAAACTCTAGACCTAGATCTAAATATATAGGCCTACAAGGCAATGTGTTTACTAACTAAATAGATTTAGGTCGATTAGCTATTTTGATAGCTCCATTTATACTATTTTTACATTCACGCATTCGCTTTCTTAGAACATTATTATTTCTTTTAATTGTTTCCGAAAGACACTCAGAGACTATATTCTCGTGTCGCGGGTAATATATGGCTAGTAATTTATAAGATACGATATGATATACAAACACTTTAGTTTAAACATAACGAAACTGGACAGACGGGAAGACAGACAAACAAGTGAAGTTAAAGTCAAAAGTGTACAACTATGTAATAGCCTCGTAAGGTAAGGCTAAAAAAATGTCGGGATTTGAATCCCCGACCTCTCGTGAACAATGCTAAGTTCCTATCATTCTACCATATCTAACCATAGAGCCCCTATGACCTATTTATCATCTATTTCCACAGCCTTGGGACTGAATATTCGGTTAAAAGTTGACCTCGGGCAAATCAATAGCAATTGTGTGCTGTGTGCTATTTTTAGAAAGGGAAATTCCCGTCGAACAGTTTCTCCCAAACGACCTACATTTCATGGAATTGTTCAGGGTTGGATTTGGAAAATATGGAAACATGGGAAAATTTCCAGACCATGACTTCATTGGGGTAAACAAGAAGGGCGTAGTTGAGCACTTCTGACAGGCTTCAGACATTCACATGTGCTGTTTCTATTTCTGAGTACACGTTAGATTACATGGAGCGCGCGAGTCCACGTCATGTTGACACATCGTCCCTTCCTCGATGGAGTTGTTCTATAATAAGCTTTCGCGCGTGCACAGCTTGGAATGACCCTCATGCAGTCGTTAGTGCTTCAAGGGCGCCAATAAACGTGTGTACATGTGTGTGTGTGTGTGTGGGTGGGGGATCAGGGTGTGGTAAGTAATAGACGGTGGGTATGTAGGGGAAAAATATTTTTATTATTATTTTTTTAAAATATTTTTAATTGTATGGCACAAGTAAGATTAATGGTGAGTGGAATAAACTAATAAGGATAAAACTTTTTCTTTTTTAATTGCACCTATTTATAATTTTTAAGGGAGTTAGCCAAGTTTTTCGGAAATGTTTTTTTGTGCCGCATCAGACATTTGTAGTCACCCCATGAAAAATAACCCAAATTTATAAATACGGCTAATTAAGATCTACTTACGCTACTTGTACCTTGATTGTCAGTCAGACTTATCAGTGTCGGTCTTGCCCCCCTGTAACTTTATTTAAATAAATTTGAACTGCCTTTATTAATATGTAAATATATCTTCAGAGAAAGAGAGAGTAGAAGAAGAGTGGTATATTTAGATAGAGAAAGACTATGAAGAAAAAAAAGAGAGATAGATAGATAAATATATAGAGTGATGGAAAGAGAATGATAGAGAGAGTGATATATATAGAAAGAGGAATTTAGGAAGTAAAAGAGAGTGATGGAGATTATACATATAGAGTGAGAAAGAATGAATAAAGAGAGAGTGATATATATATATATATATATATATATATATATATATATATATATATAGAGAGAGAGAGAGAGAGAGAGAGAGAGAGAGAGAAAGAGAAAATGATAGAGAGAAAGAATGAAAGAGAGTGATATATGTGTGTGTGTATATATATATAAAAGAGTGATAGTGATGGAAAGAGAGTAATAGTGAGACACACACACAGACACAGACAGATCCATCAAGTGTTGGTCATGTTGTAAACGCAGCTTATGCTTATATTTTATTCCAATCCAGATGTCACAAATTTTGTTTTGTGTCATTTAAATCTAAGTATCTATTTTGCCATTAGTTACAATAAAATCGGGTCACAACAATAAAACGGTTGACATTGTATGTAATATGTTAATGTACTACAATATGATGAGGATCTCTGTTGGTTCTTCGCCAATTCAAAAATCCTCGGTAATTGTATCCGACTCGACTTACGATTGCATGGAATCGACACGATAGCAGAGTCACAAAATGTCATAGGAAATGCTAATGTCATCAACTTATCATCATGAACTGGTACAGTGTCACAAGTGACACATTTTGTCACAGAGAGCATTACATTTACGAGTTTAGAGAAGGAGAGAGAGAAGGAGAGAGGGATAAAAATAGATTGAGAGACAGAGAGAGTGAGAGAGACAGAGAGAGTGAGAAAGAGACAGAGAGAGTGAGAGAGACAGAGAGAGTGAGAGAGAGACAGAGACAGAGAGAGTCAGAGAGAGTCAGAGAGAGCGAGAGAAACAGAGAGAGTTAGAGAGAGAGTGACAGAGACAGAGAGAATGAGAGAGAAAAGAGTGCGAGAGACAGAGAGAGTCAGAGAGAGAGATTGGGGGGTCCCGAGTTCGAATCCTGGTGAAGACTGGGATTTTTAATAACGGGATCTTTAGGTCGCCTCTTTGTCCAACCAGTTCTAAGGGATACCTGACATTAATTGATGAAAAGTAAAGGAGTTTGGTCGTTGTGCTGGCCACATGACACCATCGTTAACTTTACGTTTGCCACAGAAACCATGACTTTTACATCTTCTGCCCGATAGATCGCAAGGTCTGAAAGGGAACTACTTTGTATGTGATACCTAGTAGCGTTCTATAACATCTCAATTACTAGGATCATCTCGTTTACTGAACACCATAAGAGCTGAAATGACCAACTGACCAAATGGAGATGGGTACCAAGTAAATTACTAAAACTACTAAGTAACCGAAGAGAAAAGAACAACCCATTACGACATTATCAAAGAAGCGAATACGTCCATGTCCGGTTATTTCACACGTTGTATATCTACGCATCTTATTGCATTCCGTAGTGTAGAATTGAGTCACTATATCGTAGCTGTGAGGAAGTGGAAATGACAGCGTGTGTTCAGTCAAGTGTATCTTCTATACTTCCACACTGACAGCTTGGCGGTTTCGGTCTGATGCTTTTAACCGTAAGAAATCTATAAATAGTTCAAAGGAAACAAGGGGAGTGTATCCTATGTCATAATCAATTTATTCCCAATTAATTTATCGTTCGAGCCGATTTGTAAACTAATTCGATCGGAAGAATGACAACTATCAACTTACTGACGGTATTCTACGGTGCAATTTTAAAATATAAAATGATTTCAATTTAGAATTATATTATTTTAATTTAATTTAGGCTAGCTTTTGAGTCAAAGTTTTTCTATGTTGACTTTTCTTTTTAATGCATGGAGGTAAAAACAGTATATTACTAGCACCACAGTGAGTTAGAAATAAAATGTACCAAAAGTAACGTGGATTGCTAATCTAAATATCCATCCTAATTAGTTTTTCAAGTGGTTCAAATTAAGCATTTATTAATAACACAATTCACACTCCTAAAGAGCAGATGTATATGAAAATGTGTAGATCAGCGGTTCTTAACCTATTAAGCTCGGCGGTCACTTTTACAATCCCCCAATCTGCCGCTACCCCCAACCACACAGCAATAGAAGAATAGACAAAAATAATCCATATATCTGAGTGCCTTAGGCGACCGCTGGCAAATCGTCAATCGACCCAGAAAGGGGACGCAACACACAGGTTAAGAACCCTGGTGTAGATCATTATAGCTCATGTAGAAAGATCTGATATCGTTAAAACCCATCAGAATTGACATTTAATTTTATAAAGATATTGCTTTACTAGTCAATTATTCCAGTAGATCGTGAAACTACTATTTAAGGCCTTGAGGAACACTAGGGTTCCACGGAACACAGTTTGGGAAACACTGAGGGGGGTGGAGAGAGGAGAAAGGAGGTGGTATTTGAGACAATGTTTCCATGCTTGCTTTTCAAACGAAATTTTAAAAATAATAATTCTCGATTTGGATTCAAACCCGGCATCTCAAGCCTCCTAGGTGGTAGTTTAGTGCAATAGCCGCTCAGCTAAACCTCATATGATAAATAGATGGTCTTATAGTCATGTATTGTTAGTTTCACCTTTTTGTCGACGGCCTAATTCTCTACACAAGGCTTATCTCTCTTGTAGTTAGTGCGGTCTTTATGTCAAACAAAATTAATTAATTTCGATTCATTGATATAAAAATTGTTTTTTTTTTTATTCGTGTGCTGTTTGAGACAATAAATAATTGCGCCAAGATTTAACTAGATCCTAGCTTGCCTATGCCTAGATCCTAGCTTGGTTATGCCTAGATCCTAGCTTGCCTATGCCTAGATCCTAGCTTGCCTATGCCTAGATCCTAGCTTGCCTATGCCTATTTACTCTATGTACCGTAATTTAAAAAAAAATAGGATTCGTATATTATAGCTACCGGACACCACCTCTCCGGGTTTCCCCGAGGGTCACATGTCACTGGGTCAGGTGAAAAGTGAAAAGAACTTTGGAAATACCTTCCACATCGATAAAACTATAACGATATGGCGCCTTAAAGTACAAGCACACACACACAAACCACACATCACATGCACAAACGTGGCATGCTGTACATTAAGCTTATATCCGACGTGCCGTTTAGTTTTCATTTCGGAGATCAGAGAATGTCAGCCTTAAGTGCAACACAGAAAACAGTCCACATCTCGACCTTGAACTTCATACAGAAATAAACAATTACAATATAGCCTACTGGTGTATCGTACGGCCCCAACAAAAGCTCAACTTAATGGCTGTAAAGACCACAATTAATGGGGGGGGGGGGGGAGGGCAGAGGGAGGCGAAAGTAAAAATTTCCCAATCCTTTCCACCAGGTGAATATGTTTACAAACTTTAGCATTTGATGAATCGGCTTTCAGAATTGACATCTTACCTTCCAGCAAAGCTTAATTATAGCAACGGGAAAACCCAATATAGATGTATAGGCTTGTTTCGTGTATCCGACATTTTTCACTTTAAAACATTCTAACACTGACTTATGCAATTAATAGGTGTGTCTCAGATTTCTGCTTAGATGTACTAGTTCTATGACTCCCTACTTAAAGGTTAACGACCGAAGAGGCGCCCTAAATAAGCAATCAATGGACCTCATTCACCAATCGTAAACGAACAACATTTAGGCACGTGATAATATTGATAACAGATGCGACACCTCTGAGGGTACTGATGCGACACCTCTGAGGGTACTGATGAATCACATAACGGAGTCAACAAAACGCTAGCTGTGGCATTCATACTCTCCCGCCTTGACTACTGCAACGCCGTGCTAGCAGGTATACCTGATGACAAAATAGCCAAGCTGCAACGTATTCAGAACAACGCCGCTCGAATAGTCCTTAAAAAATAGACAAGATTCTGCTACTCTCTTGCGCACGCTCCATTGGCTTCCCGTGAAAGCGAGAATCGATTACAAGGTCGCCACACTTTGTCATCAGTGTATATATAACGACGAGATGCCCTTGTACCTTAGAGAACTGATTACTCCATAAGTCCCCCAGAGAGCCATGCGCTCAATGGACTCAACACTTTTAGTAGTGCCACGTTTCTCCCTCAAAAGCTACGGTCTGCGGGCTTTTTCAGTTCACGGACCAAAGGTTTGGAACTCACTCCCCATTGATCTCAGACAGACAACATGTTACACCACTTTTAAGAAGAACATTAAGACCTATCTGTTTATAAAACTTTTTAGATTAGTTTGTCATGTTAGCTCTTGTGTTTGTGTTTGTAATGTTGTTACAGCGCCTTGAGCCTACATTTTGTTTGTTAACAACGCTTTATAAATAAAATTATTATTATAAACAAACATAAGACATAATAACAAAATAATAATGAACTAGACCTAGTCTTATCTTATCTTATATAATACAGAATTTACTTCAAAAAAAGAAGATGATTACGTCCTACGCGTCATGCATTTAGTCATGCATATTAACCAATGACTTAAATTCTGCCAAGTCACTGGTTTTCCTGGCTAGCTCAGGCAACCCATTCCATGCTCTAATAGCATTAGGGAAGAAGGAGTATTTGTACAAATTTGTCCTAGCATATGGGACGAGGAATGTGCCTTTATCTTTGTGTCTTTCAGAGTATTTTATTAAATTTTGTTTTTGTATTTGAAGATTATGGTTCAGTGTTTTATGTATAATTGCTAATTTACTTTGGAGTCTTCTGTCCTGAAGGTTTTCTAAATTTAGTGATTTTACTAAAGGTGTTACTCTAGTCAAATGTGAATATTCATTTGTTATGAATCTCACTGCTCTATTTTGTGTCTGTTCCAGTTTCTTAATGTTTTCTTGAGTTGAGGTCTAGCACATACACATACCTATATGCATGAGGTAAATACAATTACCTTCATTTAGCTAATAAAAAGCCATACATTATTATTATTATTATACCTACTTAAAAGCTTACGCCTCAACACATGTTGGGCCAGACAATAATAAACATAAATCTAGATTTGGCTTAACAAAGCCGCCGTTATGGAGCGTTGAGTAGGACGCAGCCATCATTTACATTAAAAATTAAAATCGGACACATGCCAACTTGTTAGAACCGTTATCCTAACAATATTATAATATTAATAAAAATACGTTTAGAAGACATAAAATAATAAAATATTTACAAATAGACAAAAAATAGAAAAACAATAAGGGGATCATTAAGGATGGCTAAAAGGGAGTGACGCTACCCAAGTCTACGGAACTTCCGGTTCCATCAGAGGTAATCATGGCTAATTAACTAGCCAGTGATGCCACTACACTAATCAGTCTGCATCTAGACTATAGCAATAGATGTAGAAACAATTAATACAAGTACGAACTAAAGAAAGTAAAAATAAAAACATTTTCCAACTTACAGGCGGTCCCAGCTGAAATTATACAACATACAATTAGCTTTATACAGGCACCACTGTCAGCACTGACCACTGGTCAAGACAAAAGAGAGCTTAACGTGGTTCCGGAGCTAGCTATAACTGGTCAGCGCGAACATATCGGAGAGCATGGCGTCACGCTAATTTTCTAAAACTAAACTGGACTACCAATTTCCCTAATTTGTACTTAGCCGTACACAACAATAAAATCTAGCAAATGACTAAAGACACGGACTACACAACATAATATACCAAATTAAACAGCATTAAAAAGAGAATTTTAAAATTTAAATCCTACAAAAATACAAAAAGAAGATAAAAAGTTATTTCTATTCTAAACTCATATGGGGGCTCTATACCGTTTACAGACCTGCACATAAACTGATATTAAAAAATAACAACCAATCCAACGCTAATGCCAAAGACAAAAATAAGCAGAACTAACCAGGGACAAAAAATAGGTAGCTGTTCTGAGGCTACGCCCTTGCCGTTAAGAAAATGTAGCAAAGGAGCTCACAAAGCGAGTGTCACTATAGTTTGTGATACTGGGTAGCTATGTTGTAACTATGGGGGTAGCTGACACTTTAAAGATTCATCTATTGTACCTAACAAAAAACGTGAATAAAAAAAAAGTTAACAAATTAGTCAATTAATTATTGGTAATTATTATTTTGTTTGATACCGAAAAAGAAAATTATTTCTACATTATTGAGAGATATAGTTGTAAGTGCGGAGTTTGTTCTCTTAGATAAGCTTTTCCATTTTTTAAAAAAAAGGATTTTTATATTTCTCTTGTTTTTCATTTGACTTGTAAACTGAAGTGCATAGACGTGCCACGTGACCATATGTAATTAGACCACTTGAATCTGTGCATAGTGGATCCTTACAAGGATTGTATGATTGCGCTAGTGATATAGCAAGACAGACCGACAAAAGTAGCGTGCTATAATTATATCCACGCTTTCCGGAATTCGATTTCGGGAAAAAAAATACTGGCTTATAATAAGTTTACTATTTTAACTGTGAATAGACCTTGTTTTTAATGATTTAACTGTATGGAATTTAGCTCTTGTAAAGGAGAGTAATCCTTGAAGAACTACGGGCACGACATGGCCTAAATTGTTTCGATGTGCCAAAAACTCAAAACTCAAACTCATAATATGTTTAACATGTTTTGGATGTTCCTTCAGAGTTGAGGACAATGTACTTCCTAGTCCAGGACGACGGGGGGTGGAGCGAGCAGGGCATGAGCACGTGACCAACGAGACAACAGAACGACAGTCCAGCGCGCATTCCGCAAGACCAGGCAGCTATGTAACATGGTTAATTGAACACCTGACTCGCAAACCTTGTCGAGTAGAGCGAATCAACAGAAAGCATGTTTTAATCAGAAAAGGTTTGTTTTAAATGGTATGCGTTTAAACAAAGCATGCAATCATGTGATCTGCAATAAGGTGATTTCGTTGTGGATACATGCAGGTGAGATAAGTATTACATTTCCAGTCATACAAACCATTTTCAGTGAAAAAAATATTCTTTACTTAGTTAATTATAGTCTTACAATGCATCGCTGTTAGCAAGCTTCAATATGGTTAAGACATTAGAATAACAAAAGCAAAATTGTGAAAATTTCAAATACTCGGGTCAAGGAGAAAATCTCAACACTCATATTTAATTTCAAATACTATATTGAAGTTGTCTGCCCATTTTACCTTCGATTTCATAATATTATTTCATTGAATACATCTTGTTGTTACAACTCTCTCATTGCATCTCTTCCCACACCTGTTGACGAAGTACAGTTTAATGGCCCCCATTGATCTTCAGCGGTAAAATATAACCGTATCATGGATTAAACAATGCATATAATATGTAGCAAGGCTTTTGGCTGTACTCAATCTAATTGCCCTCTCTCTAAATCTATAGGCAACAAACAAAGAGAATATTAAACAGGGCATGTAATCTACACCACTGTAAGTGTGGCAAGCCGTAAACCTAGACTGATGATGGCAATAGAACTTGGTTATTCAAGAAACTCAAAGTTATGGGAGATGCTACGTATGCAATTGACAGGTGGAAAATCTAATCAAGAAAAACATACTTTTTTGAAAAACAAAGCTTATACTAGGCGTACTTGTATCAATTAGTTTGGATCAGTCATGTAATTAAATTTGTAATAGATATATACTAACAATTAAAAGGCATTTATACAAATACATTTTAAAAAAAAGGGAACGATATGAGCTAAAGATTTCTCAGGCCAACACTGTAACCACTCTACTAGCGTAGAGTCTTTGAGCATGGAAGATTGTATAGTTCTCTATTGATTCTGTTTTATGTTTGTGTTCACTGTGTCTGAGATGACAGCCTAGGATATAACAAGGGGACTAATTCAGCTTATACCACCACTTCAGTCATGTACTATTTCATTCCCTTGTTTAAGATACCAAACAAAGTAATTTATTACCAATAGTTAATTAACTAATTGTTGTTTTTTTTATTGATTCTTGTGTTTCAGGTAAAAGAAATAATTGTGCAAAATTTCAGCTTGAGATTGGATGTCGGAGAAATAACGTGTACCAACTTTTGGCCAGACAGACACACAAACCGACAGACAGACAGAGTGTAAAAAAAATGTCTTGTGCATTCAGGTTTATACACCTTTATAGGCAAAATCCCCCAGGCAATGTTCTCTGCCTAAACGGGGTGCTCGGGTGGAAACGTCGTCACAGGATACTCATTACTCAGAAGAAAGTTCCAACAAACATGTCATCATCCACACAGCGTTCCTCAAGGGGCCGTTTTCATGTCAGACATATGTACAGCTAATGAAGGAATATGGGGGAGTTTCCCCGGTGAGCTCGGACTTCGGCTTTTCCTCTAACCCGAGCATCTTGGGATATGAGGATGTAAAATTGTACATCTACTTAGATCTTCCCCAGTATGTTTAGACAAAATTTAGACAAGCTTCCATGGGTTATGTCTCTGAGTCTTCGACTCAACTCTTGGGACAATCACAAAAATATATTATTGTATTAATTGGTGGCGATTGTTTGTAATATCCTCTCTTACATGTAATAGCGTCTTTAAACAATGCGGTTTTATTCATAAGCACTATTGAAGAAATACTTGAAGTGATTCATGTAAATAATGTCATAAACAACGTCATATCCGCTTGTTTTAAGTAGGTCAAGAAATTACCCAAAAGTTGGGTCTTTTTATAGAATGTGAGTCACTATCGCCTAAAAATCGTGAGTACGCTGTCCCAACTGATTTCTTAATGTCTGCTCTCATTACTAGGAAGTAGAATCATTTCTAATGTAAAGAGGGAAAACATGAATTAAAGGGGAAAAACATTTATTTACAGTTACTCTATTCAGCCTGTATATTGACAAGATCAACGTCAAATCTTTCGACTCACAGCCGGACACAACAGAATGAGACAACACATGTACCGGAAGCTCAAAATTGGAACCAGTGAAATCTGCCCATGTGGAGTGTCACCAGAGAATGCTGACCATGCCCGAACAAGACACTGGCCCCCAAAAACACCTCAATAGAAAGAAAACTCTATGGAGAGCTCCCTGATTTGGAAAACCACTGCGCAGTTCATCTCATGTATTGGTCTAGTCATCTGAACGCCCCAACATAAAAATTAAAAATAAGAACGAGGACGAAGAAGAAGCTTGCATTTTCAAGGCAACTATTATATCTTCCACATCTTAACACGGTAAAAAGTTGAAATTAAGTTTTAATAAAAAGAGTCATTAGGTTGACTGGAGTTTCTGTAC